>CM021108.1:189373814-189973814 GCA_007115665.2 Sequoiadendron giganteum
CCAAAAGATGCATGTACAATAGTGTGGCACTTTATCTCAGTGCGTTTACATAAAAGATAGCTTACAAATGATGCTCAAAATGTCCAAAAAGGACAAGATGCTGGAAATACATGAAGAATAGCCAAGAACAAAGCATCTCATGTGAACAAAAAGTTTCCAAGAGCAAATATGTCCAGGTAATCCACCAGAGTGTGAAAACACAAATAACTGAATAAAAGATACCTGGAGTGAAATCTAGAAAAATGGCATGGATGAAACTGGAGAGCTCTGAAATATGGTTCCAACGCTGCTGAGATTGCGAAAAAATGGAGAAACTGATCAAAAGTTATGAGCTTGAGATTGAAAATAGCCCCTTTGTCTTCAACTGGTTGTAGAATGCACCAACATAAAAAATATGTGATGAGACCCACACCACTAGAAAGATGAGAAAACCAGCTTTCTGACGATATCTTGTTTGCCAAAAAATGATATCGTATGCCCAAGTTACGCCCTCCGAAATAAATCAGCTCCAAAGAGGGAAAAAACCAGTGCTGGGTTAAATTTCATGATCATACGGCCGTCGCAGCAAAAACACTGTGTTAAATTTGACGTCCAAACAGCTGTCACCGTAAAAGTGCGATTGGGCATATATAGAAAAAAATTGTTTTTTATATAAAAAAAAGCATTTGATTTTTTTTTAAAAAAAAATCATAAAAAAAATAATGCAAAAATATTTAGAAAAATTTTGGGTGAGGGAGGCACATGGGCCCACCCCCACCGTAGCCCATGTGGGCATGGGTTCCCTGCATAGGGGACTGCGCAGGTACCGGCCTGTGTAGGTACTTGCCTGCAGAGGAGCCGGCCTGCAAGCCCTAAAAAGGCAAAAACAAAAAAAAAAATTGACCTTTTTATTTATTTTTTTGATTTTTGAAAGATCAAAAAAGAATTTACAAAATTTTTTGCATAAATAAACTTATGACGAAAATTTTTGAAAAATAGATAGGCTGAAATTTTTTTTCGAAAATAAAATTTACCAGGTAGGGAAGCCATACGGCCGTATTTGTAAAAAAACTTTGCTTCAAATTTTGACTTTGTCTAAAATAGACGAATGAATAGTCGATTTAGGGGTTTTTGACCGCTGCGGACGCAATGGCGATGTCCGTTTGAGCTGAAAATGCTTCAAAATTGCAGGTGTTCCCTAGATCAAGAAAACAAGCCCCAAACCCTTGAAGCTCCAAAAATCTTCAAAACAAGAACAAAAAGCAACAGGTGTGGAGCTCTGATACCATGTAGGAGTTGAGAAAATACAACACCACAAATCCCGAAGATCACCTGCATGCAAATAATCTATCACAAAAGAAGAGATGGAGACAAACAAGCAAGGGTTCTCTGAAAACTAAAAATGTATATATCAGAGAGAATGAGAGAATGAATTGATATGAAATACAATGGGATCAATCCTTATAAAAAGGAGATCATGCAAACCCTAATAGGAAAAACCCTAATAGGAAAATATTTAATAATTAATATAATTATTAAATGTCACTTTATGCAAACTAACGTGAAATCTTAAGAAGGGAATAAAGGTAACTTAATCAACATAATTAAGTTAAGACCTTTACTCTAACAGGATGAATTAAGGATCAAATTGATGGTGAGATTAAAAAAAGATGGGTGATACGGATGATGAGAACTCTTGAGGAACCTTGAGGGAAATGCTAAACTTTAGGACTTGATTGATCGATTTTGATTGAGGATAGTTTGACTAAGTGTGTTAAGTCAAACAAAGTGATAATGCACTTGTAAACTCTAGGAAGTTGTGTTATCCTAGAATAAACTCATACACAAGAGGATAGTTTGACTTAGTGTGTCAAGTCAAACAAGGTGATTTTGGATAATGAACTTGTAAACTCTAAGAAGTTGTGTTATCCTAGAGTAAACTCATATACAAGAGGATAGTTTGACTAAGTGTGTTAAGTCAAACAAAGTGGTTCTGGATCATGAACTTGTAAACTCTAGGAAGTTGTGTTATCCTAAAGTAAACTCATACACAAGAGGATAGTTTGACTAAGTGTGTTAAGTCAAACAAAGTGGTTTTGATTTTGCCTAGAAGTCTAGCATGATGATGTTTTCAAAGTTTTCAAGAGTTTTTTGGTGAAATGATGTTTGATTTTACTGTTTGAGGGGTGGATGAGAGTGACTGATTTTGATCCTAGACTTCACCTAGATAAAACTCTTTACAAGACCTTGGTTTTGAAGAACATACAATACTTCCTCTGTGAGAAAAGAAAACATTTGAAAAAGTTCAGGATTTTGTTGGTAATAGAACGCATACAAGTTAGGGTTGTTTCTTGAATCTTTCTTGTAAAAGTTGTAAACCAATCTTTCACTAACTTCAAGAAGTCTTTCAAGAGGTTCCCCACAAGCTTTTCAACTAAGACTTTTGAACTTGGGTTTCCGGATTTTGATTTTGCGAGAAATCATTTGAAAGAACATATATGTGGGGTTTAATTGTCTCTTAACTTTTGTTAATGAGTTATTTTTACCACAAAGAATTATTAGATTTAAAGTTTCAAACTAAATGTATATGTCTTAATTCCTTTTTATTCCACAAGGTCCATTATGTGAAAATCAAGGTTTCAAGAGCACAATTTCCTAGGTTGACTTTAGTATGAACAAATTATGATGTAAATACAAATGTTTAGACACCTCTAAGGATAAAATCCCTAGGGAAAGCAACAACACTTGGATTCAGTCAAAGGTATTTTCCCCTCCTTAAGGGTTTAAAATTTTGAAGATCTTGTTGAATCTTGGTTTTCCAATGTTTTCGATCTAGGAAAAGTGTTTTGACTCCAATAACATGCACAACCCTAGGTTGAAAAGAATATTTGTCGGGTTCCCACTTGGATAAATCCAGCTGTGCATATTCAGTGTGGATGATTAGATGCTTGACCACACTGGCTCCCCTCCATGGCACACACTTCTTGGGTCAGCCAAGCATCAGTACCCATGAATCTCCCATGGCATACTTTTCATCTCTATAATAGAATCACATGTATATGTGGGGCTGCTTCAAAGGACATGACCTTTTGCACCAACAAATAGTTAAGGATTTTGACCTTTGCTAAACAAGGGGCTTTAATGTGGGCATTTTGTTCATGGGGGACCATCCATTCAGTGAGAGACCATTTCTTCCCTTCTCATCAAAAAAATCCTCGTGATATTGGCCTTTGTTCCAATATCCACACTTATATCCTGGGTGGAAGTCACGTGGCTTTAGCATGTTCCCAATTGGGTCGTTCCCTTGGGTGATTACTTTTTCCCACTAGGCAGGCCCTCTAGGATAAACAAAAGTGATTAAGAAGTATTCATAACTTGATCAATCTTTGTTGCAACACAAAGAGAGAGAACGTATGCAATATCCTCCACTCACACTCACAAGATTTGTTCAATTTTGTAGGTACCCAAATTGAAATGTGGGGGCAATGTTTTATGCAACTTAATGTCACCAAAAAGACTTTTGATTCTCAAGATCACCATGAAGCACGAGAGAAGTGCATATGCCTTTTTAAATGAAATTACTTTGCAAAAAAGATTACAAGACACAAAATCACATGTTCATTTTAATTTCCAAAGGCAAAATTGAGTTCTTTTTAAAGCACCAAAAATGAAATGTGAAAGTTGTCTATCAAATTTTTAGAACCCAAATTGAAATGTAATGTCTCTAAGGTTCAATTTTAATCCAACTTCAAAAAGATCAAATCAATGATTAATTTTAAACCCCAAAAAATGGTGAGTTGGTCTAAAATAGAAAACAAAAGTAGAAAATGGAAGTCCTAAGCATTTAAAAATGCTTTTCCAATTTCAAGTTTTAATGCCTGATTTTCATCAACTCTAATCTGCTTGTTTTCGCTTGATTTCAAAGCTCAATTCTGATGTCAACCTTCTTTATGCCCACCGATGTAAACCTATAAATAGTACAAATTTATCATAAGTAAGATAACCCACAAAGTCTCTTATACATCAATGTATTTGAACATGAGCTGAAAAAAAAAGCAACCCACAAGTTTTTCCCTTCAAATGCCACTTGCACATAGAGCTAAAAGATACTAAAACACCGAAATCTAGGATTTGACTTCAATACAAAAAATAATAGTCAATTACCATGATTTTTTTTTTTTTGGCACCAATTCCACATCTCTGCTTAATATCATTCAATAATCATAAGTCCAAATCTATCAAAATTCATAGTATAAGAATACACCAAGAAACTAGGAGTACGTGCATCATTAGCAAGATCATATATTTGATTCCAGGAGCTATGTGTGAAGGTGGTGTATTTGGTATTCCAACTCTCTGCCAACATTCAACTATTGTTTGAAATTTGTAGACAAGTCAATCATTTGATGTAATAGATAAACAATATCTAAGGAAAGTTTAAATTGAGAGAAAGCAATGTTATAACCAAAACACTTATTACAATCTAATAATGATCATTATAGATATAGTCGTGGGATGTTAATGTTGCTTCTACTAGATAATAGTTTAAAATTATTCAACCACCTCTCATTAAGAGTATGTTGCTCAAGATTGATATTATGCAAGTAGACTTTGAAGAAATCTTGAGCGATCTATACCAAGGTTGACAAAGTGGAACCATGATAAATCTCATGACCAAAATCATAAAGGAAAAGTGACTTTATACTTCATAGCAACCTATAATACCCAAGGACCTTCAACTTCCCATAGATCTTGAGAAAAGAAAATGGTCTTC
This sequence comes from Sequoiadendron giganteum, assembly GCA_007115665.2. Lineage (NCBI taxonomy): Eukaryota > Viridiplantae > Streptophyta > Pinopsida > Cupressales > Cupressaceae > Sequoiadendron > Sequoiadendron giganteum. The sequence goes on from CM021108.1 coordinate 189,378,568, forward strand.
ATTCAGGCTATCATACTTGAGTGTGTCGTTGATCAGTCTGAATTTTGTACACCATCTCAATCATGTCCACTGATTTCATGCTCAGATTTCCAATCGTTAAATTAATCTATAAATGTCAAAGAGTATGACATATTTCTAACTTTTCTCATATTACGTTATTGGGCATAAATGCTTACCAACATTGTCGGTAATCTGAATGTTTGAATGTTGATTTAACTAGTCAAATGACTTGATTACAGGTTTTGGTTTCTACTGGTCTATCATCAACATTCAATTTTTCTTAGATCATGGATTCATATTTTTAGAAAAGTAGGCACCTTCCAAAAGGTTAAAAAAAAATGTTAAAATCTTTAATGGAGAAGATTATTTGATAAAACAACAGTTTCCTCCTTTGCCTTTCAACATCTGCCATCAAGTACCTATTCATTTTGTTAGGTCAGCATTAAATATCATAAATAACACACTATTCTTTTTAATTATAACATGAGTATCATGAACAAGGCAACTTCACATATCATGCATGTCACATTGCTCCGTAGATTGTACAAAAAATCTCAGTAGTATTAAATATTGATTGGAAGCAAATAACCATCTAGGTAACAAACTTTGGAGTATTTATTAGGCCTCTTCAATCTCATGGTACGGTGTGATTGGTATGCCTAAATTGTTCGATTTCTCATAAAAAAAAGTCTCACAAAATCCAGTAAACCAATCAAGATACTATAGGGTAATGTGATGTAAACCAATCTGCCTTGTTTGCAAAGAATAATGATGAATTGTACAAGCAGACTAAGTGGTAAAATGATGGACAAAAAAACAGGCTTATGGACATTCTAGACAGTAGGTCGCTTGTATTACCAATGCGCAAACTAATTCCTTGTCATTGAAAGGTGTTTTTTGATTATAAACAAGTGCAACTCATTCATAGGTGAAAACATACACACATTCATTCTTTCACATTGCTCAAACTTTAAAATTTTGTTAGAGGTGAAAACATTGGAAGGATTGAAGGCAACGATGGGAGTCTTGTCAGACTTCAAAATCTAGATTTCTCAAACTTTTGATAACGTGCTTCCAAAAATGATATCACTTCAAATTAAACAACATTTAAGGAAATATCAAATGATTGAATATAAATAAATAAAGAAACCTCCCTCACTGTGACATGCAAATTGATTTAAAACTTGATTCAAACCCACTCAACAATAATTTATTTTTCACACAACTCTGCCTAAAATAATTGGTAAACAACTACCCTGTTCTTTACAGCATATGCTAATAGATTGAAGAATACGTCCACATATAAAAGATTTACTTTGTTTAAGAAACAGACTTCCAAATCTAGCAACCACACAAGTTTTTCCAAAAGATTTAGAAGTAATATTTCAACTGAAATTTATCAAAATCCAAATCATTTCAGCAAGTTCCACCTTAACCTTTATAAAATTTATGATTAATTCACCATTACCTAGCTGGATTTTTTTTTTCATGGACTTGCATGTTTTTTTACTTATACCCACAAAGTTGTAGGGTAACAAACTAAATTTACTGAGATATTTAACAAATGAAGAGGTTATGAAACAAAAACACAAAGACTAAAATAACAAATGGGGCTTTTCTTAACCGAAAACAAGAACATAGAAATGAAATATATTAGTTTGCCCTCCTTCTAGCGCCATAATGTAGATGTCAAAATCTGCAAGAGAGACTTAAACTATTCCATATTGTTAGCATAAGTTAGTTTAAATCAACAAACTCAACATCCCTATGAAATATTAAATCATGTTAAACAATGCAACTAATGTGAACAAGACAAGCTAAACAAAAGCATATGCAAAAACATGAATCATACCTATTCCATATTGGATTGGTGCACCTTTGGTATGTGAAGGATCCCTTTCCCAATCCTTGACAAGTTCAATGATAAAAATGCCTTGAAGATGCTATGCTATGAAGTGGATAAAATTAGCTCTCAATGTGAAGAGAGTAACTTTGCTCAAATTGTGGATGAAAAATTAGAAGAAAAGCCTTCAATTTATAGATGAGATTGAGAGAAGAAGAGGCAAAGTTGAGAAATGTGGGACTAATCCTCAACCAATAGATTCATGCCACTTGTCAAAATGTGAGAGGAAAAAGCTTGAGCACATTTTGGTCCTTGTGCAAGATAAATGCAATTAGTTGAGTTTTAAATTTGAAAATAGAATTAAATGCATATGGTTGAGAGTTTTGGGGGGGAAATTGTTTGGACAAAAATTTCAAACAAATGGAGTTAATGAGGGCATATTCCTTGGGAATATGTTTTGTGAGGAAAATAGAGTTTTAATAAATCAAAATAAATTATTTATTGTGCAAGTGGGAAAAGCTAGAGGATGGGACATGGATTAGGCTTAGTTTTAATCATGGATTTGACTAATTAAGCTGATGATTAGGTGATGTGACATTTGATTTAGATTTGTGGGTTTGTTTAAATCAAATGAGAAGAAAATGAATATTTAGAGATTTAATTAAACATTTGGGTTTATTTAATTAAATGGAGGAACCTTAGGAGATTAATTAAATAATTTGATTTATTTAATTAAGGAGATAACCTTAGGAGATTAATCAAATAAACTTGATTTATTTAATTGATAGGAAAATATGATTCAATATGATTAATGCATGATTTTAATTTTGCATGTCTACAACACTATGAAGAAATGATCACTCACCTTTGAGTTTAGGTTTTCATTGACTTGTTATTTGTTAATGCAGGAATGCCTATGTTGTAAGTTTGTAACTTGCCTATGATCAACTTCAAGGATCAAATTCTAACTTCTGAATGAGAACTAAACAAAATGTGTAAGAATAAATGATAGTTTTGATTGTATTTATATCAATCCATATTTTGTGAATTTCGTGGGATTTTTAAATGGTATATTAAAAATTTCGCGAATCTCACGTGCTTATACAACAATACGTTGTAATTTTCAAGGAAATTATGGCCCTACAATTAGCATGGAGGTGTCATGACAATTGGCGAAATGTGTCCTCAAATGTAATTATTTTTTAATGTTATTGGAAAAATGGGTCCTCATAAGCAACTATCTCTAAATTTTAATTAGCGAAATGGGTCTTCACAAGCAACTATTTGTAAATTTTAATTGGCGAAATGGGTCCTGATACAATGGTGTTTTAATAGTATTGAAAAATATGTAGGTGTTTTATTACATGCTTTTGGGATTCCAGGCAAAAATATTAATCAGCCCATTTGAAACGCGTAGTTTTTTATGGAAAATTTATTGCTTAAATATGCCTCATAAAAAAAATTGATGGCAAATAGACATGCATTGGATCGATAACTCATAAAATCTAGGCAATTTGGACACCCTATTGGGTGTGATTAATTCATCAATTTTGACTTGGATGATTTCTAAAATTCACCAATTGGCAAATATTTGCCACTAAAGTTTTCCCTTGCCACATTGGAGCTTTCCGCTTTGGAAATAATGGCATCTACTTTCATTGAAACTTTTGGTGATGTGTGAATGAATTCCAAGCTATAGCTGTAGGTTTCCTTCAGCGTTCAGACTTGGTTTTGTGTGGTATTGGTCTCTACTCCTTAGAGTGGCGAGGAGAAACCCTTCCTTGTGAAGGATAAACATAGGAAATGTTTTATGTGGTATTACCTTTAATTGAATAAAAATTTTAAGTGATGGGGAAGAGGGAAATTACTAATTCATGTGACTAATTATTTAGTTTTTTTTTTAACCTGATGATCAAATTAGTCATTTATAGTTGTGTTGCAAAAAATTAGTAGAATTTAGTCATTTTTAGTTGTTGTGACTAAAATTTTTAGTCACCTAGTCATTTATTTGCCAAATTCTACTAGTGTAACATTGGGTAATAAATTTGATTCAAGTAGTGTACATGATAAATGCTTTGAATTTTGAAGAATACTATTTCTAATACTTTTATGTTGTCCATTCACCAATTTTTTAATTTTTTTTATTAGGTTGAGATAAATGCTAATTAATATTCCATGGGGGGTATCCTGTTACAATATGGTAAAATAGTATGATTCATTTAGAAGTTATTATTTTAATGGTGAGAAACTATATAGAACACGATTGAGAAATTTATGCATTATTCTAAACATATAGTCTAATCCTTTAAAATACATATAGGATCAAAATCAGTTACAGAAAGGGATTTTAAAATGTAATATGGAAAAAATGTCATATATCAACTATTTATATGACCGCACAATTGGGAAACATTGATTAGAGAAAGGTATGAATAAGAGTGTGAGAAAGAATCAAATTTTGAGAAGTACAAATAGTGCCTAAGATAAAGGGGTTGCAATAAGATGATATGAATTATACCTAAAAGAAGGAATATGTTATAGGTTAGGAAAATTACATGTGCCAAAAATACATCATGTATGTATTAGGAAGGTGCATAATTGAAAATTGGTAGGTCATTTTGGTATTAGAAAAAATATCTCACTTACAAAGGTATGTGTATTATCCTAGGATCCATGTACATGTAGAATTTTTATGAAAGGATGCAAATTATGTTGTGCTTACAAATACAAGATACAAAAATAAGGAATGCATACACCTCTTTCAATTCCTATCAAACTATGGGAGTCATTCCATGGATTTTGTACAAGTGGATTATTATCTTAGTATGTATGGATATGGTTATTTATTTGTTTTAGTTGACAAGTTAAATGAGATGTACATATTATCCCCATGATAGAAAATAATAACTATAAAAGAGATCATATATTTTTTATTTAATAAATTATTTGTACATTATGAGCTACAAATATCAATCACATCAAATAGAAATAATTGTTTTACATGTAATTTTTGGTACACTTTATGGGATAAGATGGATCCTAAACACAATAAGAAACAAAACAATCATCTACAATACAATGGATGGATGATGATGGTGAATAGAAAAATACTAAAACTCATATCTGGTTACAACAATATAATGGAAAATACTTGAGATAAGTGATTCCTTTGTATTGAGCACTTATACAAAAAATTAAATTTTTATACCTCTTAAATATAGTCACCTTATGAATAATGTCTATAATATTTACCAGCTACACCACCTGATATTGCACTTAAGTGTTTGACAAAGAAATAAGTATTTGAATTAAAGGTGTCAAAAGTATCAAAATTTATTGAAAGGATCTATGGGACCCAAGTCATCGTGAAAATTTAACTAGAAAAGACTTAATTGAAAGAATCTATACATAGTCAATATTATTTAGGGAGTCATCCCAAGGTTGGGGATGAGCTATGGATGTCTTTATGTAAGGAAAAAATGTAAGAAAAATTCAAGAGAAATGATTCTCTAAGGAATGGAATATTCACCATGTTGGAGGTTGTTGGTGAGAATATGTTCAAATTAGGTCTCCATACTTACATAAAAATCTAGACACTTTGTTGTCAATGATGTGTTAGTGTAAATAGTGGCTTTATTTACTTAGTTAGCTAATCACCTATCTAGGATTGACCTATTCACACTTAGCTTGCTACTTAAGTTTACTTAGGCTTCTTTTTTCTTTTTGTCTAACTCCATACCATTGAGAGTTGTATCCTCATGAGTCACTTGCCACTTGCTTTCCCACTTTTCAAGTGAGCTCACAAGTGTCCCATCTTTCGAAGGGTAGTCAAAGTTTCACTCCTACCTTCTCACCTCCTCATCCTTGCCTATATATGCAAGACTTGATCATTGTATTTACACACTTTTTATTTGTATATTGATAGACATACTATTGTGCTCATTTTGTTCACTTGTGGAAGTTATTTTCATGCTCTTGATCTTGACATTCTCCAACATGGTCTCAGAGCTATGAGAGCATTTTCCTTCCCACTTCAAGGTGACTCCCACACATAGCCTTATCAATGGAGCATCATAGAGCCAAACAAACAACACAATCACATTCAAAGGTTTGAGAAACAAAAAATATACCCTTGATTTCATCAATTTTGATCATTTTTATTTTTTGCACTTTTTTGGCCACTATACCAAATTTTTGAAAAGTTGTAAAAGAAATGATTTTTTTTAGCAGCAGTTTGATCTACATTGTACCAATCTACTTGTTAGAGTAGATATTTGGAATAATTTTGTGGTCTATCGACCATTTGTAGCCATATTTGGTCTATTTGACCTAATTGGAGAATCAGAACGTTGTATTGCTACAGCCTGATAGACTGACAACTTTTAGGAGCTTCTAAGAGCTCACTATCAGGAGCTACATAGAGCTCTACCTAGAGAAATCACTTCTCAAACACAAAAAATTAAAATACAACTGTTGTTGTTCAGGAGCTTCTTTGAATCACACAAAGAACTCATACAAACATTCCTCTCCTCAGACTACTGTTGCAAAAACTTCTTCTTCCCAACTGACTGAACTAATTGACTTCAATTCTATTTGTCTGATCAAAACATTCCCTCTCAAATTTGAAATTACCTACCACCATAAATTTGGAAATTCAAAATGACCAACCATAATAAATTATGGAGTTGTCAGAAGTTGCAGGGATGAAGATCCCAAAAACTTGTCATTTGAAGAAAGGGGCTCCTGACGGGTAGGTGGACCAATTGGGGGTCTGACATGAGAGAAGGCTCATCTACCATATCATCTATTGCCACATCTGAATCACTTGTTGACTCATCCATGAGTTCCACAAGTTATTTGCATCAAGACTTTGATTTTATCATACCACATCCCTTGCATAGGGTGTGAAGTGTAAATTTTAACCTCTGAAGTCAACATTGTAAGAAAATTTTGAAAGGACATAATTTTCACCCTGATTATCAAAATTTCTCAAACAATCTATTTTTCATGTAAAAATAAGATCTAGGTCACCATTTTTGACACATTGTAAAAATTGTTGTGAGTTAGAAATGATTGATTTGGCATCCGATCTTCACAAATTGTAAAATTTTCTTGCACATTATTTTGGGGGGCTACAATTAACACTAATCATTTAAGGGGGGCTCTCTCAATCAAGGGGGCAATATAGGTTTTTTCTAATTTTCATTTTGTTGGTTCATGTGATCATGTCTCTCATAGTAAATCCCTTCCATTTGAGTATTCTTTGTAATCCTCCTAATAAATCGAAAATCAAATATGGATACTATGGAAAGAAAACACATACAATAGAAGAATGTCGATTTCATCGAATTGAAGAAATGGAGAAATTCTTCTTATTCATGGTATTTCCTTACCTAAGCCTATACTTCCAATACATGCAAAAAGATCATATATTCTCACTCAGACAACTTGTGAGACATTATCATTTGGGGATGAACAATGTAACTTGATGACTTGTATTGATATCTCATCTATCATATCACTTATTGCTACATCTGAATCACTTGTTGACTCATCCATGAGTTTCAAAAGTTCTTTGCATCAAGACTTTGATTTTATCATACCACATACCTCACATAGGGTGTGAAGACCGAAGTACGAAGTGTGATTGTGGTGAAGTATGAAGTGTGCGAAGTCAATTTTCTGAACTTAAGTGGAGCTGTATTTTTAGCATGTTGTAGATACATTGTTAACAATTCATCTTTGGTAGTGACCCACCCTTTCTTTTATCATTTTTTATTCCTGGTAGTGAGCCATTCTTTATTTTTGGACAATTATTCCACCATTATGTACTCTCCATTGTAACCAGTTATAATATATTGTGAGCTAATCCTCATTGTGGTTTTTCCCTTTCAAGGATTTTCCAAGTAAATCTAGTGTTCTTGTGTTATGTGTCATGATGCATGCTTTAATTGTTGCTTTCCATTACTGCAAATTTAATGTGATTCCTTGATTGGATGTTTAAGTTAATGAAGTTAGTGAATTTCAGTGAATATTGATTTAGCCACCCCTCTCAGTATTTTGAGTGTTCAACATAAAGTAGTTTCCCATTTGATTTCATGTCCATTTTGAGGAGTTCCTTACCTCATACCACTTATTTAGACATTACGAAATCTATATGTATTTTTTCCCTACCTCATCATTTTTCCAACATGTTCATATATATATATATATATATATATATATATATATATTAAACCCATACATGGAAGCAGTTCTACATATATGTTATCAATCTTGATCTGCTCCATTTTAGGTCATGGTTCAAAACCAAAACCAAAATATGAACCTTTCAAATTTAAACTTATGTTGACTCTTATGTTAATTATTTTCCATCAAAGGATTAACTAAACACAAATTTATATAATGGATTATTGTGCCATTATATTTAAAGTCATAGAGTGCATTTTCATTTACACATATCTTCTAACACTTGATTTCTTTAAGCATTCCAAGTCATAAAATTCACACTAAAACTTTTGAATTAGTGTACTAGAAGGAATTTAGATATTTACATGAATATTCTATCAACATATGTGTGTTTGTAGAGTATTTTTTAAGATCATATACACACATTTCTACAGGTTGACCTAAGATAACATTTCCCCTTGTCACATAATGAAGAACCTTCTAGGTTATTTATGAATACCACTAGTCTCTAGATAACAAAAATAGCGTAGAAGAAGCAAAGGAAAATAAAATGAAGCATAAAACAAATTCATATAGTCTACCAAATCCAGTCCATGAGTGATGGAAACTTTTGTGACCATGGGCTTGACCTTGATGTCCAATTTTCACCCTTTATAGAACCTTCCAGGTTATTTATGAATACCACTAGTCTCAAGATAACAAAAATAGTGTAGAAGAAGCAAAGGAAAATAAAATGAAGCATAAAAAAAATTCATATAGTCTACCAAATCCAATCCATGAGTGAAGGAAACTTTTGTGACCATGGGCTTGACCTTGATTTCTAGTCTTCACCCTTTAAAGAAAAACATAATATTATATATTCCTAAGATAAATAATATACCAAGAGATTCTATTCAAGATCCTTGATGATTGAGATTTTAATATCATTTTGAATTCCATGTACTCATTAACTATAGAATTAAATGCCTTTCTTTTTCAATTATTTCTCACAAATTTAAGTTTTATAATCATTAGAAAATATTAACCCATAGATTAGTATCATTAAATTAATTTAAATAGATTAAATATGAGTCTATGATAAGGAAAAACAATAACCTTTGAATAAATAAATTAAAAAAATTATTTACATGATTTATAATGATGTAATAAATGTAATAAATAATTATAATTATGTTATAAAAAATATATATTTAATTTTATGTAGTTAAATATAAATGAGTAATATACTGAAAATAATGTGATTTGACTAATAAGAGGGAGACTATTCTTTACATCAACATGTGTCAAATCTCAACAAAGACTAGGTAAAGTAATGTTTTTTTTTATGTGGTAGTTTTCCTTGGAGATTTCAAAATCGTGAGCCTATTAAATTTAGTTTCTAAACCTCCCCAAAACATTCAAAAAAAATCCATTTACTTTTTGTTAGTTGATGGACGATTTTCATGCTTTACGGAGCTTCTTCCACGTGGAATGATTATGAAACTTCTCCTTCAACTAAATTAAATTAATTTCATGGATCATTTCGTACACTTGATTTGGTCTAATGGTGGAGAACTTGTACTCTTGAAAGAGAGGTCACCAGTTCAAATCCTGCAGGGGGTAAGGTATGTACACCTCGTATTGTGGAGCATGAGTTAGGTGCCTCCCTCATATTGGGAGTATGAGGAGTCTCATATACTGTAAGCCATCTGTAGACCCAAAAACAGACTGCCTAGTATCATGGACTATAAAAAGACCTTTCCTTTCCTATTCCCACTAGTAAAGAACAAGCTTCTTCCACATGGAACGATGATGGAGATTTTCCAATAAGTTAAATAATTTTCATGAAATTTCTTTTTAATAGTTTTGGCAAAATTAATACATTTTTTTTAATCTATTAAAATGGAATTAGACTTTTCATTCAATTAGTTAAATAATTTTTGATGAAATTTATTTTTTAATAGTTTTGACAAAACTAACACCTATTTAATTTTGTTTATCTCTATTTAAATAGAATTAGGCCCTCCAAATTTATAGTTAAATCTTTAGTAATATGATATTACATCATATTTTAAATACAAATGATAAAGTTAGAATCTTAAAGTTGAAAACAAAATAAATTATTGTTAACAATAAAATAAGGTTTTATAAGAGAAAATATCAAGTCACCAATTCAATAGAAGGAAACTATTACAAATATGTTGTAAGGACAAAAATAAATACAAAGGATCAATGATTTTTGAAAAATGAGTGATTTGCCTACATTCATCTTTACTCTTTCACTTAAGAGAATGATCATCAAACCCCAAACTAAAAGACATGTCAAGATCTGGAAAGGACTAACAAGGGAGTGGGTAGTGCTTATCACAAAATAAAGACATGAAACACATGTTTCATTTGGACATTAAAATAGGGCATACATTATAGGTGGAAATGGCTATGGTAATGGTGTTTGCAAATACAAATATGTTCATTCCACCTTTAGATCTTCTAAAGCTAATTTTTTGAGCTTTGCTTACAAACTTCATCCTTTTGAAGTTTAGAAGTCACAAATATTAGTTTTCCCAAGGTTGAACTCCCTCTATTTGAATATTGCATCTGATGTTACTTTTATCCATGATTTTTCTAAGAAAAATATCTATCCTCTTTTTTAGAATGTCTTGATAGGAAATTTGATGGGTCTTTGGTAAGGACCAAAAACCATATATGATTAGATTAATCTACAATGGAACCCATGTTGAATGGGAAATTATATATTTCATTTTTAAAAAAAAGATTTTTATGTATTTTTTTTTATCAAAAATAGGACAAAGATATGGTTTTTGTAAATGGACCATATCTTTGTGGGGCATGAATTTTTTTCTTGATCCATTGGTTGATAGATTTTAACCCAACTAAAATATAGCCAATGCACTTATTATTTGAGTGAAATTTTTCCATCCCCTCTTTCTTTTTTTAAGGTTATATTATTAGCTACATCTTGTAGTCCTTTGAACTAATTTATTCATAAGGGTAAGCCAAGTAAATAAGAATATTTTTGGATATAATTATAAGCATATTTATATAAGTGTCTCCCTAAGGTCATTGAGTTATATCTAGATGCATAGTCATATATGTAGGAGCTTGATTATGAATAATTTTCCTCCAAATGAAATAACTTTTGCATATGCATTGTCACTCTGGTAAGGGCTATAAAAAAGAGTAGAACATGCCTTAGGAAATCGAAGGAAAATAGTAAATTCAACAAAGGAATAGTCAATATAATCAAGTAATCAAACAAGGTAACAAAAAATGGTTTTAAACATGTTTGAAATATAGGAAGAAATATCCAAGGTACTTTTGAAGGTGTTGGAGATTATTACACTATGTTGTCATTAGTGTTGTCATTGATGTCAACCTCTAGTGTGATGGTGTTGAGAAGGGGTTGTAAATGGGGAGATTGTTGCAATCTTGAGTGTGGTGTTGATCAAGCATTGTTGATGCAATTAGTTCACTTGGCTCCGAAGTGCTTTTAAGAAAATTCAACTAGAGAATGTATAAGGTGGCAAAGTTGTGTTTTGCATTGTGCTCCATATTTCTTCATGGTTGAAGATGTGCTTGTGTAGTTTGGATGAGATGAGCAGAGGTGTTATATTTAGAGTTTCAGGTGTTGGATCATGTGACATTGGAAGATGTGTCTCACAGTGTGTTTCCCATGAAGAAGGTTGTCTAGGAGAAACAAAATTTCTTTATATTTCTTTGCATTGAGGTTTATTGTCTTACAGATTTGGGAATGTGCTAATATTGTCTGTATCTATCTTCCCCTATAATTTTTGGTGTTCAATTGTTCCACAAGGTTGGTTAGTGAATTATATGTTTGTGGCAGCATAGTTGGTTGCATAAGATGATAGTATTCTTAATTTCAAGAGGTTGTGGTAATGTTTTTGAATATTCTAATGATGTTGGAATATTCCAAGATATTGTATGGATGTTTAATGTTATTTCTATGTGGTATGTAGGATTTTTTTAGACCTAGTAAAGTGTGTATATGGTTGTTTGGTAGTGTTAATGCTAGTTTTTCCAACTTGGTGTATTAGCGTTACTTGCAATGTGCTTCGTGGTTTGTGGAAGCATGTGTTAGAAACCAATATCAGACATGCAAACCGGAAAAAACCTTCCACAAGAGAAAAACAATAAAAACTAGAGCTTTGCATGAAGATGTGCAAATTGATATTATTCAGAATTTGAGAAATTACATGAGATGAGTTACTTTATAAAAGCAATGTATGCATAACCCTAATGTTGACCTAAAAACAACTCAACTAAATAAAGCTTACTTATTAATTAATTAAACTAATTATTACCTAAGTAGAGCCGAAGTAAACTTAATAAAGTGAAATTAAATAATTAATTACAGCAACACCCTCCCTTAAGTGCATTAAGTTTATTCACAAGACCAAAATCAACTATCTAGAGAAGGAACATATCCACCAAGAGGAAGAGGAACCATGGTAGAGAAAGAGCTAGATCATTTGGTGACACATGTTTCAGATGTGGTCAAGATGGTCATATGATTTTTAATGCCCACAAGCACAAGAGGATGGTATAAGGAAAAATTTAGGAATCGCTCATTTTGTATAAGTTGATGAAGAATTAGTTGCATATCCTAATCATACTGAAGAAAGAGAACAAGGAGAAACTCTCATGGTGAAAAGAGTACTACTGAAACTAACAAAGGAGAATGAACTATTGCAATAGAAAGAGTCTCTTTACAATTATCTATAAATAGAGAAGGAAAGTGACATAAAGATAAAAGACAGACTGAAGTGTATGGCTAGGAATCATTCAAAATTGATGAAGAGTGCAAAAAATGTGAAACTAGATCATATAGATGGCGAAGAAGAGACTTTCAAAAGTTCAAAATTGCTTTGTTCATAACTATCCAATAAGAGTGTAGATGACCTTGTCCAAAACATTATTATAGTGCTTGTAAGGATACGTGAAAACAAAGAGAATATAGGGTATGAAAAATTGGAGTTTATTTCAATCCAACAAGATGCGAGTGTATTGTTCCAACAAAAGTAGCAAAAAAAAAGTGGATTATGAAAACTACACATCTGAAGAAGAGAAAGGAAAAGTTTTGTTGTAGGAGCACCTAAAGAAAGGTGTAGAGGATACATTTTTCTTCAAACAAGAGGATGTGATAAGTTTTATGCAGAAGAAGGAAGTTGTGAAAGCAATCCACAAAGAATCTGGTGATAAGACTTGTAGTAGTCTTGAAATGAGGTGAGAAGAAGCAGGTGGTCTACAATTTATAAGAAGAAAAAAGTTTATAAAATGGAAATAGTATATATCAAGAGGAGAGATAGAAATATAGTAAGATACAATTGAAAGGATTAATTTTGTATGATTCTATTCTTCGGAGATAGAACAAAAAACTTCACACGCTCTCATTCAAGGACAAACCCTAGAGATCTCAACCTCAAGTATGCAAAGGAGAAAGAGATTTTGCAATAGGGTTGCCCTAGGGTTTGTTTGTAAACTAAAGAGGGGTTCACCACCAAGATAGGGCTTGAAAAGACTAATGAAATGCAATATGTAATTTTTAAACCTAATGTAATGCAATATTTCACTAAATGACCTAAAAATGCATGAAAGTTAGTATAACAAGTTGAGAGATGAAACATGTGCACCTAGAAACCTAAAGAAGATTGAAATGAGCTCTGAAACATGGAAAATATTGAAATTTTGGCACACTGGGACTCATATGCCAGTTTGGGCATATCAATCCCATATTAGGGTTTTTGGGTAGGAACTGGTGTCTGCACTGTAGATCCTGAAACTACAAAATTCTAGAAAAATGCCTATTGTGGGAATCATATGCCACTTCTGGCATATCAGTCCCATTCCACTTTTTTGGGAATTTAAATTTTAGATATGTGCTCCAATCTCTGTTCTTCCCTTCCAAACTGAATTATGTGTTCGAACTTGTAAACATACCTGCAAAACATAATATATAATTGATTTTCTTATGGGGGTTTTCCTCAATCAAACCCCTAGTTTAGTAGTTAAACCTTAATAGAAATAATAAAATATGAATGTAAATAGGAATGTAAACCCTAATCTTAAGTGTGTCTAAGATTAGGAAATCTAAAATGCAATGCAACCCTACTCTAATGTGCTAGAATAAGATGCATGAGTGAAATATGAAGATGAATAACTCACTTTGAGAGATCTCTAATCACTTAAATGAGCCTTAATAATGCTTGTACCTTCCTTAGGTTGAATTCAGAGTGATAATGGAGGATGGAATCACTTAGGAAACAAGTCATTAATGTAGGAGTTGAGAAAATACAACACCACAAAACCCCAAAGATCACCTGCATGCAAATAACCTATCACAAAAGAAGAGATGGAGACAAACAAGCAAGGGTTCTTTGAAAACTCAAAATGTATATATCAGAGAGAATGAGAGAATGAATTGATATGAAATACAATGGGATCAATCCTTATAAAAGGGAGATCATGCAAACCCTAATAAAACCCTAATAGGAAAAACCCTAATAGAAGCCCTAATAGGATAACATTTAATAATTAATATAATTATTAAATGTCACTTTATGCAAACTAACATGAAATTTTAAGAAGGGAATAAAGGTAACTTAATCAACATAATTAAGTTAAGACCTTTACTATAACACCCCCCCTTAAGATGAGCAACAGTGCAGCTACAAACAAATGCAAGAAAGCAAAGGTAACTACAATGCAAGAAGGCAAACATGGGTCTCGACAACTAGGCTAGATCAGGTACCCAAATGCAACCAAATCTCTGTAAAATGGAGAAATAGAGAAAACCTCATGGAAAAAAGCTCTACTCCAAAATGAGAAGAAGAAAGCCAAGAAGAAGAACATCACTGAAGCAGAAGAAGTTGTAAATAATTGTCGAAAGATGACTGCTATGGTGTTGAAGAACCTCCGCTGAAGATAGGATGATCAGGAACAAGAAGACAACAATCTGCATAAGTGTCCATATGACACTACTTGAATCAGATGGCAAACAAAGGCAAACACCTAGAACGAAGATACAGATGCCACAAGAACCAATAGTCTGAAACACTGATCAATTGAGAATGGAAGATTCCTTCCAAGGTGAAACCAAGGAAGAATTAGCATGAACAAAATAATAATCCCCCCATAATGCTGAACTGGGAGAGCCTGACAGATCCACTGAAATTATGTGAAACACCCTGTAGTGCATGAAGGAGAAGAAACATTTGAAAGTGCGCAAGATAGCACCTGCAACTGAAAAAGTGGTATGCAAAACAAAGCACACATGCATGAGGCTGGAATCATATGGATCCATAGTCATCATGGAGGGACACTCACCAGACAAAGGTGTGATGGAAAACAAAGGCAAACTACACAACCCCCCATGGTATGGATTAAAATATCATCGTGGAGGGATACTCACCAGACAAAGATGTGATGGAAAAATAAAGGAAAACTACACAACCCCTCATGGCACTTTATAATATCAGTGCGATTACAAAATATGGCACAACCTTATGTGCAAAATCCCCAAAAAGATGCATGTACAATAGTGTGGCACTTTATCTTAGTACATTTACATAAAAGATATCTTACAAATGATGCTCAAAATGTCCTCAAAGGACAAAATGCTAGAAATACATGAAGAACAGACAAGAACAAAGCATGCCATGCGAACAAAAAGTTTCCAAGAGCAAATATGTCCAGGTAATCCACCAGAGTGTGAAAACAAAAATAACTAAATAAAATATACCTAGAGTGAATTCTGGAAAAATGGCATGGATAAAACTGAAGAGCTCTAAAATATAGTTCCAACGCCATTGAGATTGCGAAAAACAGAGAAACTGATCAAAAGTTATGAGCTTGAGACTGAAAATAGCCCATTTGTCTTCAACTAGATATAGAATGCACCAACAGAAGAAAGATGTGATGAGACCCACACCGCTGGAAAGATAAGAAAACTAGCTTTCCGACGATATCTCATTTGCCAAAAAACAATATCGTATGCCCAAGTTATGGCCTCTGGAATAAATCAGCTCCGAAGAGGGAAAAAACCAGTGTTGGGTTAAATTTGACGGTCATACGACCGTCGTAGCAAAAATACTAGGTTAAATTTGATGGCCAAATGGCTGTCACCATAAAAGTGCGATTGGGCTATTACAGAAAATATTGTTTTTTATATTAAAAAAACAATAAAAAAAATCATAAAAAAAAGTTACAGATAAAATTTTTATTGAAAAAAATAATTTTTTAAATAGTTGAGTGGAGGCCGAGAGCCCACCCCCCATGGCTGGCAGACTAAGTACCGCCGGTCACGATTAAGCCACTGGCGGTCGGTCGTACGCTGACCACCGTACCGCAGGTCCCACAGGCCTGCGGGTACTCTTGTACCGGGTCGGCAAGCCCTAAAACTACGAAAAAATAATAAAAATTTCTTGTGTTTTTTTTATTTTTGAAAGATCAATATGACGAAAATTTTCAAAAAAAAGATAGGCAGAAAAAAAAAATCAAAAAAAAAATTTACCAGGCAAGGACGGCCGTACGGCTGTATTGTAAAAAAATTTTGCTTCAAATTTTGACTTTGTCCAAAATGGACGAATGGACAGTCGATTTAGGGGTTTTGGACCGCTGCGGATGCAAGGGCGATGTCTGTTTGAGCTGAAAATGCTTCAAAATTGCAGGTATGCCCTAGATCAAGAAAACAAACCCAAACCCTTGAAGCTCCAAAAATCCTCAAAGCAAGAACAGGAAGCAGTAGGTGTGGAGCTCTGATACCATGTAGGAGTTGAGAAAATACAACACCACAAAACCCTGAAGATCACCTGCATGCAAATAACCTGTCACAAAAGAAGAGATGGAGACAAACAAGTAAGGGTTCTCTAAAAACTAAAAATGTATATATCAGAAATAATGAGAGAATGAATTGATATGAAATACAATGGGATCAATCCTTATAAAAAGGAGATCATGCAAACCCTAATAAAACCCTAATAGAAGCCCTAATAGGATAACATTTAATAATTAATATAATTATTAAATGTCACTTTATGCAAACTAACGTGAAATCTTAAGAAGGGAGTAAAGGTAACTTAATCAATATAATTAAGTTAAGACCTTTACTCTAACAATTAAGCTTGGCTTAATGGCTAGTTGCATCTCCTTGTAGACATGGAAAATGTACAATTCGGTTTGACACATTGAATCATGATCTATTAACACCGTTTCATCCTGAATCATCTCTTTTGCTTGTTATTTAATTGAACAATCTGTATTTGATTAACTTCATCACTCTTCATCTCCTGTTAATTAAATAAATCAATTTTATTTAATTATTTATGTAATTCCTCTTTTAATTAAATAAATCATTTTATTAATCCCTAAGTCTTCTCATTAAATTGAACCTTGTTTGATTTAATCTAACATTATTCTCTTTGGTTAAATAAATCAAATCATTTATTTAATAAATCATTTCCTTTTAATTTCTAACTTGAATCTAAGTCTAAATTGTCACATCACCTAATTCTTCATTAAGCTAATCAAATCCATGATTAACTTAATCCCTCTCACTAAAATCCTCTAGAGAATGCAACTTACACAATAAATCAATTACTTTGATTTATTAATTCTCCTATTTTCCCTCACAAAGCATCAAAAAGAGAATATTCCTCTTTTGAATTCAAAAGGCCAAGTGGATTTGTACATCCAACAAGGCATTCATTCCTCTTGCATGTCCTTGTGCATTGAGCCAAGTGGCATTTATTTCATTCCTTTTTCCCTCTCACATGTCATTTCTCAAATTTGAAATGCCACCTAATTGCATTTATTGGCACTTTGGCCAAAATGTGCACAACCTTCAGCCATTCACATCTTGACAAATGGCACTTGGCCATTGGATGTTGAATGATCCCACATTGCTCTATGTTACTCTCTTTTCCATTCTAGAAATCTATAAATTGGAGGCTTCTCTCCTCATTATCCATCCACAATTTTGAGTAGACTTACTATACTCAAATTTAGTTCAATATCCACATCTTCATGCAAGGTTATTCTCTTCATTTGAGAATTAATCTTACTCATACCATCATTTAGCTTGTTCAAGGATTGGGAAAGGGCTGCTTACTACACAACAATGGTGGCACCAATCCACTATGGGATGAAGGTTTAATCGTGTTTTTATATGCTTCTGTTTAACCTGCTTTTATGCTCATTAGTTGCATATTTAGACATGATTGAATATCTCATAGGGATGTTAAATTTGTTGTTTTAAACTAACTTTCATGCTAACAACATGAAATTGTTTGAGATGATTTTGTTTGCAGATTTTTAGCATCTGCATTCTGGCACTAGAAGGAGGGCCTTGCTTCTAAATTCATTTTTTTTTTATTTATATATAGTCTTACTAAGCGTGTCTGTTGTAGGAAATTTCTTTCGCATGGATGTGTTAACTGTTCTTTTAAATAATAGTGTCACTGTTATTTATGGTTGAAATCTTTTCACATAATACGTGTCTTTGATTTTCTCTTTAACATTCCTTACTGTTTAACGTATTCTGAAAAGTTTTCTTTTATATATAAATCAAATTCTAATTTGAGCATGTCCTACTCTGAGCTTTTTTCTGAGCTTTCCTTACGATTTTTCTATATAGCCAAGCCAATCATCACCCGTGTCACCATGCCCATCAATTTGTCCACCTATGATTTTGTGGTGTTGGACGATTGTTCCTTAGGCCTTAACATCATCTCTTTATCGCTTCACCACGTGATCATCAACTTCTGCTATCGCTATCTTTATCCCTCGCATTTCCACCACCTAGTCTATCCCTGTCCATTATAACACGGTTAACTGTGCACTGTTCATCTTTGTTATCCATCGTTGTCACCGCAGTCATTGAGCTAACCGCAATGGCAGCGCGGTAACTGCCTCCTAGTCTTCACCATGTCACCGCCAGCTAGATCTCACCCCCAGCGGTAGCACGTTAACTACCATGATCTTCACCGCCTTACCGCGGTCTACCTGCTCACCCCCTACAGTATCACAATTAACTACCATAGTCCTCACCACCTTACCGTGGTCCACTAGCTAAGCCTCGCGATATTGCAGTTAGCTGCCACCTCATCCCAACCATCTGTGGTAGAGCGGTGCTCATTGCGTTACCGCCGGGTAACTTTCCTTGATCGCGGTGGTGCGGTTAGCCGTGCGCTGCTAGTCTGTTTAACTGTCACTGCCATCCCACGGTCCACCATTCAATCCTCCGTAGTACCATAGTAAACTCGCTAACCATGACTCTACCTGTCAATTGGCCACACCTCGTCACCGCTCGTTACCCCTCCCTTACTCACGTTAGCACGGTAACTGCCTCACCGTCTGTCCTCACCATCACCGCATCCTCGCGGTCTACTACTTAACCGCCAGCAGTCATGCGATAACCGTTACCTGCCACCACGTTACCACAGTTGTCCACTTGGCTATCAGCCGTAATACGGTAAAGCCTGCTGCAGACTGCCTTTAAGCCACCAACCGCGATACCGTGGCCCGCGATAAAACAAGAAAAGGAATTAGTTCGGGAAATAAACAGTGCTGTAAGGAAATCTTTTGCATTTATAAGGGGATACAATTTTTTAAGAAATGGCATTTTCTAATAATCTATGTTTAATCCATGAGAGACTTTGTAAAGTATTGTATTCATATTGATTTTGTATTTTCTCCTACAGGTTGATATTGGAATTAAATCAGGGCAAAAACAAGATTGGAGAAATTCACAAAAGCATTTTTTAATGCTTGTTGAGCTAGATCTTTATTTTAGCTTTAAAACATCTCACACCTATTTTTGGGGCTTAAAATTAACCATTTTGACTTCATCTTTTTGGTTAAAATCGAACCTTAGAAATATACTAGATTTCAATTTGGATTTAAAATTAAACAAGGCAAACTTCACATTTAATCTTGGTGCTTCTAAAATGAACTCATCATTGCTTTGAGGGTTAAAATTGAACATGCGTCTTTTGTGTTTTGCAAACTTTTTAACAAATTAATACCATTAAAATGCATATGCGCTTCTCTCATGCTTTATAGCGATCTTGAGAATCAAAAGCATTTTAGTGATATTAACTTGTCAAAAATATTGCCTCCACACTTCAATTTGGGCATTTTAAAACTGAACAAAACATGCGAGTGTGAGCACGATATATTGTGGAGGTTCTCCCCTTTGTTTTTCAACAAGGGTTGTGTGAATGACGGGATATGTTAGCTCGCTTTTGTTAACTTAGAGGGCCTACCTTGTGGGAAAAAGTAATCACCCAAGGGAACGACCCAACCGGGAACACGCTAAAGCCAAGCGACTTCCACCCGGGATATAAGTGTGGATATTGGAACAAAGGCCAATATCACGAGGATTATTCCGATGAGATGGACAGCAATGGACTCTCGCCGATGTTGGATAATCCCCCATGAACGGAATGCCTGAATTAGAACCCCTTGTTTAGAAAAAGGCCAAAACCTTGTCTATCTTGTTGGTGCAAAAGGCTATGTCCTTTGAAGCCGCCCCACGTAACATGCGATCTTGTTGTGGAAATGGAAAGTATTCCATGGGAGATTCATGGGTACTAATGCTTGGCTGACCTGAATAAGTGAGTGCCATGGGGGGAGCCAGTGTAGTGAAGCATTTAGCCATTCGCACAAGATATGCACAGCTGGATTTATCTAAGTGGGAACCCAACAAGGTATTGTCTCATCAACCTAGTAGTGTGAAAGTGCTTGGAAGAACACATTGCTTGATCTTGAAAACATTTGGAAAACAAACATACACAAAAACCTTGAAATTTCAAACACCTTGTGGGAAACAAATACCTATTGACGAACTTGCCCACTCTTGCTTTCTCTAGGAATCACATTCCTAGAGGTTTCTAAGTGTGCAAATTCTACCATCATTTGTTTCCAATAAGGATAAACATAAGGAACTTTTGCCCTATTTTCCTCGATTTCCACATAAAGGACCTTGTGGGATGAGAAAGAGTATGGGACACTAGACATATAGTTTGAAAACCTAAGCAAGCAAGTGTCTTGGATAAAAATAACCTCATTTAACCAAGATAAAGAGACAAATTCAATTACACATGTTTTCTAACATGATTTCCCGCAAGATTAAAATCCCAAAGCCAAAGTTCAAGAAGCTTAGTCTAAAAGCTTGTGAGGAGCGTCTTGAGAGACTTTTCGAATTCAGGGAAAGATTGGTTTACAACTTTTACAGAAAAGCTTCAAGGAACAACCCCACATTGTATGCATTTTATTGTCAACAAAATCTCGAACTTTTTCAAAGGTTTTCATTTCTCCCATAGGAGGTCTAGCATGTTCTTCAATACCAAGGTTTTGTAGAGAGAGTCGTATCTAGGTTAAGGTTCAAGATCAAAGTTGTCATTTTCATTCATTCCTCCATCAAATCAAGTCTCATTTCATCATCAAACCTTTTGAGAACTCTAGAATCAATCATCACGCTAAACTTAGAGGGCTAAATCAACATCATCATACCTTGGCTTAATACACTTAGCCAACTTAGTCTCAAACCATTGAACAAATTTTCTTTGAGATAACACAAATTCTTAAAGTCTATTAGTTCTCCAAAACATTGGCATAACACACTTTGTCAATTCATCCACTTTGTGCAAGTTCCCTTAGGATAACACAACTTCCTAGGGAAAACAACTTCACAACAATCTTGTTTGACTTAACGCATCTAGTCAAATTATCACAATCAAATCAAATCAAAAGCCCTTTCAAAGTTTAGCACATACATTCAAAAAAATTTCAAAGGTTTCATTCACTCCTCCCATCCATTTTAACCCATCACCATCATCACCATCTTTGATCTTTTAGCTTCTCTAGTTCTTCTCTTTTGGACCTAAAGGATTAGGATCGAACAAATCCCTATTTTTTAGGGTCCAAACAAGATCTCAACACAAGGACATGGAGAATATCAAAGAAATATCAGCTTCTATGGACATGAATCATCTAAATACCGAAGTGAACCTAGCAGGATCAAGCATTTCCCCCAAGCAACTCTCCCTTATCATCACAAAATCCTCAAGAGGAGTGTCATCAAAGGGACGACACAAATGAAGACATGGGGATGACACCAATGAAATCATGGAAATGGTTCAAAATCCTGAGAACCACAAAATTGTTAGTGCTATGTTCAAATACATAAATTCAATGGCAAGAGGAGGGGTCATGCCCCCTCCCGACCTTAACACAAGCACTAGTGCAAATGCATCCCCATTGTCAAACATCAATCAAGAAGTACCTTGCACCACATCAATCATCACACCAACCTCCCCGATTGTGAACAAGGGGGGTGCCATGTTCCAGGAATTGCAAGAACACCACCTTGTGGCTAATAAAGAAGCAATCATCACCCCCACACTAGCTACATTTATTCCGGAAAACTCATCTCACCCATACGTCCCACTCACATTTCATAATCTCGCTGGTTCATCCTCATTTCACACCACTCCAGCCTATCAATTGAATATACCGACTCCCCCACAGCATGAGGAAGTTGGTTTGCTTGGAATGACAGAAGCTATCAACCCTTTCTCTTTCCAAATAGGTGCATCATCCCTTCCCCCACTTCCATTCGCATTTGCATCACCTCTTGGAATAGGTATTCCACCATTACCCATCGAAGTTTTTGCCAACCCAAGCAATCCAACCACCACTTTGAACCTGCTTCTTTTGCCCATATCTTCACAACAAATAGCAACTATTCCTGTCACCATGGTTAATACATCTATTGGTCCTCAAGTCTCCCAAAGCATGCCTCATCAAGGACCAATAGTCTCAAACACCCCTCCAACAACCCAAATCACAATCACAACCACAATCCCTCCACCCACCATGACAGTTGGCATGATTCCTGCTCCACCACCAATCCCACCGCCAAAGCACAACACGACCAATTCATTCTCCATCATGTCGCAAAATGCACAACAAGCTGCCCACCAAAAGGCACTCCAAAAACAACAAGCCACACAAGCACAAGCACAAGTGCAAGCCCAAGCACAAGCTCAAGCCCAAGCACAAGCACAAGCACAAGCACAAGCCCAAGCACAAGCGCAAGCGCAAGCCCAAGCACAAGCCCAAGCACAAGCGCAAGCCCAAGCACAAGCTCAAGCCCAAGCACAAGCACAAGCCCAAGCACAAGCCCAAGCACAAGCGCAAGTGCAAGCCCAAGCACAAGCACAAGCACAAGCCCAAGCACAAGCTCAAGCACAAGCTCAAGCCCAACAGTAGGCACAAGCTCAATACCAAGCACAATTACAAGCAATCCACCTACAAGCTTACCAGCAAGCCCTACAAGATTTTCAGGCACACCATCAAGCTAAATAGCAAGCTTTATTGGCAAAATAGTAGCTCGACCAACAACAAGCATTGTTGGTGCAATAGCAGCTAGACCAACAACAAGCGTTACTAGCTCAACAACAGATTGACCAATAGCAGGCTTCATGGGAACAACAGCAGATGGACCAACAGCAAGCGCTATTGGAATAGCAACAGCAAGATCAACAACAAGTGTTGTTGGCACAAATGCAGGCTTACCAACAAGCCTTAAACACACAACCAAGCTCACAGCAAACACCGACTAGTACTCTCCCCACCCATCAAACGCCTCCAACACCTCACCACTCATTTATCCCACCTCCCGATCCAAGCAAGGATGTCGCAACATAGATCAAATTGCTCTCACAACAAGTGTTGGACTTACAAGTAGGAAAAACCACAAGGACACCAGGCAACTTGTGCCCTTATCCATTCAATAGAAGGCTCACCATGGTACCATTCCCAAAGGGATTCGAGATCCCCAAATTTGATAAATACAATGGAACAGGCAACCCTGAAAACCATGTCAGGGAATTTCAGGTGCACTGCATGGAAGTCGCATATGATGACACATATCTAATGTGGCTCTTCCCCCAAAGCCTGACTGGTCCAGCTATGGAATGGTTTTCTCGCCTACCCACGAGCATTAAAACATTTGAGGAAATTGTGGAGGCTTTTCTTAAAAATTACGCTTTTAATATGGGTGCGGATGTTAGTTTAGAAGAACTATCTGCACTCAAACAAAGAAGAGGAGAGTTATTCGCATCCTTCTTGCAAAGATGGCAATCCAAGGCCAATCAGAGCAAGTGGACCATGCCAGAGGAAAAACAAGTTTGCACCATCATAGCCAACCTAGATGAAAAATTGGCGTTCTACCTAAAAATGCAGTGCATCACATCTTACGATCAACTAATTCCAAAGGCGCTCAACATCGAAAGAGCCCTCACTGTGCGAGGAGGCGCACCCACATTCACTCCACCGTAGGATAACCGCCCATCCAACAACTACAATGATAAACCTCGAAAATGGTTGAAGAACAAAAATATCACGAACGACGGTGTGGTTGATGCTAAGGTAGTCATCAGTGCTCCTAAGCAAAATACCCAAAATCATCATCAACCGCAAACTCATAACCACAATAATGTGCAGGCTAATGTGGTAGTAGCACAGTCACAACCACCTTCCACCAGCCAAGTCAACAATGTGGGTAATCAAGGAGAACCACCTCCCCGCAACAAGTTCCCCCCCAAGAGGAAGTTCACAGCCCTTGGCGAATCAATTGAGTCTATCATGAAGAAATTGGTCAAAGAAAACCTAATCAAAATCTCTAACTTCGAACAATACATAGAGCCCATGACCAAACCATCGTGGTACAACGAGAATCTCTTGTGTGACTTTCAAAAAGTCAAAGGACACACCACCTCCAACTGCATGAGACTCAAGAATATCATCCAAGACCTCATCAAGGATAAGGTCATCAACATCGAGCAGCCGGCCGGAAACCAAGACCTAAAAATCTACACGAATCCGATGCCGAATGATAACCAAGGGAACAATCAGGGAAATAACCAAGGGAATAATAAGGGTAAGCAAAAGTATGCTAGTGCTAATCTAGTATACAAAGAAATAGTCGAATGTGTTGACGAGATGGTTACTGTCATAAATATCAAGGGAGCCAACAATAACTGTGGAGTCACCACACGAGGCAGAAAAGTTACCATTGCCGGGGCACCTGCTAAGACCCCCATTACCAACACAAAAGCCATCCCCTATGATTATAATGTAATTGACCAACTGAAGAAAACACCCGCACAAATATCCATCATGGAGTTACTAAAAATCTTCGCCGCTCATAGACAGATCCTGGATGAAGCATTAGTTGCCTCTACCGTTGCCGCCACCCTTGACATAGAGCAATTTCAGGCTATGGTAGGTAACATCGTTACCCCGAATCTCATCACATTTTTAGACCAAGATTTCCCCCTACAGCCATCTCATAACCACGCACTCCACCTCCAAGTCCTAGTCCATAAAAAGAAAGTCAAGCAAGTCCTAGTAGATGGTGGTGCAGGTCTTAATATTTGTTCTCTGAAACTTATAAAATAATTGGGATTCACCAAGGATTCCATCAATAAGAACAAAAGTATCACCATAAGAGCATATAATGACCAGGAAAGAGTGTCTCAGGGCACTATCAAGATCCCCATCCAAGTGGGGCCAGCAACCATGGAAACAACTTCTCAAGTTCTTGACCTTGATTTGCCATACAACATCCTCTTGGGATGCCCATGGATACACGGAATGAAGGCAGTGGCCTCAACCTATCATCAGTGCATTAAGTTCTCATATCAAAATGAGGAGGTTACCATATATGGGGATCCCGAACCTTTCGCCTATTGCAAAAACTTGGAAGCCAAGTTTTACAAGATCCCTCAAGTACCTGAAAATGATGAAGGACCATCCACTTCATAGATAGACCCAGCTAATCTCGCCTCCACTTCTGTGACAGAGACACCCGCCATCCCCGACATATCCGAGATCAAGAACATGATATAGGACAATGGATGCGGTGATTATAGAATGAAGAGAAATGATTTTGTTGTAGGAGAGTTACCACAATCTCTTAGGTCACATGGGCAACCACAATTGATTCAAACACCTATTTGCACTAGAACAGAACCTGTTGGATTCCACAGTTGGGGGGATCTCAGTCGGGAGAATGTGGATGAGGAGGACATCACAAACACTCTATACCAAGATGAAAGGCCCACTCCCACCCTACCCATGGAGGAAACAACAGAGGGTTACAACTGATGTTCGGCATGGGCTATAACAAGAATGAAAGCCTAGGAAGAAACAGTGATGGATGGTTGGAGCCCATCATTGTAGAAAGAAGAATGCAGAACCTTGGCCTTGGTTGTACCCCTCTAAGTATAACCGTGCATGGCAGAAGTGTTCCTAATAAGGCAGTCAGGTCCTCTCCTCGGGTCTCGGCAACTAACCTTAGATTACCCGTGTCCATAGGCCTACCTCTCGATAACTTCATATTTGACATAACTGACATTTGTAGTAGCAGTGACGACGATGACACCATAGGTGGCTTACCTAGGCTCTTTGAAGATTCCACCTTACTGATGATTAGTGTCTCACCTGCTGAGCCAATCCAACAAACCCACCAAATCCACTTGGTGTACCCCCAACTCATCGATCATAACCAATGGGGACCGCCGATTCTAGACTTGTTCGAAAATGATGAGGCTCTCTCAGAATTCATGGGACTAAGAGATACTGTTCCATGTGGAGATCACAAGGTAGGATTTGATATCACTCTAGACACACAAGCATACTATGGGGAGATGACTAAGTCCTTCAGTCGCAAAAGGAAAATATCAAGAATAAGCTCGGAGTTATTGAGCAAAAACCACACTGTGGCACTTTCTAACCATAAAATAGTAAAAATAAAGGACGCATCTGATGGTGAAAACCTCCCCGAGGTGCTAGAGGATGAAGGATTCAATCTCCCCCCTACTGCTCTACACCAGGAGAAGTTAGCATTATTGGCAGAATAGTGCAACCAAGTCAACTTAGGAACAAAATCAGAACCACAAATTACCTTCCATGCAGAATCCCTCCTAGAAGAAGAACAAGAACTATTGGTAGCTTTCCTAAAGGAGAAAAAGGTAAATTTTGTGTGGACCTATGCAGACATGCCAAGCTTGGACCCTGAAGTGGTAGTACATCATTTGGCCGTTTACCCCAGAGCAAAACCAGTCAGACAAAAGCTAAGGAAGATGCACCCTCAAATAGCCTTGCTTGTAAAGATTGAGCTGCAAAAACTTTTGGATGTTGGCTTCATACGCCCGATCAACTATCTAGAATGGGTATCAAATCTCATACTAGTCTCAAAACCAAAAGGGGGCATCCGCATCTGCACTGATTTCAGAGACCTAAACAAAGCATGTCCCAAGGATGACTTTCCACTACCCAACATTGACATGATAGTGGATATAACGGTCGAACATGAGATGCTTTCCCTAATGGATGGCTTCTCGGGGTACAATCAGATAATGATCGCAAAAGAAGACCAACACAAGACAGCATTCACATGTCCTTGGGGCACCTACTGCTGGAACGTAATGCCATTCGGGTTAAAGAATGCAGGAGCTACATATCAGAGAGCCATGACACTAATCTTCCATGACATGATCCATAAAACAGTCAAATATTATGTAGATGACATACTAGCTAAATCAAAGAAGAGACAAGACCATATAGCAACTCTAAGTGCTATCTTTGACAGGCTCGAACAATATAAGGTTAGACTTAACCCAAAGAAGTGTGTCTTTGGGGTACAATCGGGAAAGCTTCTAGGATACATAGTTTCAATGAGAGGAATAGAGGTGGACCCTGCAAAGGTAAAAGCAATCCTTGAAATGAAAGCACCAAAGAAATTAAAACAACTAAGAGGATTGCAAGGAAGACTCCAGTCCATCCGAAGAGTCATAGCACAATTGGCAGATAAACAGATTGCCTATTCACACCTACTTCACAAGGGAGTAGCTTTTAGATGGGATGACAAATGTGAGCAAGCATTCAGCAAAATAAAAGAATATCTACTTACACCACCTGTATTGATGCCACGAATTGTGGGGAAACCATTAATCCTATACATCTCTACAACAACAGCTGCCCTGGGGGCCCTTTTAGCCCAACATGATGAAAAGGGAACCGAGCAAGCTATCTACTACATCAGTAGAACAATGGTGGGACATGAGCTCAACTAAACATCAATAGAAAAAGCTTGCCTAGCACTAGTATTTGCGGCTCAAAAATTCAGACACTACATGCTAGCACACCAAATCAAGTTGATTGCCAAAATAGACCCTCTAAAATACCTATTGTCAAAAGCAGCGCTTACAGGTAGAATGGCTAAGTGGGTAATGATATTATCTGAACATGATATCGAGTATGTAGAATGAAAAGCCATAAAAGGAAAAGTCATTGCAAATCAGCTGGCAGAAGCTCCCCTCTACACAAATAATCCACTCATATTAGAATTCCTAGATGAGTCCCTTTTTAACCTTGGTGCAGCGGACCACTGGAAGTTATACTTTGATGGCTCTCACACACAACATGGGTCAGGAGTTGGTGTGTTTTTCATCACGCCACAAGGAGACTGCATACCTAGATCATACAAGTTGGCATTCCCTTGTACTAACAATATTGCAGAATATGAGGCTTTGACCATAGGTCTCAAGATTGCAGCACAATGGTGAATCATGGCACTAAAAGTCTATGGGGACTCACAACTTATCATCAACCAAGTCAATGGTGAATACCAAACCAAGGATGATAAGCTCTCACCATACAATAAGGTGGTAGAAAGCCTCAAGGAATCTTTCATCGACATTACCTTTGAGTAGATACCAAGGACAAACAACAGAGTGGCCAATGCAATGGCGACAATTGGATCCTTACTCGACATCCCTCGTAACGTCTTGAAACATGAATTCCTCATAGAGTAGCTTCTCATACCCACATTCGAGGTACCAGAGTCAGAATATGTGTGTGAACTCGTTGGTCCCGGTGATCTTTGGTATCATGATATATACACCTACCTAAAGTTAGGAATCCTCCCCACCGACATCACTTCGAACCTAAAACACACTTTTGTCAAAAAGGACTTCACGATTCGTCATCCTAGGAGAGACCCTCTTCCGTAGGAGTACCGATGGAACCTTGCTACATTGTTTAAAACCCAAGGAAGCCCTGACTGCTCTAACCGAGGTACACAATGGCACGTGCGGGTCACACTCAAGTGGTATGAGCTTGGCTAAAGAGTTGTTGAGAATAGGATACTACTGACCGACGATGGAAAAAGAGGCACAAAACTTTGTCAAAAAATGCTTGCAATGCCAACAGCATGGAGACCTTATTCATGCACCAGCTCAAGAACTGCATCCCATTGTTACACCTTGGCCCTTTTCACAATGGGGGCTTGATCTCATTGGTAAAATATCACCCACCTCATCCAATGGCCATAAGTTGATCATCACCACCACTGAATATTTCACAAAGTGGGTCAAAGCAATTCCCATGACCTACATCACGGGAAAAAAATATCCAAGTTCATCCTGAATTACCTCATTTGCCGATATGGTGTTCCCCAATCCATTATCTCTGATAATGGGATGCCCTTCAAAAATCAGGATGTTTGTGATTTGTGTGAAAAATTCAAAATCCAACACCATTTTTCCACTCCATACTATCCACAAAGCAATGGCCAAGCAGAAGCCACCAATAAAACCATTCTAAAAATCCTCAAGAAAATAGTCAATGACTCTGGTCGTGACTGGCATATGCAGTTAAATCCTGCCTTATGGGCCTACCCCACCAGCATCCGCACGCCGATAGGCGCCACCCCATTCTCTCTGGTCTACGGATCAGAGGCCATACTCCCCATTGAGATCAAGCTCCCATCACTAAGGATATCATTGCAAAAACTCATCACAGATGAGGAATACAGGGTCACAAGACTCAATGAGCTAGAATTACTAGATGAAAGGCACATGGATGCCCTTAATCATCTACAAGTGTACCATAATCGCCTAAAAAGGAGCTACAACAAGAATATCAGACAACACACTTTCCAAGTTGGTGACCTCGTACTGAAAGAAAACCAAAAGAACGTGCCAAATCTAGATACGAAGGGAAAGTTTGAACCCAACTGGCTGGGAGCTTTTGTCATCACTGCAAGTTACACATCAGGGGCATATCAACTAGCAACACTAGAAGGCGAGCCTTTGCAGGAGCCCATGAACAGTTCACACCTCAAAAAGTTTTATGCCTAAATCTTGCAAGGTATAGAACCAAAAAATACAAAAACAATCGGAAAAAGTCCTGAAAAAATGGTTACCTTGATGAAAACATGGCAAACAAGCATCTTGGTGATAACAAAAAAATCAAAAAAATACAAAAAAAACAATCATCCTCTAGTGAAAACCACTTCAGTGGCGCTTTGGGAAAAAACCTGGCAAACAGGCGTCAAGTGTAAATAAAGCACCTTCCCTATCTATCAGGATCTGCACGACTCTTTCCATCACTCATTCATCCACTCATCCGCTCTCATCCATACCATAGTCTGTGTTGGTATTTGTACTATATTCCACCATTGGAGCTACTTGGCATTTCGAAGGTCAGTCTGTCCTGCCTTTATCGAAGTAGTCTATCGCACCACACTAGGGGTACATTCTCACAACATCAGATCGGATTCGTGTATATTCTCATGATCTTTTTTAATCATTCATCAAAAAATCCAAAAACATCCAAATCATTCATCAAAAAATCCAAAAACATGTCAAATATCGGAAAATCTTCAAAAATTTCATCATTTAGTCTTGTCAGTCTTCCACCTTGCCGAACTACGTCGTCTCTGAGCTTGAACGTAGGCAAGGTTGATCTTTGATCATCCCCCGAGACGGTTAGGTCAGTCCTTTAGGCGTGCGTCGCATTGGCAATCCATTTGCCCATCTAGTCTGCATCTTAAGTCGGTCCTTTAAGCAATAAAAAGGGGGGCAACCTGTTTGCCTATCCGTCTTATCATCAAGTCAGTCCACCACCAGTCAAACTATGTGGTCTCTGTGTATATAACGTAAGCAAGGCTAATCTATGGATCAGCTCCCGAGACCCCTAGGATAGGTCTTTAAGTTAGTTTGTTCGTCTTAAAATCTTGAAAATACCAAAAAAATTTGTAAAACATCTCAAAATTCTAAAAATAGCCTCAAAATATCTAAAAAAACCAAAATGGTGCATCCATTCCATCTCGCTTTCACCCGTGATTGTCATCCTTATAATAAACCAATCGTCACCTTCACCCTTTGGTGAGTCAATCAGAAGCAAGTTTAGCAGATTCTAAAGTGAACACTTAATCGTTAAAGTTTCAAGTCTCGATTAGTAAGCAAGCAAGTTGGTCAAGTCAGAGTATCAATAGCTTATCACCCAATCAGTCTCACCAAAACCCTGATCACTACATTCCTAGGATGAAGCTTTCCCGTGATGGACATAAGCATCAGGTACCCCCACAGTAGTTCAGCCTTGGCTAGCGGTACGATGAACATCAGCTTGTTTGTTTACTTTATCTTGGTCTTGTTTTGACTTATCATATTTTGCGCTCATTCCAAGGACCTCTCAATGATGCCTAAACAAAACAGGTTTAGAGAGAAAGGAATGGAGCAATGATCATTATCTTTTTATATGTTGTGCTTGTTGGATATTCTTGTAAAATAACTTCATCATGCACACTTTGTTTTGTTTGTAGGAAGGATGTTTTAGGTATCTTGTTGACCACATAAGAAGGCCTGCCTTTTTATGTTTTGGCCCAAGATGCCTGGAATATTTGAACTGCATTCTGAATAAGGTTATGTTTGTCAAGTGCGAACAAGAGTACTCCTATCTGATTGTTGAGTCAAAGTCCATCATACTAGGTACAATGCCATCCTGGTCCTTTATACCTTGATGCATCGTACCTATGTGTGTTATCAAACATAAAGTAATTGGCCCTTTGAAAATCCTAACTCCTGGTAAGCAATGCATCATCATCATCGGTAATAATGTGAACTTCTGTGGATCCTCCTTCCATCATCTTATTCTTCTTATTCTTCTATCTTTACTAACATGTCTATCTAAAATCAGTGCACTATATCAAAATATACACGAGGCTACCCATGGCCAATGACTGTCTATACATCATCAGATTTGTCTACATCCAAGAAGTTTCATCCTCCGATCAAGAGAACCACTCCTCTCGCATTTTATTGCGATTTCAATCAAAAAATTGAACATTTCCGCTCGATCTCTCAAGGGGACAATATATCTAGCATTATCCTTCCACTGGGGCAACAGTGGGGCATTTGAGAAATCGAGAAAGTTTTAACTTTTGACCATAGCAGTTTATTTCTTTGAATCAATGCAACAAGTACATTGCTTCAAAGAGGGGAAAAATATAGACATGGAAAATGTACAATTCGGTTTGACACATTGAATCATGATCTATTAACACTGTTTCATCCTGAATCATCTCTTTTGTTAGTCATTTAATCGAACAATATGTATTTGATTAACTTCATCACTCTTCATCTCCTGTTAATTAAATAAATCAATTTTATTTAATTATTTCTGTAATTCCTCTTTTAATTAAATAAATCTTTTATTAATCCCTAAGTCTTCTCATTAAATTGAACCTTGTTTGATTTAATCTAACATTATTCTCTTTGTTTAAATAAATCAAATCATTTATTTAATATATCATTTCCTTTCAATTTTTGACTTGAATATAAGTCTAAATTGTCACATCACCTAATTCTTCATTAAGCTAATCAAATCCATGATTAACTTAATCCCTCTCACTAAAATCCTCTAGAGAATGCAACTTGCACAATAAATCAATTACTTTGATTCATTAATTCTCCTATTTTCCCTCACAAAGCATCAAAAAGAGAATATTCCTCTTTTGAATTCAAAAGGCCAAGTGGATTTGTACATCCAACAAGGCATTCATTCCTCTTACATGTCCTTGTGCATTGAGCCAAGTGGCATTTATTTCATTCCTTTTTCCCTCTCACATGTCATTTCTCAAATTTGAAATGCCACCTAATTGCATTTATTGGCACTTTGGCCAAAATGTGCACAACCTTCAGCCATTCACATCTTGACAAATGGCACTTGGCCATTGGATGTTGAATGATCCCACATTGCTCTATGTTACTCTCTTTTCCAGTTTAGAAATCTATAAATTGGGGGCTTCTCTCCTCATTATCCATCCACAATTTTGAGTAGACTTACTATACTCAAATTTAGTTCAATATCCACATCTTCATGCAAGGTTATTCTCTTCATTTGAGAATTAATCTTACTCATACCATCATTTAGCTTGTTCAAGGATTGGGAAAGGGCTTCTTACTACACAACAATGGTGGCACCAATCCACTATGGGCTGAAGGTTTAATTGTGCTTTTATATGCTTTTGTTTAACCTGCTTTTGTGCTCATTAGTTGCATATTTAGACATGATTGAATATCTCATAGGGATGTTAAATTTGTTGTTTTAAACTAACTTTCGTGCTAATAATATGAAATTGTTTGAGATGATTTTGTTTGTAGATTTTTAGCATCCGCACTCCCCAACCTAGAATCCATCATGATTCACCATAGGCAACCATAATAAACCCTTGAACATGTTAGATCTTGGATGAAAGTGAGCTTTAAGACCTACAAAAACACTTTAATGTTGCTCCAATACCTCAACTTTGCTTGCTTTTGAAACTTGAATTCTCTTGTGAAAGAATTCTTGAAGACTTTGAATGCGTGGATCTTGAAATTGCTCTTATAAAATGCTTTCTTAGATGAAATAATGACTTAGAAGCTTGCTTATATAAGCATTTACACCTAATTTATCATTTTTTTAGATCTCAAAAGCTGACATCAACCAGAAATTTGAATTAAAAAGTTGAATTTCCCGCTCAAACCCTAAAAAAGCCCCAAATGGGACTCATACACCACCTCTAGCATGTGGGTCCCACCTACGGGGACTCATACGCCCAATGTGGTGTATGAGTCCCACCCTAGATTTTTGGGGTGGGTTAGAAATTTTAATTCTTTTGATGATTTTGTCAGGTTTTTAGTCAAAATAAGCCTTGAGATCCAAAATAAAGGGTCTTAGGGGCCTATTAATGATGAGTTCAAGGGGTATTTAATGCAAGGGTGCTAAAATAGGTCCAAATTAAGTGTGAAATTGCACTATTTTCAAGAGAATACAATTTTCTACACTAAATTTAGCCCCCACTTTAGCACCCATATGAATCTACATGCATATGTAAGATAAAGGAATCTAAATGATAGATTTCATTTCAGAGAAAGATACTCATATAGGTTCATTCACAACATGGGAGAATGAAGCCCCCACTGTAGCTATCTACCAAACCACAATGTTAGGAATCACATCCTGCAACATGAATTCGTTAGTTGTCCAAAAATTCTCTTATCTAACTTCTTCTAGAAATCAAATTCGAGGGTAGATGTATGCCCCCCCTCGATTACGCTTGCTTTATGGAGGTGAAATCAAGGTAGCACTCTACCTACATCGAATAAGGTAATTAGTATCATAGGGTATTTCCAAATACCATACTGCAAAATGATAGATGTATGATGAGGATGGGAGTGGAATCATGATTCCAATGCAACAAATGACATCAAAAATGGAGTTTGATAGCCCCCGTTATGCTAGTTTGAATGAAAATCACTTTTAACCTTAATATAGTAAAACCCTAATTTTAACCTATATAAGAGAAAAAAGTGAAGTAACGTGAACTAATTTTATCTTTTACCTTCATGTAGCTTTACTTTGTTGGAGAGTGACTAAAGACTCTGAACCAATGAGAGTATGAACCTCCAAAACTAGATGTCCTACGGGAGGAGGTAGCCCAAGGTGAGCTACGACATCAGGTGAGTTGATTTTTTTTTCCTTATCTTTGCCCTTGTGCATTTATTTTATGTTGTTACACATTTCTAGATAGATTTAGGACCTTGCAAGAAAAGTTCGCAAAGCATCCTTTTTTTTGCAAAGTGTTCCCTTTTTTCGCAGAGTGTCCCCTTTTGTTGTGAAGTGTCCTACTTTTTCGCAAATTATCTCGTTTCTTTGCAAAGTGTCCCAAAAGGGAAATAAAGTGTCTAAGACCTTTATAAAAGTGCACTAGAACAATTTTATCACACTTTTTGATTATTGATGTATAGATTTAAGAGTTTAGAATGCTTATAGGACATATTTTTACCTTTTTGTTAGATTCCACCCCAATCATGGTAGCGTCTCAGTGGCAGATAGTTCTATCACCTACGAGACTTAGCCCAGACACTTTCAAAGGAGGATACACATATATTATAGACCATAGGATTGTATTGGGCATACCTCATGCCCCCATGAGGTACCATGATGCTATGTTGATGACATTGGCTGAGAGGTGGGATGCAGATACATATACATTTCATCTTTCGACAGGCAAGATGGCGATCACCTTATAGGATGCCCATCACATCCTTTGAGTGTCAATTCAAGGGGAGAGAATCCATTTTGTAGGGTACCAATAATTTCATGAGATGGAATAGGACATACATAACTATCTTGGAGGTTTGATTTTGGATGACATCATGGTCTGTGTATCGAGCTATCATGGATACTTTATTCATGAGCAACACTTATATGGTTTTGATGTTCACTATGGCACTAGTACTCATCCCTAATGGTCAAGGAGAACATATAGATGGAGGACGAGTTCACATGATTCAGTGGATGGCAAGGCAAAGGACCATATACACCTAGGGATGTAGTATCCTTGCACACTTGTATTATGATCTAAGGCAATTTTCATTTCGTGAGGTCAATAGTATGGTGCATTGTACACTACTGCAGGTGTCGTTCTTGGAGCATATCACATACACTAGGCCTACAGGGTTTCCATGTACATCTGCCCTAGGATACCCTTGTGCATTCAACTATCCTTTGAGCCAGTTATGGAAGTACGAAGATTTATAGTTTTGGAGGGTCAAATTCGACCGACTGGATGAGGATGAGATCTTATGGAGTCCATACTAGCTTATACCCCAATTGTCGGATGAGACCCGTTAGTTGAGGAGACTATAGATGGATATATTTTTGATAGGCATACATTATTATATAGTATGAACCTTCTACTATGATCGTGTCATGTGATAGTTTGGGCAGGTACAAGTACCACCAGTGGCATGAACTTTCTTCAGACAATCAGTACGGGGTGCTCAGAGGCCCGACGATATGAGACAACTCACCACTGATGATGTCATCTACATTGACTCAGATTACAAGGATCATGATATACACCCAGTCTCCAACATTGATGATGTCGGTGCCATAGATGCATATGAGGAGTGGTGGGCAGCAGCACGACCAACTCCTATAATCCTGATGGATGAGTTGCTAGGCTATGCAAGGCCACTCCCAAATCAGAGAGATGAGGAGGAGGATAGAGCTAAGGAGACAGGGGTCAGGGTTGCAGAATAATTCATAGATGTGATAGATGAGGACTATGAAGAGGATGCAAATCCTGATTATGATGGGAAAGATGAGGATGAGGACAAGGAGGAGGAGGAGCAGTTGATGAACAAGGGTGATGATATAGGTGATGAGGATCCAGTTGGCCATGAGTGGAGAGAGCCAACCCCCACTCATGTGACTAGATCATAGTCAACAACATGCACCAGCACCTACATTCATGGAGAGGCTAGCACATCCTCCATGCCTCCTACATAGGATGAGGCTATCTTTACACAGCCAACCGAAGAGCTAGGTGGTGATATTTTATATACTTTTATGATTTATGCTTATTTTCATGCTTTATGTTTTAATTTTATGTCTATATATATAGTAAGAGAGTCCTCGTCCTCTTCTCGTCCTCTTCCCCTTCAGGGAGTAGGAGCAAGAGAAAGAGAATGAGTTAGAGTCCTCCTGGGCAACCGACCTAACAACCTAGTCCTAGTAAGTCAAAGGTAAACTCCACAACCGACCTATGGGCTTCCCCCCTCTATGGGCAAAGAGAAGATTCGTCCTACTTCTCCGCCCAGGGGGAATCATAGTTCCCCGGGAAGATGAAACTTTCTAATTGGTGGCATTCGATCCCCACACCTAGAAAAGAGAGGGGTCTTACGTCACACACTTCATCCTCCCCCCCCACTTGATCATCGTCAGGGGCCTACCGCCGGACCCTACCCCGCACACCCCAAAAAAGATGGGCAGTCATTCCCCACTAGTGATTTCCCCCCCCCCCACTAACTAATAGGAAGGGGGCCCTAAGGCAATATGGGTGGGAATCCCTGCCAATTCAGCATAATCCAGCCCGAACTACAATTCCCAGGGCCCTACTATTTTAAGGGGTCGTTGTGGGAGGATTGACGGCGGCAAATCAGCCCCATCATTCATTCATTCACGTCCACCAACCCAACAACCGAACGGGAACTATAGTTCGCCACCTCCCTCTTATATCATGATGTGTACTGATTATATTTATGATTTCTATCTTACAGGGGTTGTGAGAGACCTACATGATCTCTATCGCTAGGTTATTGTAGACATAGTGCCTTTGTTAGTCTATGAGGATGATGTTGATACAAACTATGTGCTCCCACTCATCGTGGAGCGGGATCTATAGTTTTTCAAGTCGTATGTCAGACTAAGGACAACATATGAGGGTGTTAGGAGGTGTTCCCATTGAGCCAAGTCTTCCTGTAAGGAGGTTCAATAATTTCAAGCCCCAACAGAGGTTGAGAGACTCCATGTAGAGGTAGCTAGGCTACAGGCAGAGAGAGACCACCTAGTAGAGGATCATTGGGGGCTATTGGACAAGAACATGGTCTGCAGTATGCCTTGGATGCACTTTTCAGCTCACGATCATGATCAAATACCATTGTCTCTTGACGGAATACCTCTAAATAGATGTGATCACCAGATCTCAATGGATCTAGTAGTCACAGACCATAGCAACATTGTACATATTGATGACCTGTACTTGAAACTTTGTGATATATGTATATATATGATAATTTTATGTTTGATAATTTGGACTTCTATGTTTAATGTTAAATGGCAATGTGATTTATCAGATAATATTTGTAAGACTATTTAATAAATTTCTCCATGATTTAACATACATCATGTGATCTAATTAAAACTATTATATTTTCCCTTAGATCTGAGATTGTGATTAAGTATGTTATGTTAAATTAAATGCACTTATGATCTGATTAAAGAACATTAAATGAATGTAAGGATCTAATCAAACATAACACACATGATGAACTTGAATAGCATGAAACCTAAAGTAATCACCTAAAAGCTAATTTAACTAATTACTTTAGTGTTCAAGACACATAAGTAATTATTTGTCAAGAATGAAGCAATACGAGAGCATAGAATGGAATCTACAAACTCTAACATCACTACTTTATAATTCACACTATTCAAGAAGATTAGAAAACATACCGGCACAAATGTGTGGCATTTATAGGTTCCTTAAGAGGTGTACCATCCAATTTTTTTAACGTATATACACTAGACCCATGACTTTCATTAATTATATAAGGTCCTAACCAGTTAGGACTAAATTTAGCTTTTTCAGTCGGGTCAGCATTGTTTTTACATTAATTTTTGAATAAAACCAAATCACCTTTATTGAATACATGAGGGATGACATGGTCGTTGTAGCTACGTTGCAATTTTCTAGAATAAGCTTCAAGATTTTCAAGAGAATTAGTTAGGACTTATCTTCAAGGACTTATCGATGCAATCATTGTTCTTTATGTGTTGTCATCAATAAGTCCTTGAAGATAAATCCTTAACATAGGGATCTCTAACTCCAAGGTAATTATCGCCTCAGTACCATAGAAAAGGTTATAAGGAGTAGTCCTTGTGGATTTTCTAATACTAGTATGATAAGCCCATAATGTGTATGTTAGCTATGCGTGCCAATCCTTATTGTGTTTTTTATTGTTTTCCTTAAGATTTGTTTGAGAGTTTTATTAGTTGATTCAACTTGACCATTAGATTGTGGGGACTAAGGTATTGAGAAATGATGTTGGATGTTGAATGTTTCTAGGAATTTTTTCACATCAATATTCTTAAATGGTGTCCCATTGTTTGAAACTAATCCAGAAGGAAGTCCAAAGCGAGCAATAATGTGTTCCAATATGAAACGACATATCACATCAGCAGTTGTGGAATGAAGGGGAATAGATTCTACCAATTTTGTGAAATAATTTGTTGCGGTTATTCTAAAAGTGTGCTTAGATAAAGAAGGACGTGATATTTTTCAAATCAAATCCAATCCCCATATTGAGAAAGGATAAGTAGGGATTTGGGCCTGAAGCTTAAAAGCGAGAGCATGAATCAAATTGTTATGTTCCTGACATTTATGACATTTCTTAACATATTTGAAGCAATATTTTTCCATGTCTCCAATAATATCTCATATGGACAAGTTTTTGAACTAATGATTTTCCTCCAAAATGACCTCCACAAGCACCTGAATGAGCTTCTTCAAGTGCTATGGGGATTTCAGATTCTTTAAGGAATCTAAAAAAAATATCGTTAAAGGATCTTTGGTATAACATGTTGGTGAGAATTATACACTTAGATGTGAGGTTTTGAAGATGATCTTGAGTATTCTTAGTTGTTGGCTTAGGAAAGGTACCTTCTTTTAAATAATTAAATATTGGTGTATACCATTCACTAGAGCTTTCCATAGTTGTTGATAATACTTCTTCAACTTTGAATTTGATTGATGGGTTTATAATTGTATGGAAAATATAGTCAAAATCTATTGAAGGATCTTGAGGGGATATAAGAGAAGTTGCACTTGGCATTGCATCTTTCTGTCGATTATCCTTTTATGGGATGTTATCAATGGTAAATGATTGAAACTTCTCTTTCAATTTCATTGTGAGATCCTTGTATTTCAATAATTTGTCATGCTTTGCTTGATATGCCATGAATTTTGTATGATTCTATGCTTGGGAGATAGAACAACAAACTTCACACACTCTCATTCAAGGACAAACCCTAGAGATCTCAACCTCAAGTATGAAAAGGACAAAGAGATCTTGCAATAGGGTTGTCCTAGGATCTGATTGTAAACTAAAGAGGGGTTCACCACCAAGCTAGGGCTTGGAAATACTAATGAAATGAAAGATGTAATGTTTAAACCTAATGCAATGTAATCTTTCACTAAATGACCTAAAAAAATTTGAAAGTCAATAAAACATGTTGAGAGATGAAATGTGTGCACCAAGAAACCTAAAGAAGATTGAAATGATCTCTAAAACACTAAAAATCTTGAAATTTTGGCACATTGGGACTCAAACGCTAGTCTGGGTGTATTAGTCCTAGATCAGCGTTTTAGGGCAAGAACTGGTTTCTAGCACTGTAGATCCTAAATATGCAAAAATCTAGAAAAATGCTTGTAGTGGGACTCATATGCCACTTCTAGAATATCAATCTCATTTTGCTTTTTCAGGAAATTAAAGTTTAGATCTATGCTCCAACCTCTACTCTTCCCTTCCAAACTGAATTTCGTGTCTGAACCTATAAAAATGCCTGCAAAACAAAATATAGACTTGATTTGCTTATGGGGGGTTTGCCGCGGTCAAACCCATAGTTTGGTAGTTAAACCTTGATAGAAACAATGAAATAGGAATGTAAATAGGAATGTAAACCCTAATATTAAGTGTGTCTAAGATTAAGAAATCTGAAATGCAATGCAACCCTACTCTACTGTGCTAGAATAAGGTGCATGAATGAAATATGAAGATGAATAACTCACTTTGAGAGATCTCTAATCACCCAAATGAGCCTTAATAATTCTTGTACCTTCCTTAGGCCAAATTTAGAGTGATAATGGAGAATGGGATCACTTAGGAAACAAGTCATTAGGCTTGGCTTGATGGCTAGTTGCATCTCCCCAACCTAGAATCCATCATGATTCACCACAGGCAAACATAATCAACCCTTGAAAATGTTAGATCTTGGATGAAAGGGAGCTTGAAGACTTGCAAAAACACTTTAATGTTGCTCCAAGACTTCAACATTGCTTTCTTTTGAAACTTGAATGCTCTCGTGAAAGAATGCTTGAAGATTTTGAATGCTTGGATCTTGAAATTTCTCTTAGAAAATAATTTCTTAGATGAAATAGTGAATTAGAATCTTGCTTATATAGGAATTTACATCTAATTTACCATTATTTAGATCTCAAAAGCCGACATCAACCAAAAATTTGAATTAAAAAGTTGAATTTCATGCTCAAACCCTAAAAAAGCCCCAAATGGGACCCATACACCACCTCTAGTGTATGGGTCCCACCTAGGTGGCTCATATTCCCAAGGTGGCGTATGAGTCCCACCCTAGATTTTGGGGTGGGTTGTTAGAAATTTAAGTTCTTTTGATGATTTTATCGGGCTTTTAGTCGAAATAAGCCTCAAGATCCAAAATAAAGGGTCTTAGGGCCTATTAATGGTGACTTAAAGAGGTATTTAATGCAAGGGTGCTAAAATAGGTCAAAATTAAATGTGAAAGTACACTATTTTCAAGATCGTACAATTTTCTACACTATAACAATCATCTCATGAATACACATAGATCAAAGGAGAGAGTGAATCAAAGATGGTCAATATCATCAAACCCTAGCATTTCACCCACCAATATGAAAAATATATGGCATGAGAAATTAGCTTATTACAGATTTGTAAACCTATGCAAAGAAGAAGTTTGAATGCTAGTCATGATTGGGCAAAGAAATGGATATATTGACATAAATCTTGGTAGTTGAAGACAAAGCTATTTGGGAAAAGTAGTTTCATGTGGATGAATATACAAGGCGGTTAATAGAGATGATGGTTGGTAAAGTTTGCGAAGCAAAGACATAGTATAACTCCATAAGACAATCATATACCTGGAGGATCTCAATGATGGTGTGTTTTATAATGGAATCCATCATTGAAAATGAGATGGCAGTCAATAAATGTGTAGTTGTATAAGATTTTATTGAAGAATGATAGTCCATTGAGAAGAACAAGGATATTTTACCTAATAGTTCAAAGCAAATTCAGTGAAGAAGATTGGATTGTGCATAAGAGGAAGGTGACCTAACAATAAATAGTAGTGGGAAGAGAAGTATGAGAGAAGGCAATCAAATTGATAGTGCAATGGTATGAAGATTCTAAGGAGGTATGACAATCCATGCATTATTTAAGAAAAAAATGACAAGAAAGGTATAAATGAGAAAAATTAAATGATAGAGGTTTTTGACTACCAAAGAAAATATAAGGTTTCATTCTAGAAGGACAAGATATAATCCATTCCAAAGGTAGTGTCATTTTCAAGAATAAAGGGAAGTGGTGTGAAATGTAAAGCATTGATAGTGAGTCACCTATGATGGGAAACACACCATTGACCTATCACACATATACCTTTCAGAGATGTGCATAATGAAGTCAAAGAATAGCCACATGGAAAGGTATTTTAAGACAAATATTTTCTATGAAAGATCAAATTATCACAAGGTTTATCATAAGGGTAGTCAGATGAAGGACAATAATTATAGTCTTCAAGGATGAGCATGCAAAGTAAGGTTTACATATAGTCAAGGACATAATAATTTAATGAGCCACTATATTAACAAGCCAACTAGGGATCTCTATGAAATACACCATGAAATGTAGAGGATAGACAAATTCAAACAAACTAAAGACTTGGGACACTTAAGGTTAACACCACCATGGGAGGATAGTTATAAAACCTTATTTTATGAGGTTTCTTTCCAAACCCTAAAACATGGATAGTATGTGGCAAATACAAAGAAGATAGTGGAGATATTTACCTTGAACTAATGAAGAACCAAGAGGCACAAGTGTGCATAGATCTAGAAGCACTAGTGGACTCATACTGGCAATAAAAAATTAGATGATAGTCAGTAGGAGAATTCAGGTGCTAGTTAAAACTAAGGGACAATTAGTTGATATGAGTGGCAATGAGTTGGTTTTCAATCCATTGTCAAGAGGAAATGAAAGATCCAAGCTACAAAGTCTATTTCAATCACAAAACTTTGACATGAATTATGTTGATAGATAGAAGGAAATGATAGTATCCAAAGGAGATAAAAAAATCCAAAGAAAGATCATTCCAAACTTAATCATATTAAGTGTGTAATAACAGGAAAGACCATTAAGGGGGAGTAGTTTACTAGATTGCTTGTATCAACTATTGGTGGATGATGCTTTCAACCTATGCATGATGGTATGGCATAGGATACAAAGAATCTAGACTAGAGGACAACCATCAAGATTCTTTCATAGTGACAATCATATTGAATAAAGACCTTTTAAAAGTCTATTCACTATGAAAACTATAGAGATTGGTGCATTGGCTCGAAAGGATAGTGAACTATATGATAGTGTCAAAGGTAGTGAAT
Source organism: Sequoiadendron giganteum (assembly GCA_007115665.2). Taxonomy (NCBI): domain Eukaryota; kingdom Viridiplantae; phylum Streptophyta; class Pinopsida; order Cupressales; family Cupressaceae; genus Sequoiadendron; species Sequoiadendron giganteum. The sequence continues at coordinate 189,422,016 of CM021108.1, forward strand.
TGTAACAAATTGAATACCTTGTAAAAGGACTCTAATTTGAAAAGTATGAAGAAAAAATTAAAAACATGTTTTGACTCCTTATCCTCCATAATCTACTACACCCCTAAAATGGTTTTGACCATTTCAAATATTTCTCTAAAAGCTTGAGGAATGGATTTTTTAGCAGTTGGGAAAGTAATGAGAGATCAACAACATGATGCAAGCATCTAGGAGGGAGTTATGATTAGTTAAGGTCAAGAGGATGACACAAAAAATAAGTAGAGATTTTCAAGTGCAGTTTGCAAGCATCGAGGAGTAGTTCAAACACTTTCCAAGGATCTAGGAGCATCATCACCAACTGGAGCACATTTTTAGGAGCTTGATGAGAGTAAGTCAAACAAAATATTCTTGGGCATGCAAAGAAGGTTGGCCTATTTTTAATCCTTGTATATTAGTCAAATATAGTCCCCATATGCTCTCTTATTCTTGGGATGAGATATAGAACCCTCGGGATAGCTTTTTACATCAATTATTTCCTCCTCTTGGCTCTATAGGCAAAAAAGGATAGTATTGTAACTCAAGAAACCATTTTTTTCTCATTTTGGGCTATGTATTGTATCATATGAAGGTTCTTTCCAACAAAGAATAAGCATTGTATCTATTTCCAAACCTGTATGATGTTTATAAGATTTTTTTATCAATAAAGACAAGCTATGTTTACCTTCTTAAAGTTGCTTCATTGTGTAAACTTCTCCAAAAAGGTTGATGTAATCTTGTGGCAATATATTCCCCCTTGATTTTTGTCCTATTTCCATTGCCTTTATGCAAAAAATATGTACTTTTGTGGGTCGTGACTTGTGTTTAACTAGCTAAGGGTATTGTTTAAGTTGTGAGAATATTTCTAAATCTTCTAAATGATTTCCTAGATATCAAACCTAGTCATGAAATACTTATGTAAGGGACATTTGAAAATTTGAGTTGTGTATGTTGCAATTTAAGTTTTTGATCATATTGTGTTCATTTAAACAAGTGCAGGTCAAGTCATTTGGTGCATCACCTTATTAAATCTTAGGTTTCATTTAATGCCACTTCCTATCTCTTTTCTATGCAATAAGCAGTAGGTAGTTCAATTTAGGTGATAAAACCAAAGGGAACCAACCCTCTCTAGAGGTTCTTTTCTACTATAGATGACCCACAACCTGGAAGAGTTCCCATGTTTCACAAGATAGCTGAGTTCTATATTCAGCAAGGGTGCATACTTTAATGACAACATTTCCCATGACAAATAATATAGCAAGAAACTTTATTCTAGATCCTTAATGATGTAGATTTTAGTATCATTCCAAATTCCATGTATTCATTAAGTATAGAATTAAATAGACATGATTTTTTTGAAAAAACAAAAAACATGAATTTAATTTTTTTAATATAAAATAATTATTAATTAATCTTTTTTATTATTAAATATACATAAATCAATTGTTATATCGCTTACTACACCATGTGTCAATCGATAAGACTAATCATAATTTACTGAAAATAATTTGATTTGACTAAGAAGAGGGAGACTATTCATTACATCAACATGGGTCAAATCTCAACAAAGACTTGATAAAGTAGTGTTTTTTTTTTTTGGTTTTTGTGGTAGCTTTTCTTGGAGATTTCAAGATCCCGAGCCTATTAAATTTGGTGGAATGACGATGAAACTTCTTCAACTAATTTAAATTATTTTCATGGAACATTTCCTTGAGCAATTTGAAAATGTTAATTTACTTTTTGTCTTCTATACTTGGTATCTTCTCTTCTATTTTATTCTAACACGTAAACAACGAGCTTCTTCCACATGGAACGATGTTGGAGCTTTCCATTCAATTAGTCAAATAATTTTCATAAAATTTCTTTTCAATAGTTTTGACAAAATTAATACCCATTTAATTTATTTTTATCTCTAATAAAATGGAATTAAGCCCTCCAAATTAATAGTTAAATATTTACTAATAAGATAATATTATCCTATTAAAATGGAATTAGGCCTTCCAAATTAATAATTAAATTGTTAGTAATATGATAATATATCGTGTTTTATAGTATCAATGATAAATTTCAAATGATAAAGTTAGAATATTAAAGTTAAAAATAAAATAAATTAGTGTTAACAATAAAGATAAGCTTTTATAAGAGAAAATATCAAGACACTAATTCATTATTACAAATACATTGTAAGGAAAAAATCAAATACAAAAGATCAATGCTTTTGGAAGAATAGTGGTTTTCTTAAATTCAACATTTCTCTTTCACTTAAGAGAATGATCACCGAAGCCCCAATCTAAAAGGCATGTCAAGGTTTGAAAACAACTAACAAGGGTGGGTAGTGCTTATCACAAAATTTTGACAAAAAACACATACTTCATTTGGGCATGAAAATAGGGCATACATTATAGGTAGTAGTGGCTATGGTAATGGCATTTGCAAATACAAATATGTTCATTCCACCTTTAGATCTTCTAAAGGTAATTTTCTTAGATTTGCTTTTGAACTTCATCATTTTGACGTTTTAGAAGCCACAAATATTAGTTTGGCCAAGGTTGAACCCCCTTTATCATTTTTTCAAACCATCATTATTTTTGAAGATTGTTCGACATCGTTTTCTACATAGTCTTGTTATGTCACCTTTTTCATTAATTGGGCATGTGCCTGATTTGATTGTGGCATCATCATCTACCATGGACAAGCAGACACGAGTAGATTTCAGAGACATCATCATACATATGTTTATGCTGCTTTCTTTAAATTCCTATCTAGAATGGGAAGAATTTTTGTATTTGTACTTGGTTTTGTTTCTTCTAAAGGGAGACAAGTTGTTTGTTGACATTGGATCATGTTTTTCCTTCAAGCATTTACCATTTATGTGGGAGATTATACAATATAGGGGACTACATAGTCTCTCTCTTTCCCTCTTATGGAGGGTTTATTGATTATATATTTTTTATGGATGTTGAACTTGGGGGTATCATGGTATCCTCCATATTTCATCACTTGATTGCATATTTTCTCTCTTTTGGAGAGGGATTTTTAACCACGTGGTTTTTCTCCTTTTCTCCCTTTATGAGATATTGCATTTGTACATGGGTACCTAACATGGGCTCGTAGTTGGGACCCATCTTTGCATCTTTACATAATTTTCATAGTAATCTATTCTCCCTAAGTTGCACTTAAAGGGGGTGTTGGTGTAAATAGGTAATTTACCTAACTAGTTAATTAGTGGGTCCTAATTATAAGGAAGCTAAGGTAGTGGAACAACTTCCTACACTAATCTTGAGTGGAGGATAATGCAAAAATTTATAGATCTTTTCAACAGTTATAAAAACTTAAACATAAATATCATGCATACCACAACACAACTATTTACGTGGGAAAAACCATTTCAAGAGAAAAACCCTACACTTCAAACGACACCCAATATATCATTTAGAAATCATAAAGATTAAAATATACCTGCAAAGAAATCTTATCACAAGAGTATCACCAACCAAAGATCCAGAGGAAACACAACCACTATAAAAATATTAGAATATATCACAATACATAGTCGTAATAAAATGCCCTCATAAAATAGGGTTGCCTTTTAAGGCAAGTCAAGCCAACAAAATAGCAATCATTAGATCTGAGACATAATCATAAACAGACCAAATTTACAATAATAAAATATACATAATTTTTTCCTTTCAGGGGTGTTTCCCTTGAGCCCTCGCTAAGGTGTGTGGTCGTCAAACCTCTTATTGAGGGGGATGATCACCCCAGACCCCTCGTGGGGGTTACCCCCATGCCCCCCATGCTTACATATCAATAGTATACCTTATGTAATTACAAGGTTGAGACACATTTTCGCAACAAATCTTCCACTTGTTGAACACCTTACAAGAGCAATGAGAAGGTGTATAAACATCATCTCTTAATTGTTAGGGGATGAAAGGCCCATAGACTCTCAACACCATCTAAAATTATTTACACTCATAGGCTTAGTTAAAGAATCAACAACATTCATCAAAGTCTCTTCCTTAACCAACTTCACCCTACCATCTTCAACCATATCTCTAAAAAAATGATATTGTACATCAATGTTCTTGGCCTTGGCATGAAATGTTGGGTTCTTAGCTGGACATATCACACTCTGACTATCACAATAAACTATGACTATACCATGTTTTATTCCAATATTTGAACACAATCTCTTAATCCAAATGACTTTTTTACTAGTATGAGTAGATGCCATATACTCAGCTTTAATAGCAAACAAAGCAACCATAACTTTTTGCTTACTCATCCAACTAGTTGCACCACCAAATAAAGTAAACACATAAGCAACAATAGATCATCTAATGTCAACACCACCTTCCCATTCTAAATCCACATAACCACAAATATAAAGGGAAATCACATATTCAGACATATTACTATGATAACATAAAGAATACTCTGAGGTACCACACAAATATCTAAAGACACTTTTAACAACATCCAAATGAAATCTACCCTAATTAGACATATATCTAGAAAGAACTCCCACTACCTGGGAAATGTCTTGTCTAGTACAAGCTATAACATACATTAAACTTCCAACTGCACTCTTGTAAGGCACTCTGCTCATGTCTTTCATCTCTAATGGGGATTTTGGACAATATAAAATAGATAACTTTGTTCCAACAGAAATAAGAACACACAATGGTCTAGAATCCTACATATAAAACCTTTATAAAATTGAATTGGCATACTTACTTTGGCCAATACATAGCTTTTTGTTCACTCTATCTCTTCTAATTTCCATCCCAAGAATGTGTCTAGTTGCACCAAGGTATTTCATTTCAAAATTAGCATAAAGTTTATATTTAACTTCTAAAATCATACCTTTCCCTTTACCAATAAATAACATATCATCAACATATAATACAATAAACAAGAAACGATCACCATCACTTTTATAATAAACACAATGATCTGATTTAGGATGCTCAAATCCCAAACTCAACACATATATATCAAATTTCTGGTAACACATCCTCAAACTCTATTTTAGGCCATACAAAGATTTCTTCAATTTGTAAACAAAATTACTTTTACCTTTCACCACATAGTGCTCTGGTTATGACATATAAATATCCTCCTCCAAGTCATAATGAAGAAAAATAGTTTTCACATCTATTTGTGCAACCTATAAAATCATAAGCAACAACAATAGAAAAAAAAATCTAATGGATGTCATTTTTGCAATAGGAGAAAATATCTCACCATAATCAACACCCGCAATTTGAGAATAACCTTTTGCAACCAACCTTGCTTTGTACTTCTCAATACCTCCATTTAAACCCATCTTTTTCTTGAACACCGATTTGCAACCAATAGGTTTTCTTCCTTTAGGCAATGGTACAAGATCCCATGTATCGTTCATTTTCAAAGTTGCCAATTCTTCATACACAAAAATCTTCTAGGATTCTACATCATTCATACTTAATGCCTCTTATATCAATATGGGTTCATCCATGTTAGTATTCAAAGAAAATTTGCATCTCCAATCATTAGGTGAATATATTTCAGGTGGTTGTCTATGCCTTGTAGACCTATGAACAAGCTAATTTGGAGATTCTTCCTCCTCTTCTAAAGATTCAAAGCTAGATGATCTCTCCTCAACTTCTTGTCTATTTGTGGACCTCAATTCAACTTTCTCAAGTGTAGAAGGAAATTGAATCACATCTTCTTGTTTACATTGTTTTGACTGCAATGTAATAGAAGAAGGCTTAGTTTATCTAAAAATAACATTTCTACTATATATTATCTTTTACGTGATAGGATCCCAAAGTTTGTATCCTTTCACACCATAACTATATCCAATGAAGATATTGTTGTCACATGAAATTGCACACTGCTAAACATGTGTTTCAACATTCCAATGACACAATGGAAATGACATCAAGGTGTGGGATCTTATAGGAATGAGGTCAAGTCTCTGGAGAATGTCAGATTCCTCTTCTAATCTAAGTGCAATGTGTTGGTCTAACCCAACACGTGAAATCCTATCACTAGTCTACTCAACTTACAAAGGAAAAGAGATAGAAGGAGAACATGAAATAGAAATAGAGGTGACACACCAAGAAAGAAAGTTGTTCCTTCTTTGGTTAAGATTCATCAATACATCAATGAATCAACTAAAACACATATTCAAACATGAAGGTAAAAAATTTTTCTCGAGCATGCAAGAAATGGCTATGATAATAGCTAGGCTTTACAATGGCATAATGTAGAGATATAGTGTCTTCTAAAGAAAACTGTGAGAGGAGCCCAAAAAAAGAACCTTAAAAATAATACATGTTGCTTTTATAGATCAAGCATAACTTGGATGATTACAAACCAAACCCTAATCTAGCTAAGGTTAGCAGTCAATAAAAGTATGATCAAGGAGGATTGAGATTTGTCCATGAAATTCATGCTCAAAATAGGCATGGCCACCATACTTCTACATAGAAGGTTGTCCAAAAGTACCTCCAAAATCCTCCATGAAATCAGTGATCTAGGAATGGGATCCATTAGAAGGGAAAAACAACAGCAATGAATGAGCATGGGTGCCACAAAATCCACTTACAAAAGTTAATTAATGCATTAAATGTTGTACTTGCAGCCCAAAAGTTGAAATAGGTAGTTGAGGAGGTGGTTTGAGCATTAATAGCATCGTCATACAAAAACATGCTATTTCATGGAATCTCGAGGAATCAAGCCCGAAAGGAACCTTTGTCATGCATTAAATGGTCTGGAGCTGTGAAAAAAAACATCTTCATTAGGGATTGGGCATCGAGCCTACTTCATACTTCTTTCACACATTAGCGTTGGATTGTCAAAGATTGGCCCTCGAGAGTTTAGCACATTGCCTACTAGAATAAGGAAGAAGAAAGAAAGCATAAGAGTGGACTATGAAGTTTGAAAGGTCTCCTACTATCGACCATCAAAGGTCAGGGAGAAGGCTTACACCTTATCGCAAATTTGAAAAGAGTAAAGGGGGAGACCGATACCCGACATCGAAAAGATTTGGACAACAATTTTTTTTGAAGGAAACATCAGAAATTAGGAGGTGAAAAGAAGAGATACCTCTTACCAAAGAAAGGTAAGAGGGAAGAGGGAAGGCCAATGACGGAAGCCTGAAAGGTACTTATCATACTTCAGGGGTTGGGAGGGAGGATTGTCTCTTACCAAAAGGGATTAAGAGGCAAGGGAGGATGCCAACACCTGAAACTTTGAAACTTGGACACTTAATCATTTTTTTGAAGGAAGGAGTCGAGAAGAAGGAAGGAAGGTAAGAGGCCGAAAGTATGATTCTTGAAAGCCAAAGAGGTGATTCAAGTATCAGGGATCAGGTGGAAGTCTTATGGATTAAGCATAAAATATGGAAGGATATAAGAGGGAAGCCCAACTCCTGAAGTCTAACAAAATAAAGACTTAGATAAATCTTAAAAAGCCTCTTTGGGACTTCAATCATTGGAGGTAAGGCTTGAGGCTTACAAAAAGAAGTGATAAGGGTTAAAGGGTAAGGCTGATGGACAAAACTCAAAACACTTAGACAAAATGGAAGGCACAAGGGTGAAAGAGAGTGGGAGTGGGAATGATGAAGAAGGAATGTTGGTATGAAGAGAAGCAAAAACCCAAAAGTTTGAAACTTTAGGACTTAGCCAGTTTTAGGACCCCTCAAGGATAATTCATGCAAGATGGCCCATGCAGGATCTCTTAGATTGGTTATCAATGATGGGTCATAAAAGGGTGGCATGAAATGACAACATTTATCATGATTTATGTGGGATGATTTCCTACTAATCATGGAATCTATAGGCCTTTCATATCCATTGGGAATAGAGTCGTGATGGAGACTTACAAAAATTGGGCCTCCTAAGAGAAAAAAAAAAACATGTGGAGGCGTACACTTGGAGGAAAGCAGAAAATTGGAAACATACATTTCCTTAAGGAGAATGCAAGGTGTGCAAGAGAAATTAATGGAGAGAAATAAATTATCTAATGTGTACATGAAAATCAAAACCTTTAGAAATAAGGTTTGAGATGAATCCCATTGACTGAGATTGGAAGAACCTCATCATCCATCCTGGAGAGATAAAATACGCTGGCCTCCTTGCAACTAGTGATGACATATTGACCACTCCAAATTGCATCAAATTTTGATTTCCTCCTAGCTTTAGCTCTATCTATATCCCATTTTATCACTAGATCTCCCTCTTAGAACACTCAGTGAAGTTTTTTGTTGAAATTTCTTTTAACTTTTGCTTGATGTGTCTTTATGACTTGCATAGATTTGTTCCTTGTCTCCTCTAGTTCTAAAATTTGAGCCAACCTTATTATCATAGCATCATTTCCTTCTAACTCTAGTTGATGTTCTGACTCAAGAGAAGGTGGCTCCAATGATAATTTGGTAATCTTGCCCCCTTCCCTAAACTAGCATGAAAGGAGAATTACCAATTGCTCTTTTAGGAGGAATTCTATCATCCCAATGGGTTGTCTTTATTTTTTTATGCTAGACTCTTTGATTATCCTCAATGGTCCTCTTGATAATCTTGATGAGGTTATTATTTAAATAATTATCCAGGCCATTACCCTAAGGGTAATAATTAGATGAGGTCTTTAAATAAATTTCATGCCTAATTTCCCAATCCAAGATTTGGGCCCTAGTAAAAGCCTTTGTATTATGAGAAATGATGGTGGGGGGAGTACCAAATCTTGTAGCAATTCCATCAAGGAATTCCAAAATTGAAGCATTAGTGGCATCCTTCATGGACATTGCCTCTATCCACCTAGTGAAGTAGTTTGTAGCTATCAACATCCATTTATGACCAACACTTGATGGTGGATTTATCATGTCGATAAAATCCAAACCCCACTATGTTAATGGTTGATCAGCTTGTATGGGATGGAGAGGGAAGGTAACCAACCTTTTATTTATTGAAAAGAAAGCACACTTTTTACAATTTCTCACCAATTTGTGAGTATAATTGAACAAGGTTGGCCAATAATGACTAGCCAGGTCATGATCTTTGCAACAATAGTCCTTGTAGAAAAATGACCACCTAAAGAGCCATCATGGAATTCTTCTAATAGTCTATTGACCTACTATGTCTCTATGCATCTTAATAGGACCCATTGAAATCCTTTTTGAAAAGTATGCCATCAATAATGACATAGGGAATGGACTATAATTTGAAGCATCTTCTTTTGTTCCTATCTATACCTAAAGGATATCTAACTTCTTGAAAAAAGGTAGTCATATCACTCACCCAATTGCTATGAAAATCAATATCAAATTCTCGGTGTTCCTATAACACAAGGGTAGCCTCTATAGGAGTCTCAAGTGCCAAGACAAGTTGATCACACAGCCCTTTGCCTCTCACTAGCTTGGTGATTTTTATGTCAACATCATACTCAATCACCTTGGTGATCCATCTAGCTCTCTTTTCATTGATATATTTTCTTAACATAAATAATTTAACACTGGCATGGGGTACCATTAACTATATATTGTTATTAGAAAACATAAGTCTAAATTTTTTTAATGCTCTAATAGCAGCAAGATATTTCTTTTCAACATAGTTATACCTAACCTCATAATCTTTAAGCCCTTCACTAAAGAAATAAATGGGTTGCTCCAAATTTTCCTTATTTAGTTGGGTTAGAATAGTTGATATAATTGCTTCACCTCCAAAGGTGTAAATAATGAAATCCTTGTCATAATTAGGATTGACAAGGGTAGGAGCCTGAGAAATTTCTTGTTTAATAGCCTTAAACCTATCCTTACCTTCCTTATTCCTTTTAAAGACCATGATTTTCTTGAGCATGGAAGTAAGAGGTTTTACTAAAGAAACAATATTTGGAACAAATCTTTTCACAAAGTTAATTGTGCACAAGAAACTCAACAGTCCCTTCTTGTGATTGGGAACTGGCATGGCCAAGATAAATTTTACTCTTGTGGGATCAATGACCAAGCCATCCTTTGAAAAAAAGTGTCCAAGAAGCTTGTCTTGGTTAGTGGAAAATACAATTTTATTTGGATTTAGGGATACCATATTCCCTACATTTCTAAAATACTTATTCAAGGTGATTGAAATGGTCTCTTGCATGTTTTGAAAAAATAGTAATATCATCCAAGTAGACCAATACAAACTATCTGAACACACCTTTAAATGTCATATCCATGGCCCTCTGAAAAGTGGCACTTGTATTGGTTAGACCAAAAGACATTTTACAATAACCATAGGTGCCCCACTTTTTAGTAAATGTCATCTTATGTTGATCAAATTCTTGGACTAGAATTTTTTTGTAGCCTAAGTAACCATCCCAGAAAGAAAACCTTTCTGACCCACTAACTCTTTGTAGAATCTGCTCCATGAGGGGGATATAATTGTATTTTAAGGAGGCTCTATTTAGGTCTCTAAAATCTATACAAATCATTCTTTTTCCATTCTTCTTCCTGGTAGGTACTAAGTTTTCCACCCATAAAGAATGCTTGATGGGAAATATGAGTCTAACCTCAATCAATTTGGTTAATTATTTTCTCATCAAAGGATCAATCTTAATATTTATAGGCCTTTGTTTCTTCCATACAAGCTTGGCATGTGGATCTAACTCAATGGAATGTTCGAAAAGGCTTGGGTCAAAAACCCTTAGGTCTTCATAATTCCATGCAACTATATCACTAAATTTATTGCAAAGATCAATGAAAACCTTATGTTCAATAGCAATGCATACCTTTCCCAAGTTTAGAGACATTCCCTCTACAATCTCAATTGGCCTTAATTGACCCTTCTTTGTAGCTAAGTGTTATCAATAGGATTGCACCCGTGTGCAAAAGCAAAAATGCCTTACAATCCTACGTAACATGGGAATACTTTCAGGTTGTAGGTACCCTATCTTGAAAGTAGACCTCCGGATTATAGCTCAACTTCCTTTATGATTTTCTAATGATTGACTATAATTTTGATGGAAAAGGGAAGAAAGGCTTGAATTGAATGCATAAATTGAAATTCAAACTGTGGTGATGCACCTAAATGATGATAAAGCATGCAATTAGATTCACAACTATATCTCCTACAATATGTTTTCATAACTAAAACTGAATAACTTAATCACATAAGTGTTTCACAAAAGGGCCTACAAATCAATCATTTATGAAGGAAAATAATATTTCCACAACCTAAAGGGAAAGACAAAATTGTAGCACGATCTATGACCTATGATTAAATCTACTTCCATGTACATGCATCCATTAATAAGATCTAAACTTACAGGTTTCTAATTTAAAACACATTAAATTCACATCTAAATCATTATCAGAAGAAAAACACCTAAATGTGAGAAGCTAAACACTTGATTTCAATAAGAAACAAAGAAGGAATCTCTGCAAGAAAAACTAAACAAATTGTTGGAAATGGAGTACTGCTCTATATTATTCAACTGAAAAATCAAAGTTGAGTTACAAGATAATCTCTTTGCAGAATGCAAAGATAGGAAACAAGAACTGAGGAAAAAAGAAATTTTTTCCCCTAAATACAATGTATGGCCTCCATGCGCCAAGAGGTGGCACTGAAACATAACTAAGAGTGAGAAAAAGCATTGCACACTTCCTCATGAGCAAAGGAAAAAACCCTAGAAAAAAGGTCCCAAAACTAATGTAAGATGAGCTAAAATAGCTCCAAACTCCCTCTCATAGTCAGTTTGACCAAGGAGACCTCCATAAATAACTCTAGCTTGACTAAAATTCAACTAAGCGGTCTTAAATCACTCCAAATACATGAATCACCTTTAGTTCTATTGTCTATGTTCATCTTAACTTCACTTCTCAATGCATGAAATTAGAACCTCGGTTTCACTCCTCCTTTATTTTACATCTTATGACAAATAGCAAAGTAATTCATAAATTATTACTTTACTATTTGTTTACAATATGTGCTTTTTAATTTCAAAACTATGCAAAAATTGGAAGGAATAAATGATATTGGAGTTAAATGTCTATAATTTTGCAAAGTTTGCAAAAAAAATAAAGCACCTAATACATGGCAATTTAAATTATGCAACGTTTTTATTTCTAAAATTAAGGCAAAAACACCTTATGTTGAGATCGGCCACTTAGGGTAAAGAAAACCCTAAGTGACAAAGCCCGCGGCTCCTCCGTATTGCATTTCATTTTATACTTAGCAATTATCATTGTTGCTCGGGCACCGCTATGCTAGGGCTTCACTTGAGTTTCTCTAGAGATTTGAACGTTGATTTTGAGCTTCATCTAGAGTTACTTGAGGTTTCATTGAGTTTATTCTAGAGTTATGCATTAGGACTGCATGGTAAGTTCTTCTTTCTATATTATGATGATGCATCTATTTCAAAAAAAAAAAATTCACATGTCGTAGCTAAAACAATGAGATATAAATATTATTTTTTAAATTGAAGACCTCTTTGTATTTAGGGTCATGGTTGTATATCTCATTCTTTCTCTATCTTTAAGTACCTTCCATAGTTTTGCAGGTGCTAGAAATAATGAAAGCTAAAGATTGTTCTTAGCATATATTTGAGGGTTTTCCTTTATGTGCTCTTGCTTGTATTCTTGGCCAAGACCATGATAGGTGTCTCATGTTATTTGAACTTGTTTCAACGTTCCTTTCTAGTATATTCAAGCTTCTTATGCAAACCCCGTGCGGGTTTGGGCTCCTTGATAAGAGAGATAAACTCTCAGGTCATGGCATGACTAGGGTTTGAGACTTTGAAAATGACTTAATGATATGGGTATTATGAATCCCTTGCAAATGTATTTTGTGTTTTTTCCTTAGCCACGACCATGACTATATTTCTCACCTTTTTTCTCCTCATCAAGACATTGATTGTGTTTTAGGACTCTGAGAACTATCCATGTTGCAAGATTTGGACTGTATTATGATCTCCTTTGAACTTGTTGTTGCTCCATTTAAGAGAAATAATGAAAAATGTTCTTTTATTTGATGAATATTGTGGGCTTCTTTTATTGCTAATAGATTTAATCTATGAAAGGTTTCATTGATGCATTGTATCAACATGGCATCACTCATGACAATGACTTCCTTCTTTACTATTCCTTCCCAACCACAGCCCGGGTTTGCTTCTCATAGTCATTCCACTACCACACTTTCACAAGAGATTTACTATTCTTCAAAACCACGAGTTTATACTTAGCAAACAATATTATGATTGCAATCTTGGCATGCCTGCTCTTCATTGGAGAGGTTGCACAAAACTGTCTCAAGGTTCCTATCTTATAAACTCTTGATAACACTTTCTTTTATAGACAACTCCATGAACCCTTTGAAATGATAGTTCCCATTTTGATGAGCTTCCTCTTTCCTCCATTTGTCTTATTTGAAATGACTATGCCATGTAAAACTGGAATGAATGTTACATTTGAGATTATCTTTTCTAAGTTGTTGAAGACATAGTGACTGTTGTAATTTAGGTTATGACAGTATTTAAATTCCTCCATTGTATATGATAGAATTGCTACTGTGAAAGGATATGAGCACAAAGCCATTCTTCTTTAGCATAATCACTTTAAAATTGTGGCACCTTTCATTTTGTGTATATTTTTCATATGTCAATGCATACTAAGATAGTATCTACTTGGTAACACAGAGAAAATGCCATCAATCTCAAAGCTATAACCCTACTATTTGTGAGGAAACACATTTATGATAGATAAAAGATAATTTCATCAAATTCTATCTACTAAGCACCATCATTTGAAAGTATTGTCCTTTTTATTTCTACTCTTATCTCATGCTTGATATATGAGTGCCAGAAAATCTTCTTTTGATTGTTGTAAAAAAACAACTCCTATGAATTTCTTTTGACTATGTAAGCATTATGGTTGCTTGTATTTTTCTTTTTTCAAAATGAGAGCGATTTCATTTCCTGAGTACATGCATTATCATACTAGCTCATTGTAAGTTACTACTCATTGTAATTTGAATGTGATTTTTTCCTTATACTAGTGCATTTGATGTCCTCTTGATGATAAAGATGAAGATGCATTGTCTCTTCAAGCTAGTATGTATTGCATGTAGCAAGATGAACTATTATTGTTTCATGATATAATAGTCCCACTGTTGGACCTTACTACTCTGGTTGTGAAGGTATAAATGACCTTTGTATTCAATATTTCATCAGTTGTATGCACTATATTCCATGTGCAAGTAAAGCTTCTTATCACTTTGATGGTTGCATAAGCCTGTGTTCTTGACTGTTATATCATTTGGAATTTGAATACTAGATTTTTAACATTCTTTGTTACTTCTTGTCAACACTATACTTCCCTCTCAAAAGAAGAGGGCAGCATGTTGGGCTCAACCCTTGTGGGAGCCCATTTTACTCCACATGTTGAAATGAGATGAACCATGAAATTAAAGATAGACCTATACCTACACATTCAAAACAAATGTTAGATAAAAGTAGTCAATATTCCTTCTGATGATGATTTCACTTTCACTTTGATGATCTAATCATGATTCTCCTTTGTATACTTCTAATATGGCTAAATTGGATTGATAGTTCATAGGTTTAAGTTATTCAACTGTTGATAACATATGATGAAACTTTATGTATCGAGCTCTAAAAAATCTCTTTAACATCTTGCAGGTACACCTGAACCTAGAGAATGAAGGACTAAAGGTAGGAGGGAAGCTGATGACAGAGCTGAAGATAGAACATCAACAACATTGAATAGACAATAAAGTATATGATGTTTCATTATATGCTTTATTCTTCTTATCTTCAGTTGAATAGCTTAGCTCTTATGTTTTATCAATGTGGTTCAATCATTCCCGCGGCTTGTGTGGGACTTTTAAACACTCTCTTATCTTCAAAGCATGAAACAACAATGTTTATGCAATCTCATATGTTCTTTGATTTCAAAATGAATAAAATACAACAGTACCATGCAATTTTATTGAATCCTCTATGTTGTGAATTTTGCATAATAAACTGAATCTTATTTGAAATATCTCATTTACAAATGAACTATCAGCATAAAATGAATGTACCTTTCACCTTAGATATAACAAACAATTCCAGCTCTACCAAAATGAGATGAAGGTAGAAATTTTGGTAACAGGTCAATCATGATTTGATTTAGGTTCCCTAGGTTGTTTGTCCATAGTTTCTACTGAGATTTAAGCATCAATCAAATCTATGATGTGAGGAGATGAAGGCCCAACTAGCATTTTCATAGATTTAAGGTGAACATCACTCACCTCAACCCCATAAGTAGGGTATTAGATGGTTTTACTAGCATAATCATGTTGGATAGGCTTATTATTGGGGTTAGGTGCAAGTTACAGTGCTAATAATTAAGGTGTTCTTGGTGGTGTTGGTGCAGCCATGGCTGATTTGGCATTATGGCTTACTATTGTGGTTGTAAGGTATATTGTGGTTGTTAGTAAGTTAGGTTTTGATTTTTCCATTATTAACCTCTTTTCCACTATGACAACCATTGGTTTTGTTGGGGTGGACACTGAGAATTATAATTTGGTCCTTGGTAATTCTATGGTGGCCACGTGCCTTGTTTCTAAGTCCAATTAGAGGCCTGGGACATTGGCCATTGTGGATTTTGTACATTGGTCTAGGATTGAGGGTTCCAATTTGAGAAGTGTGAATCACTACCAAAAAATGGAATATTATAAGTCAATGGACCTTGTGGAATACCTTTTCTTGTTTTCCATGTCTTATGCTGAGTGATGTAAAAAACTTGACCTTCTTCATCTTCCAAGGCATGAAACTTTGGCTTCCCATGTTTATCTTTTGATATATTGGCCAACTTCTTACATTTTCAATTTATCTTCTTATGGAAGCAACATGGGAATAATTCTATGAGGGTTACCTTTTCTTCTTCCCACTTCTTTGTGATATGGATCATACATATTTGGGTATCCAAATGACTTAATATGTCATCCTTCATGTTAGATAGAAGATTTCTAAGCTCTACGCTTTAAACTATAGTGGATGATTTATTCAGAGAAGGGGTCATGTCACCCCTGGTCTTCTTGATGAATGACCTAGACTAATTTCTACACACTTTACAAATCTCATAAAAAGGTAATTGTGATATGTCCCCTATTCCAATGAGATTGAGGGTGTCCATATAGTCTTCATGAACTCCCCTTCAAAATACTAGTTTTAAGGATTCATTAGAAAGTTTGTTTTGATGATATTTCTTGAGATAGAACTAAAACCTCTCAAAATAATCTTCCAATGACTCATCTTCTCTCTATGCCATCCTAAATATTTCATCCCTCTTTCTATTTATACCTTTGTAGTAATCTTGATATTTTTTCGATAATTTTGTCTTCATTATATTCCAATTGGGAACAACATATCTTCCCAACCCCATGAACCAACACAAAGCAACATCTTTTAGTGTACCAAAGAACAATTTGAGTTGTTGAGCATCTTTGGTTTAGTCATAGCTTTGGAATAGCACATCAAACTCAAAAATAAAGGTGTTTAGATCCTCTATAACTAGTCCATAGAAGATAGGGAGTGTTGAAGGAGGTATGTTATTCAAGACGACAAAAAATTCCTAGTTGGTTATCGAGAATTAAAATGTTACATACTCTGGTGAATCTTCCACTACTACATCACCCATGATGCAAAAATGTATTTGGGAAGTCTCCTTTGTGATTGGTGGAGCTACTGTTCTAAGTAGTGATTCTTATTTATTGATCCCCTCAATTTCTTCTCTTTTTCCATCAGTTTCTTCAATTACTTCATGCACTAAGGGGATAAATATTCCTAGAGCATCTCCCTACCTCCTCATGTAACTATTTTGACCCTTTATAACAATGGTTCTTGCACATTATTAGTAATTCATAATGTTGTTGATGGCTGAAAACCTATTCATCCTAATACTGAAATGAAATTTGTAGACTTTGAAAGCTTGAAAGAAATTAAGAAAAAAACTAAAGAATCTTGAAATTAGCACCATCCCTAGAAATGGTGCCAAATATGTTTGTCCTCTCTAATGTCTAATTAAATTGGTGTTACTAGGTATAAACACGGCTCAAAGTACTTGAGAATGCCTAATTGAATAATTCATCAGTCACAAGATGGTTGTATTAAATTATCGACCAGAGAGTTGCAAAAATTTAGATAGTAATTGCAAATAATATATGCATTAACAATTCTGGAAATCCTACATTAATGGAGTATAGGCGAATAAAACATGTGCAATTACAGTGAAAGATGGAAATCAAAATAAACTTCTAATTTACAAAGCAAGGGAAAATAATGTAAACAACTACCTTTTGCTAGGACTACCTAGTTCTTAATATTATAACTGCTATCCATTAAATTGTAGTGTCCTAACCTAGCTAATTTCTCAAAAGTATGAAATAAAACATTAAGCTATAACATTCAACTAATGAATTACAACACATGCATTTAAAATCATATAACTGAAAACTACCAACTGAATTCACAATGCACTATCTACTTTAATAACTAAAACTAAAATGGTTTAGCAGTACCTCAAGTGGCACTTGCTTGATTTGAAACTTCCATAGGACTTTATCAAACACTCACTCAAAAAATCATGATATGAAATTAATTCTCTTTATTGCATTTTAACAATGAACTATTACACAAAATCTAACACAAATTTGTTAAAGATCTTGTTCAAATAGCACATATCCTATAATATTGCTACAATTGCTTAGTAATGATAGAATCTAAATAAATAGCTAACTAGATCTCCTCCTTGATAGAAGATCCTTCTATATAGGGTTTGTGAGGATTTTCACTATTCTTTGATTGAAAATAGACTTATGAAACAATTCTCAACTCTCCCTCAAAGATATAAAAAGGATTGAGTTTGAAACAAAAAACAATAACTATCTGAAATGGGAGTAGAAAAACCAAATGTAGAATCTATGTCCAACAGCTTAACCACTCATAATAGAAACATGTTCATAGAACAGATCTATCATAAATCAATCTCATTGCAATTAGAATCTTTCTTCTCCTATCAATCTTATTTAGTGAGTAAGAGTGATATTCAGTGACTGATATTTGGCACAAGGGATGAAGTAACAGTCTTCAAACTAGCCATAAGGTGAGGAAGATAAATCATAGGGGTGTAGTAGAAATCCCCTCTTGAGATATTCTCCAAGGTCATTTGACCTAGCATCTATGAGAACTAGCTTAGTAGAAGCTTCCTCTTGCATACCAGAGATCAAGTACAAATGGGAAGAACTTTGGGCCTCCAACTGCATTAACAAGAGTGAAACATCCTCATTAGAATCCAATTGATTAGTCCACCCCTCGGAGGACTCAAAAAAATAACATTTTGGTGCATTCAAACAAGCCTCAAGGAGACTATCGATGAGAGTACCCTCCTCCTCACTTGAAGAGAAACCCAAATATACCTCCTCAAAGACTTCAATTCTATCAATAGAAGATCCATTATACACGTTAAAAATGACTTTAAAGGCCCTCATTGCTTCATTTCCAATTCTATCACCATCTACCAAACCACCCTCACCATGCCCAAGCACAAAGATATGGAATCAATATCAGGATCAAAGCTAGAGTCCTGCACTTCCACCACAAGGGTAAGGGGTCTTGAGAGGGCACCAACCCATGGGTAGGAAGCTAGCTCTAGCTCACTGACACCTTTACCATCTTTCAACTCACCATTATCCTCACTATCATCAATAGAATCCACAAATCCTTCACCTCCATTGGCTCCACCATTTAGGGTTATTGCACCCTTTGCATCCATTGTTTAAAGCACATAGAATGCTATTATAATTGTGGGGATTCCATTACAAACATGGTGGCATCTTATTATTGTACTACCATAAAATTAAAATTAATTGAGTATAAGTAGAGAAATTTTATTGATTGGCATCTTAATTAATTGACCAAAGGATTAAAAAAGGATAAATTGATACCTACACATACTACGTGTATGGACACAAAAATAAATGTAATGTATATAAAATAAAGTTTATTAAGTATGTAATTTTTCACTATATATTTTGCACCTACATTTATTTGTGTGTGTGTGTATGCATCACTTGATTATTAATTGTGCTAAAGTAAATTAAATAGAATGTTTAAATTAAAACACATAATTAAAATTGTCTAAATTGAAATGTCTAGATATTGTCAAAAGGATATATAAACATAAAATGATCTTGATTAAAATTCTTGATATATGCTTTATTTCCAATATGTGTTCTTGTCTATAAGGTAAATACACAAGAGAAATAAGTCAAATCTCATCAAAAAATATTAGATCATGAATAAAAAAAATGGTACTATTGTATATCATCTATAAGAGAGGGGGACCAACCACTACAAGGCCCCAGGTCACGAAAGCCCAAGGGTGGAAAGGCTGCCCTAACTTACCTCAGTTTAAAGGAAGGTTAGGATGGATGGGATGAGAATGATGAGGATTATGAAGTCCTTCGATCACTCTGCAATCCTGAGAACTGAAGGGAGACTTGATCCACTTTTTAAGGTCAACTTTGCATCTTACGTAGTTCTCCATCAAAGGACAGAAGTGTGGTTCTCAAATGACAGTGTGGCACATTGGTGTCTCACAGGTGCGCTAGCATTCGTACAACCAGAAAACTATAGAGACAAGGTTAAATCCTCAAGAAGGGACTACTAGCCTAGTTTAGAATTTTCTTGAATAGTAGAATGAGATATAAATGCAAACGTGATAAAATAAATATATTACCACAAGGGTGACGAAGATAATTTCATGGAACAATCCTCTAACCAGTTTGCTTCAAGATCTCTCCACATGCACAAAGAAAAAGGGGGAAATGTTGGGGCTATTTAGGGGCCTACCTCAGTCAAACCCTCACTTTGGTTTTTTCACCTCCACGGACAACCAAGTTTGCAATGATAGGAATAAAGATAAAGAAAAGAATACAAGCTACATAAACAAAAGACACTACAAAACAGTACGTGCTTACTCAACCAAGATGATAGACAAGATGAGAGGATCTTATCACCTCTATATAAAGCACTCAAGGCTTGTCGAGGAGAAAATGAGAGGAACTCAAGCCTCTATTGCAATGGCATATGTCTTGCACTTGCACAATCAGAGTGATGTAGTGGTAGATTGCTACAATGGAGTGTGAAGTGTTGGTACTAAGCTTGAATGGATGAATAGAATGGAGAGAGTGCTCAAGCTGATCTTGAAAAACTTCATAATGGATGGAATGGTCAAGAATATGAAGGAAAGGATAAAAAACGGCCATATTCAGGTCGTCTAGCCAAAGAGAGGCGTTACTCTTTGAATTCCAATCAAAAGTGTAATGTCTCTACAGTCTCCATCCATAGGAATCTACCAGGGATGTAAGTGATCCGCATAGACGTTTCTGCATTGGGTGGGCATCCCTGATAGAAACGCTCCCACTGACACACAAAACAAGTGCCAAGTGTGATGTGGACAGTGAGCTTAAGTGGAATTAAGCCTCCACCTTAGGTTTTCTAAAGTGCAAGGGGGTAAAAGGGAATTTGCATTAGGGGTGCAAATTCATGCTTATACATTTTTCCCCCACTTTAGTGAGCATGAATACTGATGAGTGCTTTGGTAAAGTAGAGTAGTAAGGGAGTAACAAAGTAAGAGAAGTATACCTGAACCAAAGAGGAAGCAGAGCACAGTCTGGAAAACTTGGAAGTGTACGAGAGGACTCCATAGTTCCATGGAACTACAAAGCTAAAGTATGAAAGTGGCTCACAAGCTCATGGTCCTGCAAGGGAGGTATCCTTCAAGAACTCTCACATGAAGGAAACCAGGAAAAGCACCTTAGAGACCTACAAACCTGCAAGGAAGGTATCCCCCAAGAAATCTTACATGAGGGAAACCGAACAAAGCACCTTACAGACCCACAAATCTACAAGGAAGGTATCCCCCAAGAACTCTCACATGAGGGAAACCAGGAAAGGGAGCTCCATAGATTCAGTGATGGCAACATGTTTACCCATAGATATAACACATTAGGAAGTGGCCACACAGGCCAGTGAACGAACAGTCATGCAGACCATCACTAAGTTATAAATCTTTCAAAGGGGTCCCTCAAGAACCCTTCAAAAGGAAGGAGGGTTCACTCAAGGGATGCACTATTTGAAAAGTGAAGTCTAGTCGGGTTGTCCCCAAGCTAGACATAAGGATGCAATGTAGGTCTAGTCAGGCTGCTCCTAGACTAGACATGAAGAAGTGAAACCGATCTAGTCAAGCTTCCCCCGAGCTAGACGCAAGGATATGAAACCGGTCCAGCTGGGCTTCCCTCGGGCTAGACATCATAGTATTTTTTGAAAGCTTTTGAAGGGCTCCCTTGGGAACCCAACGTGAAGAGGAGGGGTCCACTCAAGGGACACACTTGTTCAAAAGCTAACGTCTTCCTTCTTGAATCGATTCGTCATCAAGGAATCCTTTCGAAATATGTTCACTTCATCAAGGAATTTGAAAGGAAGGAGATGCGGCCATGCGAGGGGAAGACTAAGACCGTTCCTGCTTTGGATGAGGGTTTCCAAGTCCTTTCTTCATGAACCCATGATGAAGGAAACATGTTACGTTAGAGTTTCAAGTTGAGAATTCAATTCTAACGAAGAAGTGTGTGAGGAGTCTTTGATAAAAGTTTCGTTTGGAAACGAATGCATTTTCTAAAGACCAAGCAATGTAGAAGCAACGTTGTCACACATAAAAGGGACAACTCAAGAAAAGAAGGGAGAAAGATAAAGGGAAAGCTAAAAGAGAAGAGATCGCACACAAAGAGCACAGGGGGATCTAGTTTTGTGGGTTCAAATCTGCCTTTATTTATATGTATATGAGGTAACTATGATAAGAGGTGAAAGATCATCAATCCCCAACGAGATCAGGAAGAATGCATGAAAGAAAAAGTAAAATAAAAAATTGGGTCAACATGGAAGGAGGCCTAAATGCTCCTGACGCTTTGCATCATCCCGAATTTATCGAAATCCAATTAGAAACATGGAAGAATGAAGCTACATATAGAGGAATATTTACAACACAAACACCATGCCTGTATCCAAGCACCAACGAGGGTGACGAGGGTCGTCCAAGCACATATATCATGATCACGGGGGAACATGTCACAACATACACACACATCTAATCTAAAGATCAAGAAGAGGGTCTCCCCCTAACATTTGTCGACTAGGAGTTCGTCAGCTTCCCACTCTAGATCATCGTAGGGGGAAGGATGACGAGCCTGCAATGGTGTAATTTTAAGGGGAGGAGCTTCTGATCCTCCCACAACAAGGGCTAAGGTAGAGGGACTAGTGAGATCTCCATCACTCAAATCCTGTGGGTCTAAGGCTAATGACTTCGTGAAGATCACCAAAAATGTTGAAACTTCATCCACCAAGTTAAACATACACTTGACGAGAGTGCCATGTTTCACCTTAGAAGTTAGAGGAGTTCGCACCCGAGGTTCACTGCTAGGATCACCAAGAGACTTGAGAGCAGTGACAAACTTAGGGGAGGCAGGAGTTGGTTCCATCACTAGGACAAAACAAGTCAGCATGGGGCCACCTTTCGAAGAAGGTGGTCTTTTCTTACGTCCTGCATTGTTGGAGGGACCGCACTCTACCTTCTTCTTCATCGAAGAAGGTGAACTCCCCACAGACGAAGCAAGGTGGATGGAAGAGGATAGAACTATAGTGGATACAAACAAAGTATTAACCATATCCATGGGTTTTGGGAAAGGTGAGACATCCAGAATAGTAGTCAGCAGAGGTGACTCAACTGAAGGAGTGGTAAACACCTGTACCCTTCCGGGTGCATGTGTGCTCATAGCGGGTGCCGAAAGAGATTCAAAACTAGTTAGATCAGAGGAAAAAGAGGGGAAAGAGGAGGCCACACTAGGAGGTGTTGTCTTCTCTTCCTCCTTCTTCTGTGAGGAGGATTGCTCAGCAAGGAGAGCCTTTCGCCGATGCTTACGCTCACGCACAAGGAGGTTCCTACTACCCTTTTAATTGGAATCCAGGATCTGCGAAGGGACGAAAGGATTCTATTTAGTCATGGGAGTGTCTTCCACGGCTATTTCCAGAGGTAGGAAAGACTCTTGAATGGGAGAAGAATGGAAAAGTTCAAAAATGACAGGGGGAATCAACTCTACCACCTTAGAGGTGGATATTTTTTTGTTCAGGAGAACAAGAAGAGGTTCAGGGGAAAATTCTCTCTGCGAGCCTTTCTTTCTGCCGTATAAATAATACCAGGGTCCTGGGGACCCATTAGGGAGATCTAATATTATGATCTTGGGCCTTCACCAAGGAGGCATCATTGGACTCAGTGGGTAGAACATAGGCTTGTTCATCCAATACTCTTCCCAAGAGAGGGGAGTAGACAAGTCAGCCCGACCAGGAGTGAGCTTCGCCTTTCCCTTTCGGGAGGAGGAGGCATCAGGCTACTCAACTACATGAAGGGTCAACTCCGGATATCACTTGCCTCTAGTTTTATACTTCATGTATTTCTTGTAAAGTAGGTTCATTCTTTGTGGGAGTGGACCAACGAGAGAGGCCAAAAGTGGTCCAATGAGTGTCCCCCATGAGATTCCACTGGCTGATATCTAGTATCATGCACCACGTGCATGACACCCTCATAGGAAAACTTAAGGCATTTATGAATCATAGAGGGGACCCCATTCATGGAAGCTAGCCAAGGTATGCCTAGCTTCACCATAAATAGGTCTGACTCAGGGATCACGTCAAAGACCGCATCTATGTTCCTAGGTCTGACCAAGACGAACAATGTTATTGATCCATAAGGTTTAAGAGAAAGCCCGTCATGTATACGGATGATGGATTTTGTTTTTCGTACTCCTCCCTTTACAGATTATTTAAAAGTAATGTCTCCTCCGCAATGACATTCACTCTACTCATGGGGTTGGCTAAGACCCCTATCACAATGTTACCAATTTTGGCAAGCAGGAATATAAAGCAAGGAAGGCTTACCATTTGTTGGAACATCTTGTGAAGTGAAGGTTACACCTGGTGAACTAGTCACAAGATGAAGAGAGGGGGTAATGGAAACCATGTTAACATATACTTTGGGACAAGAAACAGAATCAGAGGGATCAATAATCATGTTAGCCGAATGTGCCAGAAACAGGTTTGTGTATATCTACAAATCACTATTAGCTTTCGCCATTGATTTTTTCAAGTTTTGCTTACTTTCATCAAGATGGATAGTACCGTCTTCGATGCGATCCTATATCTCACATGACCCAGGTGCATGCAACATTCGGTATCATTACTGTTAACTTGATGGTACTGAAAAATATGTGTTTTCTTCATACCAGTTAGGGTATGGTTCTCTAATTGGTTTAGGAGGTGGCAGGGTGATGATCTTATCTTTCACCAAATTTTGTAAGATGGACGAATAAGATTCTGATAGCTTCGTAAAATTTTGGTCGTGTCTGAGGTCATTGTTCTCCACATTGGCTACTACATTCGCAACAACTTTTACTCTTCCAAGGATCAATACAATATATCTTCCTTCAGAATGGGAGTGTGAGGGAGGACCCCCGAAATGAACCACCATCTGCTAGTATTCCCGTAAATCTGCACACAAGTGTGTGAAAGAAGGATACTTCATGAGAGTGAAATTCTCTTGCCAAGGCCTTTGTAAGTTCCCTATGAAGACCTTATGTACATCAGAGTCGGGTAAAGAATACGATATATGTGAGAAGAGCGCTTGGTATCGCGCTATAAAGTCTGTAACCTTCTCATTGTCCACTTGTTTGCACCGAACATGGTCAAAGAAGGTCATTTTTGGTCTGATATTGGCTTGGAACTGTCACAAGAATTGATTCACAAGTTGATCGAACGTGAAGATGGAATTATCAAGCAAAGAACAATACCAATCCAATGATGTATCTTCGAGGGATTGGGGAAATAGTTTCACCATCAACGTATCATGATGGAAGAAGTCTATGCACAAGGCATTGAAGGCAGACATGTGTGTTTGCAGGTCCCCTTTACCACTGTATTTTTTGAATTTGGGAATGTCCATCCCTTGTGGGAGTGGAGTGTTTAAAATTGTAATCAACAAAGGACTGTGTCGGAAGAAGGGCTAGAAAATAGGTTGGGCCGAGGCTTGGGAAAGGTTTTCTAGCTGGTTTTGCATCTTCCCCTTATTCTAAAGAAGGGTATTCATAATAGGGTCATTAGAAGGCATAGGGCCACCGAAACCACTACCAAAGCCACTACCTAGACCACTGTTGTGACCACTGCCAAAACCACCATCGATACCACCGCCACCGGTGTGACTTCAGCTAGAGCCACTGTCGCTTCCAAGGCCACCACCACTTCTAAAGTTTCTACCACCAAAGCCCCCACCTATCATCTTGCCAAATCCTCCACCACTGGGGGCAGTGGAAGGGGTGAACTGGAAACCCAAAGGGTTCCTATTTACTTTGATAGTTTTAAGAAGTAGCGGGTACACTGACGGAAGGGACAACATCAGCCATACATACGAATGTAGGAGGCATCGACATCTTTAGCTACCTCTCACGTTCCTTGAAGAGGCCACCTCATGTCATGCGACTGTGGCTCAAGGGGGTGCATGCTTCGGCTAGGCCAATGAGGCTAGCTAAGAGCTCTACGCATGTCCAGTCTTTTTCCACCATGTATCTTATTTCACTAATCACTTTAGCAACCCTAGCCATCTTCAGGTTTCCCTCCAGGTGATTTTCTAATGCACCTAACCCTTTACCAAGGTTAATGATGTATTTAAAAGGGATATAGATGGCCTCATTTTTGTCTGTGGATGAGCAAGTCGGTGACATAGGAGGGGTAGGAATGCGATTAGTTTCATCAAGAAACCTAGGTTGGCCTCATGCTATGTGCTCTTGTGTGGATAGGCCAACCACAGAACCAAAGAAAAGGTCGGTAGTGAAGCTAGAGGAGACCTTCATCTTTTCCATCAAAAGGTATTGTAGACTTCTTTTGAAAATATGCCCAGAGGTTGTAGACTAGGTTGTAATGCTCATAAACTTTCACAACACATAAGGGTACAACGACCAAGAGGTATAAGAGAAAAAAATTAGAATGTCGACAAATGGATAGATGCTGGTTCACATCAGGTTCACCAAAAATGTAAGAGAGGGGGACTAGCCACTGCAAGGCCCCAAGTCATGAAAGGCCAAGAGTGGAAAGGCTGCCCTAATTTACCTCAATTTAAAGGAAGGTTAGGATGGACGGGATGAGAATGATGAGGATTATGAAGTCCTTCAATCACTTTGCAATCCCGAGAACTAAAGGGAGACCAGGTGAGCCACTTTTTAAGGTCAACTTTGCATCTTAGGTAGTTCTCTGTCAGAGGACAAAAGCGTGGTTCCCAGATGACAACATAGTGTAATGGTGTCTCACAGGTGCACTCATGGCGTCTATATGACCAGAAAACCAGAGAGATGAGGTTAAATCCTCAAGAAGGGACAACTAGCCTAGTTTAGAAGTTTCTTGAATAGTAGAATGAGATTAAGAAGAATGAGATATAAATGTGAATGTGATAAAAGAAATATATTACTGCAAGGGTGACAAAGATAATTTTGTGGAACAATCCTCTCACCAGTTTTCTTCAAGATCTCTCCACCTACACACAAAAAAAGGGGAAATTTTTGGGTTGTTTAGGGGCCTGCCTCAGTTAGACCCTTTGTTTTGGTGTTTCCACCTCCATGGACAGCCAAGTTTACAATGATAGGAATAAAGATAAAGAAAGGAATACAAGATACGTAAATAAAAGACACCACAAAACAGTATGTGCTTTCTCAACCAAGATGATAGAGAAAGATGAGAGGAGCTTACCACCTCCATCCAAAGCACTCAAGGCTTGTGGAGGAGAAAATGAGAGGAACTCAAGCCTCTGCTGCAATGGCGTGTGTCCTGCACTTGCATTATCAGAGTGATGGAGTGGTAGATTGATGCAATGGAGTGTGAAGTCTTGCTACTAAGCTTGAATGGATGAATGGAATGGAGAGAGTTCTCAAGCCGATCTTGCAAAACTTCAGAATGGATGGAATGATCAAGAATATGAAGGAAAGGATGAAAAATGACCATATTCGAGTCGGCCAACCAAAGGGAGGCGTTACTCTTCAACTTCTAATCGAAAGTGTAATGTCTATGAAGCCTCTAGCCGTAGGAATCTGCCAGGGACGTAAGTGTGCCACGCAGACGTTTGCGTGCCACGTGAACATTTGCATGCCATGCGAGCATCCCCGATAGAAACGCTCCCACCGACACATAAAATAGGCGCCAAGTGTGATGTGGACAATGGGCTTAAGTGGGATTAAGCCTCCGCCTTAGGTTTTCTAAAGTGCAAAGGGGTAAGAGGGAATTTGCGTTAGGGGTGCAAATTCACGCTTATACAAATTTGAAAAGGAATATGAGAGAAATAATTTGTAAAGAGGAATAGAGAGTTAGAAGAGACATGTAAGCTAGGTTAAGCCAAATAATATATAGTCCTCCTACTAATTTGTTCTAGGAAACATAAACATGAAAAGTGTCATATATATTAAAACAAAAATGGCACAAGGACCTTAAAATAAAGCTATAGGTTACTAAAAATTGTTGTATGCTATAACTCCAAATAAATTTTAAGAATATATAAGGAAAAGAATGGATAAGGGTGTGCCAGATTAAAAGAGGAAATAATGAAATATGAAAGATAAAGAACCTAGAAGTTTACCCATTGAAATAGAAAATGACAAGGAAAGAACATAAAATATAAAAAATTAGATAATAGTATGATAGAAAAGAAAGAGATTGATAGAAGAGAAAAAAACATCATACATGCAAGGGACAAAGGGATCTATATGCATGCGGTTAGTATAATAAGGAATAATATAATGTATGTCATAAATAACTTCATCACCCCCCATACATATAGAAAAAATAATGAAGGAGAAAAATAGTAAAGGAAATGGGAAGACAATAAATAGGGTGCATAAGGTTGGTTATGGTCAATCAACAAGAAGCTAGTATGAGATACCAAAATTATTTGTCTTGTCCCCAATGAATCAAGGAGAGGGAAAAAAGGCTTGTATATAAAAAAAAGAGTTGATGAATAAATAGGAGAAAATGGTAAACACACCAATCATTTGGAGAGGATTAAGTAAGCATAAGAATGTATTAACACCTTAATTCTTTGCTTCATTCCAAAATAACAAATATCTCATAAATGAAGGCAATAATATGAAGTAGAAAAGATAAAAATAAAGAAGAAAGGATAATATGGTGTTCTTCCTATATTCACACACCTACAAGGGTATCATCAGTCATCTAAGATAAACTCTATATATATATATATAATAAGAAGTATAAAGATAATGTAATATATTATAGAAGTATAGTCAATATAATCATTTAAATGATTAAATAATCAACCCAATTTCTAGGGTAAATGCTAGAAAGTGTTAAAGGGAAGTAGGATAAATATGAGTAGGTGTCAAAATATATGTAAGAATCCAATAACATTAGTAATAATTGATTAGTGTACCAAAAATAATGATTATAATAATCAACTATCACAAGAAGAGAGGAAGGAGTGGGGTCTGTGCAAGATCATGCGGGTCCAAAAAGTGGCAATGTGAAAAAAAATCATTTTTAACCCGCTAAAAAACATAAAATTTTGCTTTGACTTTTTCTGGGCTCGGGTAGAAAGTACATGGTGCCATAGCAGACACCTAACCGAAACAGATAGCCATTCATAATGGATATTCATTTCAAAACATATATTCGTTATGAAACAGATACTCATTATGTTTAGGTTGGTTTTTTTAATTTGGTCGAGTCCGAGATCGACCAGATATTTAATATAATATATTATATTAATCTTTTAATATAATTTTTAATAATGTCTTAATATAACATGTGCATATTTAATTTAATATATTATTATAATATTATATTATATTATATAATAGTATAATAATATAATATATTAATATATTAATTATATTATTATATAATATTAAATATATTATAATATTATACTATAATATAATATAGTATATATAATATATATATAATATAATTTTATATTGTATATATTATAATATAATATATATTATACATAATATAATATATATAATATATAATATAATATAATTTTATATTATAATATATGATTACCAAAAAAATGCATATGTATAGTGGTCAAGTCCCGAACCCGACCAATTATTAAAAAACCTACATTTTCATAACGGATATCTATTTCGTAATGGATATCCATTTCAAAATAGATATCCATTTCCAGTTCCATAAAATCAAAAAAAAAAGGAAAACCTGAACGCTCATTTTTCCTATAGTCTCCTAATCAGTTGTGCGCGGGTTTTCAATTCAACGACTCGGATATCCATTTGGGAGCCAATTTTTTTTCTCAAATCAATCACATTTCAAAGGTATTTATAGATTTTAATGTTTTTCTTCAAATTATATTAGTTTTGCATTTTTTTTTGTGAATTTTAGTCAAAAATAGGATTTTTGATAGGCTTTTTGTTGCATTAAAATGATTGTTAATTTTGAATTTTTTTTGTCAATTAACAAGCTTAAAATGGTTGATCCCAGCCTCACTCAACATGAAAACCCTAACTCCGCTCTAGATGAAAACCCTCCAAATCCTCCTTCATTGTGACCATTGTTTCCAAACCAAAACATGCTAACAATACATGAATCTATTCGTAGAAATTTAGATCAATTGACAAATGTATGTCAAATTTATGGTACACTCCATGAGCTATTAGATATGAAAAAAAAAATAGAAACAATCATTTCAAATGTTGAAACTTTGGCAACTCAGTACAATAGGTTTGCATAGTGACAAGAGGAACAAAGGCAATTTTATGCCAATGGGTTATCATATGATGAAGTGAGGGAACTTGATATTGAAAAAGCCCAATTATCCCAATTATTCATCAATCCCAAATTAGGACAACCCGTAAATGTGTGGAAACCAAAATTTTCAATTAAATGGTGCACACATAGAGGCATATTAGCTAATTTTTGGAGATGTTGGTGGATGGTTTTTGATAAACCAACCAACAACAATATTGACATCCCTCAGTATTTTCTCCAAAAAATATATGTTGATTTTGTCCTAGGGAGGCATGTCAATTACTTTGGAATGTGCTATTTCTAGGGTGTTGGTAGAGGGATGCCACAAGATAGACCTAGAGCACATCGAGTCACCATAGTTCTTCCTGCTCCACCTATTGTTTCCTAGCTCCAGTACCTTACCTCGAGATTGCTTTAGATGCAACAAGTCAAAGCATTTTTGCCTTACATTCACTGAGTGATAATTTGGTCACACAAAGTCATCATGTTGTGCAACCATATGATGATGCATCCCATCATGATGGTGATGCCCCTGATACATCCTAACATGATGGTGATGCACTTGTTGCATCAGCTCTGACTAGTACACTGTCTTCTTCAACACAAATTTGTGTGCCCAATTATTGCATGACATACAATAATTTATGTTTGGGTCCTCTTTGACAGTCCACTAAGGCTCCCATGAACACATCTGACTATGAGTTCCAGGATATGTCGGATGTAGGAGTTGATAGAGCACGAAGTGGACCATTTCCAAGAGAGACATTGGCTGCCAGGGACAATGTGGGAGCACTGGTAAGACTTAAAATAATTTCATAATGTGTTTTATCTAAATTCTTTCATATTTTATAAGAGATATTTGTATTATTATATGTTTATATGTTTATGTGTTGGAATATTTAATAGTTGCTGACAAAGGACTGGATTTCCCAAGTGTAGGAGGCTATGCAATCGACCATTTCATTTGGCCTAGGGACTCAGTATATGGTATCATTTAAATTGTTATTTAGATGTTAATTTTTGAAATATATTAAGTTTAAATGCATGTACTACATAGATTGATATTCTAATGTAATCTTTTCTTTTTATGTAGCAACTAGGTTCTTTTACAACCATGTTGACTGAGCCTGACCAATTGGAAGAAGTTGCACAACAAGTATATGTTTTTTATATTATCGACATTATGATTATATGTGCATTTTCATTTAGATTGTGTTACATTCTTATCATTTTTTATATAAGAAACCATCTTAGCTTCTTCATTCACCATGAGCCCATCTAGTATACAAGCATCACTGCAGGTATTTGTTTATTTTATATTGCAAATATTTACGTTTAGATAGGAGTAGATATATATTTAGTAAATATGATTATTTATCAACAATTATATGCTAATTTGTATCATTTTTATTTTACCTACTATAGTCCTCTACTTGACTCAACACTGTGACGAGTGTGGGCCATTTATTTATATGAGGACTCCTGATCGTCCACAGGGACAATCATATGCAAAACATCTTGTAGATTAAACCAAAAAAATCACAGTAAATGCAGTCGTACACATAGGAAATTAAGTAATTCCTGCATAGAGAGCACAGTGTGACGCAAGAGGGGCCAAGAATGACTGCAAACTCAAGAAAACCCTAGCAAAGCTCATCTACAGTTTCCGTTTTCATGTAAGTATGTTGGTCATTTTATTTTTGAAATGAATGATGATACAAAATATTATATGCTTACATGAAAAAAAAAACATTAGGCTTCTTTTAGTTTTATCAAACAATTCATAAAAAAAAAAAATTATATAATATTATAAAAATATATATTATATGTATTATATTTATATATCTTTATCTATAATATTATATATTTATATATTTATAAATACTATATTATATTATATAATATGTATATCAATAATATATAAATATAATATAATATAAATTCATAAATATTATATTATATACTATATAAATATTATAAATACTATATTATTTATTATTTATTATATATATATATATATATATATATTATAATATATATCTTATACAATATTATTTATTATATATTTTTATATAATATCATTTTATATTATCTACATATACATATTATATAAATATAATATATTCAATATTATAGATAAATATTTTAAAATATATAAATAATATATCATAAAATATAATAAATATAATATAATTTATAATATGTATCTTATACTAATATAGATATATTTATATATTATTGATATATTTATACTATATTATATTATATAAATATTATATATATTATACAATATATACTTTTATGAATTATTTGATCAAGATTTAAAAATATATATTTTAATATATATAATAATATAATAGTATATATATCATATAATATATATTTTTATAATATTATATATAAATATAATATAATTTATAATTCATATTTTATATAATATAGAATACATACTTTTATGAATTGTTTGATAAAAACTAAAAGAAGCCAACACTTAGTGTAATGTTTTTATTTTTGTGTAAGCATATAATATCTCATACATTTCAAAAATAAAGTAACCTAAAAGGGGGGCCCACATGATGAATCTCCAAGAAACCAAGAAACAAAGGACCTCCTAGAAGAAATCAGGAGAAGCCTTCAATGGAACTAAAGGAGAAAAGAAGGAACCCATTCTTCAAAGCCTTCACACACACAAACTAGAAGCAACCC
This sequence comes from Sequoiadendron giganteum, assembly GCA_007115665.2. Lineage (NCBI taxonomy): Eukaryota > Viridiplantae > Streptophyta > Pinopsida > Cupressales > Cupressaceae > Sequoiadendron > Sequoiadendron giganteum. The sequence goes on from CM021108.1 coordinate 189,454,629, forward strand.
AAACCAAAAAATCCTAGCTATGAGTACTATCAATTTTTGGTCTATGTCCCAAAAATATTCCAATAAGAGAATTATGTAAGCCAAAAGTAGCTATGTCAATCCACTCATCAAGAATAGATAAGAATTTTTTAAAGGGAGATTAAGGATCCAAAAAAGGGGAGACCTTCATAGAACTACACTCTAGCATCTCTTGATAGGGAGGATAAAGCACTCCCAAAGCATCAAAAGGAGGATTGGGGGTCTCCATGAAAAAAGGAAACCCTAAGTTGGAGCCCACATCTGGGCAATGCACACTCATCAGAAGGTAGGAGAAATGAGTATGACACAAGGGACTAAGTAACAATCTTCAAACCAACCATAGTTTGAGGAAGATAAATCATAGGAAGGGGTAGTATAAATCCCCTCTTGAAATATTTTCCAAGTTCATTTGACCTAGCTTCCACAATGAACCACCTTAGTAGAAGCTTCCCCTTACACAACAAATATTGAGTACAAATGGGTAGAGTGTTGAGCCTCTATCCACATTGATAGGAATGAAACATCCTTATTAGAATCCAACTAATTACTCTACCCCTTAGAGGACTTAGACACATCACATTTTAGTGCATTCAGATGAGCCTCAAGGAGAATATCAAGGAGAGTATCCTCCTCACTTGAAGATAAACCCCTATCTACCTCTTTAAATACTTCACCAATGCCATCGATAGAAGATTTGACATAGACATTAAAATCATATCAAATTCCCTTTTTTTTTAATTCATATTGCTATCACCATCCACCAACCCACCCTTTCCATCCCTAGGCTCAAATATAGGGGATTCAATCTCAAGATCAAAGCCAAAGGCCACCACTGCCACCACAAGGGTAAGGGGTCTCATAAGGGCACCAACCCACAATCAAGAAGCCAACTCTAGCTCACTGACACCTTCACCATCTTTTGACTCATTTTCACACTCACCGCCATCAATAGAATCCCCAAATCCTTCACCTCCATCAGCTCTAGCATTTAGGTTTGTTGCACCCTTCGTGTACATCGTTTAAAGCACATATAATGTTATTATAATTGTGGGGATTCCATTGCAAACATGGAGGTACCTTATTATTGTATGCCCATAAATTAAAATTAATTTAGTATAAGTAGAGATATTTCATTGATTGACATCTTAATTAATTGACCAAAGGATTAAAAATGGATAAATTGAGACCTACACATGCTACTAGTATGGAAACAAAAATGAATGTACTGTATATATGATATAAATTATTAAGTATGTAATTTTTTACTCTATATTTTCCACCCAAATTAACATGTATATGCCACTTGATGATATAATTATGGTAAAGTAAATTAAATAGAATGCTTAAACTAAATCACATAATGAAAATTGTCTAAATTTAAATATCTAGATATTGTTAAGAGGATATGTAAACATAAAAGGGTCTTGATTATAATTCTTGATCTATGCGTTATTTCCAATATGTCTTCTTGTTTGTAAGAAATACATAAGGAAAATAAGTCAAACTTTATAAAAAAATATTAGATCATGAATAAAATAAATGGTACTATTGTATATCATCTATCATCTTAGACATTACATAGAAAGAGATCATGGCACAAAAATTCACGCAAATTTCAAAAGGATTATGAGAGTAATAATTTGATAGATAATTTCGAAAGAGGAATAGAGATAGGAGAGACATGGAAGCTAGGTTAAGACGAATAAATATATAGTCCTCCTACTTTGTGCTAGGAAACATGAAAAGTGTCATATACATTAAAATAAAAATGACACAAGGACCTTAAAATTAAGTTATAGGTTTGGGTCCAATAGCTAGATGCTATGAATCATCATCAAAGTAATAGTGGAAAATTCCCTCCCTCAAAATCATTGTATGCTATAACTCAAAATAAATTTTAAGAAGAGATAAGGAAAAGAATGGAGAAGGGTGTGTCAAACCTAGAAGTTTACCCATAGAAATAGAAAATGACAAGGAAAGAATAGAAAATACCAAAAATTAGATAATAGTATGATTGAAAAGAAAGAGAGTAATAGAAGAGAAAAAAAATCATACATGCACTTCGGACAAAGGGATCTATATGCATGGAGTTAGAATAATAAGAAATAATATAATGTCTGTCATATATAACTTCATCACCCTCCATACATATAGAAAAAAAAAAATGGAGAAAAATAGTAAAGAAATAAGAAGACAATAAATAGGGTGGATGGGATTGGTTATGGTCAATCAACATGAAGATAGTATGAGATACCAAAATTATTTTTCTTGTCCCTAATGAATCAAGGAGAGGGGAAAAATAGAGGTTACAATAATTAGAGTATAAAAAAAAAAGAGTTGATGAATAAATAGGAGAAAATGGTAAGCACATCGATCACTTGGAGAGGATTAGGTGAGAATAAGAAGGTATTGGCACCTTAATTCTTTATTTCATTCCCAAATAACAAATATCTCATAAATGAATGCAATAATATGAAGTTGAAAAGATAAAAATAAAGAAGAAAGGATAATATGGTATTCTTCCTATATTCACACACCTACAAGGGTATCATCAGTCATCTAAGCTAAACTAAAAATATATATAACAAGAAGTATAAAGAGAATGTAATATATTATACAAGTATAGTTGAGATAAGCATTTAAAGGATTAAATAATCAACCCAATTACTAGGGTAAACATCAAAATGTGTTAAAGGGAAGTATGATAAATAGGAGTAGGTGTCAAAATATATGTAAGAATCTAATAACATTAGTAATAGTCAATTAGTGCACCCAAAATAATGATTATAATAATCAAATATCACAAGAAGAGAGGAAGAAGTGACAATAGTAGATAATATAGATATACTAGCATCGTAGTCCTCAAGAATGTTTACAAATGTATCATGAATATAAGAGGACGCACATAGTGTTGCAAGATGTTCTTAACAACAACATCAAAAGAATAAGAAGAAAATGGTGTGTTAGAAGCCAAGAATTTAATTTTTTTCAAAATTTTGGGTTTATCTAACAAGGATGGATGGAAGGAGTTGTGAACAAACCTCTTAGGGGGGAAGTTGGAGGAGTGGTGGGATATAAATCATCAAGGGGTTATAAGTGTTGGAGAATTCCAAGATCAGAGAGCTCATGATGCAATGAAGAATAGTATGTCTATCAATATAAAATAAAGAATGTATAATGCAATGATCAAGCCTTGCATATATAGGCAAGGATGAGGAGGTGAGAAGGTAGGAGTGAATGACTGCCCATCCATATGTGGAACACTTAAGAGCTTACTTGACAAGTGGGTGAACAAGTTTCAATAGGTGTCTCAAGTCATGAGGACCCATGTCTCAATGCTATGAAGTGATACAAAAGAAAAACTAGCCTAAGTAAACTTAAGCTAGGTATGAATAGGTTAATCCTAGAAAGGTGATTAGCTAACTAGGTATGATAATGATTATATTTATATTAACACCCCCTTAACTATAACTTAGGAGGTAATGTATGTACTAATGATAAGTCTCATGTACTAGGCCATTTTAAGTACTCATGTACAAATATCTCATAAAGTGGAGTAAAGGAGAAAAACCTCGTGGGAAATAAAAACCCCTCTCCAAAAGAGAAATGTAATGAAATGAAATATACAAGTGAAGAAGATAAGTGATGGATGGAGAACTCATGATGACTCCCCAAGGACTACTTCTAGCATAAAGTACAATGAATGTTCTCCACATAAGAGAGAAAAGAGAGAAGATCATGTGACCCCCCAAAAAATTTCAAGTGATGAACTCCATGTGAGGAAATTCTTCCTCCCAAAAATGATAGTAGAAGAGAAACCATGCATCCGCCCCTTAGAATGATGCCTATAGTGCTAGTAGATGCTCGAAACTGGATGCTAAAGATGATCCACAAATGTTGAACAATATTTCTCCCCTTGGGAAGAAACAACATCACAAATGTGTGCAAAATGATTTCCCATTCTGGATATGAGAATGTAGGAAGTAAGGTGAATGTCTTTGCATGATGCACATGATCCAAAGAATGAAATGATGCTAATGATTCCTTCAAATCATGATCAAAGATATCCAATCCAATGTTGATGTTGTTGTCAAACAGATTGCACCCAAACGCTTGAATGGTGAAATTCACAAATCTGTTGAAACATGGGAACTAATTCCAGGTTGTGGGTACCCTATAAGGAATTAGACCTCCAGATTCTAGGCTGGTTCCTATTTAATTTCCTGGTTAATAACTTAGTAATTTTATGGAAAAGGGAGAAAGACTAAATCTAAATGCACAACTGTGAAACTTAACTTTGGTGATGCACCTAATTGGAAACTTAAGACAATAGATTAATTCACAACTGATTCTTCATGAGCCTATTTTCACAACTCAGACCGAACAACTCAAATGCATAAATGATTCACAAAAAGGCTAGATAAATCATTCTTTATGAAGGAAAAATATTTTCACAACTTAAAGAAATGAACATATGATGAGCACAATTTATCACCTACAACTAAGAACGTCTTTTCTGTGCACATGCATTCATGAATGTGACAGAAATTTAAAGGTTTCGATGTGAAACACATTAAATTTGCATCCAAAACACTCATAAAACACAACACTTGAATCTAAGAAGGATAATACTTAACCCATAATGATAACAGAAGGAAACTCAGCAAATTATACACTAACATAACCTATAAACCTGCTACTATATTAATCTGAAAAAAAGTTGAGTTACAAATAATTCACTTTGCAGAATGCAAGGGATGAAAAATAAGAACTAAGTGAAAAATGACTAAGTCATATCACTTTATACAAAAAGCCTTCAAAAGGCATGGAGGTGGAACTGAAAGTAAAATTTAGTGAGAAAATGATAAGTCCAAAGTAATCCATGAGCAGAAGAAAATATCTCCAAAAAGAAGGTCCAAACTCATGCAAAAATGAGTTCACTCAGGCTCAAACTGGCTGTCTACTCGTAACTAATCCATGGAGTACTCAAACTGAACTAAAAATCCCTCAAAAGGTGGGCCCAAGCATGCAAAAGCCACCTTGTTTGTGTCAATCCGCCCACGTGAACTAGAACTCCATCTTTGCATGAATTTTTTTTTTATATAGTATTTTTGAACTTTTGACATTCACTCCCCATGGATAGTCTAAAAATAACACTTGTGTTCATCTCCAACTGGCAACTTCAATCAAACTCTATTCTCATCTTTTGTAAGCTATGCATGATTGAAATAAATTAATGTCATGTTTTCCTAAAAATAATTGTATTAATTAAATGATTTATAATTTATCATTTAATTAGTACAACTTTACATGGGTGAGCAAATATAACATTAAATTAATATCAAATTTAGAAACTATGTAACTCTAGCCTATGTTTATCATAAATACATGCATTGGTATATAACTACATCGACCACCTTAATAACACATCTCGGGCTCCATGCACTATACTTAGCATATCTTTGATCGGCCATCACCATATATACTCATAGATCCATAGATTATCATTAGGATCCTTGACTTGTAAGTCATTACCACGGGCCAAATAAGATGAGATGATTATTTCAAAAGTCAAAAACTAAAATCCATTACTTGGAATTAGGGATTTGGTAAAAACCATCAAACCCTAAAAGAATACCATCATTTTTCACCTTAATTTGTTGGAGAAGCTTCATGAAGAAGCTGGCCACCATGAAGAGAGCTTGGATGGAAGCTCGAAATAGGGATTTTCACCATCTCTTTGCCTTATTCTGGTCGACCTCTGTACACAGACCTGGTGAGCATTCTGTGATTGATTTTCCTTTCAATTTTCAGAGCCAAAATAATGGCCAAAAGGCCGCAGCTAGCATGGATTCATCTCTGAATTTTATGTTCATTTTTCTCTATGTTCATTCTACTTTTCCTGGCCGCCATTGAGAAAATTGATCAAGATTTATTTTCTGTCGAAAGAAGCTCAAGTCGAGCTCAACAAAGACAAGGTATAGACAATTCATGTTCACTTTTTGCGAAGACAACTATAGATAATTAGAGATTTATGTTTATTTCTCTACTTGCAGGCCCGTGGTTTCTCATCTTTTAAATATTTCCTAAAAATGATAGAAAAAACCTCTTTATTACTCTCTTTGCTCAAGTTCTAGATGGGTAAATTTGTGATTCAAGCTGAAGGTTTTATCTATATTTTCTTATTTTTCCCTTGTCTCAAAATCTTCTCCATGTATCATTTATCTGGCTGCCATGAGAAGAATATGCCAAAAATATTTTTTCGATAAATAACAACCCCAAATATGATAGAGAGATATATGAAAAGACTTGGAAATTTATGTGCTTTGCCTCCATGACAGGTCGCGATTCATCCTTAGCTTCTTATTTCATAAAGCATGATAATGAATGAAAATCCCTTGCTCTGGCATTCTATGAAAGGAAAAGAATGGAAACTCTGTGCATGAACTACCCATATATTTGTGCATACTTTTGGGTTCTCTATTGAATACGACTTTAGATGTGATTTTTTTTTACTCAGAAATTGAGGTAAGTTGTCTCAAATTGTTTTTTTCTTGATCTTGAACCATCATGAGTAAACTTATATATATTGTATTTTGTTATTGGCTTAACCCATTCTCATTAAGGGTATGAAACCCTAGCAGTGGTTGTCTTCTTTTGTATTGTACTTAAAAATTCCTTTGCTTTTGATCTCATTGAGATTGCTTTTGCACTCTATTTCGAGCATGTATGAGTTCTTCTCTCCATTGTTGTACTTGACTTAGAGAAACAATGTTTTGTTATCTCCTTGAATACCGCCAATAAACCCCTTGCAATGAAGGGCTACGACATTCTTGATATTCTGGGTCTTCCAAAGTTTATCATTCCTACATAATATGCTCGATTTGAGCTTGGCCTTCAGTAAACAACAATGGAAACTTGGCAAAATATCTATTTTTCTCTGGAAATATATGAAACCCCTCTCTTGTATTCATTGCCAAGTCATTCCTTAATATATTTGAATAGTGTTGTTTGTTGTTTGATATTTGAGAATGCTTCCAAAACACTTGATAGATTCAAAGACCTTTGACCTCTAACACCCCTGCCAACTATGTTTTCCTTTTTTAAATACACGGGACTGTCCCTCTAATTCATGTTTGTTGAATTCATGGCTGTTGCTTATATGCCTATGTGACTATAATATTCATGCATAGAATGGTGTATTTCTTTCCTTATTGTTCTGAAACCTTTGGAGAAAGATAAAAAAAAGGAAACTCTTTTCTCTCTTTGCTGACCGCCATAAAAAATAAAATGATTGTCTGTAATTGCTCCTTGATGTTTTGTATAGCAATCTCTGGATTTGAACCCTTTGATTAATGGAACAAAACATAGATCCTACTGAAACAAACATGGTTGTAAAATAATTGTATTTACCCATTTATGTTCACCATGGCTATTACTGCATCATTATATGATTTTTGGCTATTACAACTGATGAGCAACTGTATCTATTCATGCATCACTACCCTTCCTGTCCTTTTGTAGACTGTTATACACGTTTGATGTTATGAAAACACTCCATTGCTTGAGTACTCTATTTTTTTCCCTGAACGTGAAGAAGCTCTATACTTCATTTAAATGTAATGTGAAAAATGTAAAGCATAGCTGAAGGTTTTATTAATGAACTTGATGAGTTCCTCACACTATTTTTCTGAATCTCTTTGAAATAAGGTTGCTTATATTATTATATCCTTAGTTTCAGCAGCTCTCTTGATGACCGTTTTGACAAAATCAATGAACTCTCATATGTAGCTTGAAAGCGTGTCCTCATTGATATGCCAAGCTCAACCCTTGTGGGAGCCCATTTTACTCCACATATCTGATAAAATGATCATGAATATAATAAACATGTTCCTGCACAATGAACAAACATGTTAGCAAAATAAAATAACTGAAAGCTCTCCTTTCAGTTTTATGCCCTTTTTAATGAAATCATTTGATGGATGCCTGATCAATTTTATGCTATATTTATGTTGATAGCATAGGCATATGATAGGATTTGATTCACATTGCTCTAACCACACTTCTATCACACGTGCAGGTGCATTGGAGCTTGGAGCTGGATTGATTTAGAGTCACAACTGAAGACTTCAACTTGTCAACAATTCGTCATTCCAGGCAATGACAAATCACTTTCTACCCTATGCTTTCTTTATTTTCAGTTGTATAGTTTACTTTACTTCATGCACCCCTTATTTGATTATAAAAATCAAATTAAGTTACTCCCACGACTTGTGTGGGATTCTGGTTTGTACATTATGAATAAAGCAGCAAACATTGTGCAATCTTATAATATTATTCTGAAATGTTCTTGCATAATATTACTGGAATTCACGTTGCAATAAAACATTGCACAATAATGAGTACTTAGCAAAAAATTTTGAACATCTTGTGTACCTTTTGACTTGAATTTGCAATTCATCTCTACCTGTTTGAGCTAGTAGTGAAAAATAGGTAACAAATGTGTGATGGATGCTAACAATATGGATTAGGTACCTTAGGTGATTCTAGAACAGGGACCATGGATGTAAGGTTATGTCTCGACTGATGTAAATCTGATATTGTTGTAGATCATGATAACTCATGAATTTCTGCACAATCTACCATGATAGAAGCTGATGTAGGCGAGACAAGAGAAATATGAAAATATGAAAATGGTGATGCAACTTCATCAAAGCTAACATCAAATATAAGATGAATGTCCTCAATAGTATCATCCAAATCTACAAGGTGGGATTTTATAAACAAATACACTATGTCTAGTAGATATGCATCCTAATGTGGTGGATTTGGAAAGATGATAATAATAATCTAATGCAAAGAATCATGAGAATTCATGAATGAGTCAACACCAGATTCAAATGTAGCAACAAGTGATGTAGATGATGAGATATCAATGCATGTCATTGAACTACATCGTTCATCCCCAAATGATTGTGTCTCACAAGATGTTTGAGTGAGACTGGATGATGATTTTGCATGTGTTGGAACTAGAGGATCGGGTAAGGAAATACCATGACTAAGAAGAATTTGCTTCAATTCCTCAATTTGACAAAATTGGCATTCTTTTGTTATATGCCTTTTATTTCCACAATATTCATATTTGATTTTCCATTTATTAGGAGGATTATGAAGAATAGTCAAATGGAAGGGATTTAGTGTGAGAGATGTGATCACATGAACCAGAAAAATGAAAAGAAGAAACATCTAGATTGCTCCCTTGGTTTAGAGAGCCCCCAAGAAAGATTAGTGTTGATTGTATCCCTCCCATAAGAATGTTCAATACAAATTTACAAGTTGTGAAGAGAGGATGCCAAATCGAGCATTTATAACTCACAATGATTTTTACAAGATTATAAAAAAATGGCAATCTAGATCTTATTTTTACATGTCAAATCAGATTCCTTGCAAAATTCTAATAGAAAAAAAAAAAAAAAGTTTGCGAACTTTGGAAGCGGGGTGAAAGTCATGCCCTGTCAAAATTTATTTACAATGTTGACTTTAGAGGTTAAAAATATAATTAAACAACAAAAAATAAAAAATGCCTCGATGTGAAAATGTCAGATGTCATTGAAACCAGCTTTTCGATGACTATTTACAATCAAAAAATTGATCTCACATTTGCAAGTTATGGAAAAAATTTAGAAAAAACCCTTACAAAGATTTGATAGTTACCTAGACATTCAAGTAATTGCAACATTAAATGTTTAATAAAAAAGTAACTTTTATTAAAAAAGGGTAACTGTTATGACATTTATAATGCAGCAATGTGGGGTTTTGAGGAAGACAGGGTCTTGAAGTGGTGGAAGTTGCTAATGATGGGGATGGACCGAATCAATAGAATCGTTGAGAGTTTGCAGAGAAATTAAATTCTACTGCCCCTTACAAAAAACATCTCACACCTGAGGATGATGAAGATGCCACGTAGGTGCCTGATTATGCAGTTGCACTTGATGGAGGTGCCCAGATCTAATAGATAGAGGCTAATGTGTGAAATCCTTGCCTATGGTGTTAGGCGACCTTGCAGAGAATATAAGGTCGACTTCCAATATTAAATGTTGGCCAATTCACCATGAAACAACAGTAATGGTCAACCAAATAATCAATAACAATGGCGCCCTTTTAGATCTCCATAGGACGATGTGTGTGGCTATGCGGGAACACTATCTCATGTCAAGATGATCCTTGATGGTGGCATGAATAGGTTGTTGAGGCCATTAGAGCATGACAAACATTGGGAACAGAGTGTTGCCCACATTTGGAGAGGAAGGGAGTTGAGTGAAGCTTCTTCCTCAACGACAAATGTCACATGAATCTTCTTGAGGATGTATGTGACCAGATTAGGATGTGCAGGTCACATGATGCTAATCACAATCCCACACGCCACATTCCTCTTTACATTCCCATTCACTAGCGAGATTATAGGTTGTGAATGGGTCGACAGGCCAAAAGCATGTTATAGATGTATGCAAAAATTGTTCAAATAGGGGCACATCAAATTTGGGAATTTTTATTAGAGCATTTGAAGGAGCATGCTCTTATGGTTTTAATATCATGTTGGAGAATGTCAAGATCAGAGAGCTCGAATTTGATAACCTTCCACAAGTGAAACTATGAACAAAATAGTATGTCTATCAATATAAAAGGAAGAGTGTATAATACAATGATCAAGCCTTGCATATATAGGCAAGGATGAGGAGGTGAGAAGGTAAGAGTGAAACTCTGAATACCCTTTCATAAGTGGAACACTTGTGAGATCACTTGACAATTGGGTGAGCAAGTGTCAATAGGTGTCTCAAGTCATGAGGACACATGTGTCAATGCTATGAAGTGAGACAAAAGCAAAAGAAACCTAAGTAAACTTAAGCTAGGTGTGAATAGGTCAATCCTAGAGAGGTGATTAGCTAACTAGGTATGATAATGAATCTATTTACACTAACACTAAGATATAATCTAAGATAAAGGTGATGATGGGATGAGAGAGAATAGTTTAAATGGTAAGAAGAGTTGTAAATGAGCAATGTAAGGGGTGGTAATTAGAGGAGGCAAGGTTGTGGGAGGTAAAAATATTAGATCATTAGGAATTTATCTATGTCTTACTTCTTTAGTTAAGGTGTAAGTGGAGGTTACAAAGGAAGGTCAGGTTTTAGTTGAGATGGAGGTAGAGGAGATATTATGAGTAAGATTGGGATAAAAGAAAATGAAGTAGTTATAGAGTAGTAACATAAAATATTATTAATATTAACTATCATATAGATAATTAAATGTAAGAACCATCTCATGTAGACCAAGCTAAGTGAAAGGAAGCAAGGCCATTGTTACAAAATACAAAGACATGCCCTCAAATGAGATTCCTAAATCCATGTGAAATGTTAAATTGAATTAGTAGGTATAGATAAAGGGATTTCTTTTAAGAATGAATAGTATACAAGAATATGGAGGAAGAGCATAAGGCTAGGTAGAATAGGAGATCTCATATGTGAAAGGAGAATACATGCATGGAATAAGAAAGAAGAGGAAGGGGACATGGTCTAGGAAAGTTGGAATATATATTTTATGCTATAAGTCACAATAAATTTTAGGAAGATATAAGGAAAATAATGGAGAAGGGTATGTCAAAGTAATGGAGAAAATAATGAAACATGAAAATGATGGCAAAGACAAAACACCTAGACTTTTACCCATAGAAATAGAAAATGATAAGGAAAGAATAAAAAATAACACTGAATAGATAATATTATGATAGAAAAGGAGAGTGATAGAAGATAACAAAACATAAAACATGCAAGGAACAAAGGGATCTATATTTATGGGGTTGGTATAATAAGGAATAATATAATGCATATCATCTAGAATTTCATCCTTTGTACATATAGAGCAACAAGCATGAAGGAGAAAACTAGGAAAGAAATGAGAAGATAAAAAATTGGGTCAATAGGGTTGGTTATGGTGGATCACCATGAAGCTACTATGAGATACTCAAATTCTTTGCCTTGTCTCCAAAGAATCAAGAAGAGGGTAAAAAGAGGGTAACAACAATTAGAGTATTGAAAAATAGAGAGGTGACAAATAAATAGGAAAAAATGATAAACACGTTGATCACTTGTAAAGGTTTGGGTAATCATAAGAAGCTAAGTTGGTACATTAATACTTTGCTTCTTTCCCAATTAACAAATATATCACAAAGGAAGGAAATAACATGAAGTAGCAAATGGAAACACAAATATTCAAGGAAAACATTGTGTTCTTCCTATATTCATGTACCTACAAGGGTATCATCAATCATCTAGGCTAAACTAAGAAAACATATAAAACAAGAAGTATAAAGAGAATGTAATCTATTATAGAAGTATAGTCAGGATAATCATCTAAAGAATTAAATGACCAACCCACTTTCTAGGGAAAAACCCAAAAAGTGTTAAAGGAAAGTAGGATAAATAGGAGTAGGTATGAAAATATAGGTAAGAACCCAATAAAATTAGTAATGGTAAAATAGTGTATGTCCAGAATAATGATTAAATAATAATCAACTATCATAAGAAGAGAGGAAGGAGTTAAAATAGTAAGCAATATAGATATACTAGCACTATATTCATCTAGAATGTATATAGATGTGTCAAGTCTAAGATAATCCATAGAGTGTGATAAAATGTTCTTAATGTTAGTGTAAATAGTGTAGTTATCCATCTAGATAGGATATCACCTTTTTAGGATTGACCTATTTACACTCATAGCTTAAGTTTACTTAGGTTATTTCATAGTTTTGTCTTAATTCATATCATTGAGACATGTGTCCTCATCATTTGAGACACCTACTACTTGCATATTTGACACTTGCTCACACACTCAATCAAGTGAGCTCATAAGTGTTGCACTATTGGAGGGTTAGTCAATTGTTCAGTCCTACCTTCCTAACTCATCTACCTGGCATATATATGCAAGGTTCATCATTGTATTTACACTCTTTATATTATATTGATATAAATACTATTATACTCATATTTTTTTCACTTGTGGAAGGTCGTTTTGAGTTCTTTGATATTGGCATTCTCCAACATGGTATTAGAGCCATGAGAGCACATTCCTTTCCACATCAAAGTGACTCTCACACATAACGCTATCAACAGAACATTGTGGAGCCAAAACAAACAGTACCATTGCATTCAAAAGGCTTGAGAAATGAAAAAATACAATTCCTTTTGTCAATTAATTCGGTAATTTTGATTTTTTTCAATTTTTTGGACCTTTGTGCCTATTGTACATTGTGAAAAGTAAAAAAAATATTACAAAGGACCAATCTGCCCTCTGTCATCTGCTAGTTTGGGTCGATATTTGTAATCTTGCGAGATTGTTTGGCCGATTTTGGCCTATTCCGTTTGTGATCTCCAATATATTTTGTCATATCAGCCTGGTTCATGGAATCATTTGTTTGCGAGCAATTTGTAGGGTTTATGATATTGGTTTTTACAGAGTTTCAAGCCACATTTATGGCATGTTTATCTGGCTTGAGGAAATTCATTGTTGGCATTGATTGTCTCTCTTACAACGAACACCAATCTCTGCCCTCATTCCACACAAACGAGTTAACGACCTGCAAATTCTATCTGGAGTGATGCTTTCAACAGATCACAACATGGCCACCACCATTCTGTGCAAGCACACAATCTCTCTGATTTTTTTTGTTGTTGATTCCTTGATAGTTTATTTAGCCCGCCCTCCATTCGAGCATCGCCAATCAACATTCATCCATGCCCATTTTGAGGTATTGTGCAGGTATTAGTGCCGTTTATGCCCTCCAAGGGCTCAACAACAAGCACATCTCTCCAGAAATTTTGAAGTCAATTGTTTGTTTTTTTAGAATCCAAGGGCGAAGTTGGGGTGTTTGAAGTTTCCATAGATGTCATCATATATAGCATCCACTTGGGTTCATCTAACCTGCACATCGGCTAGGAAAAGAGGTGTTACATCCTCTAATAAGTGTGCAAATAACCACACGAGGCATCTCTGGCTTTTAAAGTTTGCTGGATCTTTAGGTAGCCGTGAGAAGGCAGTTTGAGGGTTTCATCATGTAACTCCACTCATGGTCGCAAAGATAAAGTGATTCAGATCACCCAAGTGACCACATCTACGCACCATTTCTGCTAGCTATGCCACAAAGCCATCTCCATTGTGACACAACACGCTGAGCAACCCCATCCTTCCACCATTGGCGGCATATTAGTTGGTATTTTTTGAGTTTGATTTTTATTCTATGTTTCTAGTGACCACTTGCAAGCATAGTTTTAATTTTATGAAATCTTGTAAACGGGGAGTCCATTTTTTGATTGTAAATAGTTGACCGAAAGTTCTTTCTATGTCAAATAAAGTAGCGTCGAGACAATTTAAAAATTGTGTTGTTAAATTACATTTTTAATCTTCTGAAGTCAACATTGTAAGTGAATTTTGAGGGGCATAACTTTTATCCCGTTTATCAAAAAAATTCCAAACTTTTATTATTTCTATTAAAATTTCATAAGGAATCTGATTTTGCATGTAAAACTAAGATCTAGATTGCCATTTTATCACAAAATTATAAAAATATCGGTGAGTTATAAATAGGATATTTTGGCATCGGATCTTCATAACTTCAAAATTTTCTTGCACATTGTTCTAGGGGCTACAATTAACACTAATCATTCTTGGGGGGGCTCTTTGAATCAAGGGGAAATCTAGGTGTTTTTGTTTTTTATTTGTTGGTTCATGTGATCATGTATCTCACACTAAATCCCTTCCATTTGGATATTCTTTGTAATCCTGTTAATAAATGGAAAATCAAATGTGGATATTGTGGAATGAAAAGGCATACAACAAAAGATTTTCTTCAACGTCAAAGTGTTGAAATGAAGCAACCTCTTCTCAATCTTGGTATTACCTTACCTGATCAGCTAATTACAGCATATGCAAAAACTCCATCAAATCTCGCTAAGACATCTTGAGAGAAACCATCATTTGGGGATGAACAATGTAGTCAAATGGCTTGCATTGATATCTCATCTCTCATATCACCTGTTGCTACATTTGAATCTAGTGTTGACTCATCCATGAGTTCTCATGATTTTTTGCCTCAAGACATTGTTATCATCATTCCAGATTCACCGCATTGGGATGCATATCTACAAGACATTACATCTTTGTTTGTAGAATCCCACCTTACAAAATTTGGATAACACCATTCAGGACATTCGTCTTCTCTTTGATGTCAATTTCAATGAAGCTACATCACCATTGCCATCTTTGGATATTGCTCTTGCCTCACCTACATCAACTTCTACCATGATAGATTATACAAGCATTCATGAGTTGACCTATCAAACTCATTCATCATCTATGTTATCATCTGCAACAATATCAGATTCGCATTGGTCCAATTGTCATCATACATCCATGGTCCCTATTCTTGAATCTTATACCGTATTATCAACATTAGTCGCACATTAGCATTGGCTTGAGGATCTTCGAGCATCATTCGAAGGCATCATTGACATCATATCAATATATTGGATCATGTGTATAATTCAATTGCATTGATCTTAAACTTCCTACATATTCCTATTTGGAATGGGAAGTCATCTTGCACACATTTGTGGTGTTGTTTCTTCCCAAGGGGAGAAATGTTCAACAATTATTGATCATCTTGAACATCTAATTTCGATCATCTACCAACACTATAGGCATCTTTTTAAGGGGAGGTTACATGGTTTCTCTTCTCCTGTCAGTTTTGGAAAGAAGCATTTCCTCACATGGAGTTTATCACTTCTCATATTTTTGGGGGGTCACATAGACCACCTCTCTTTTATCTCCTATGGAGGGAACATTTCATGTACTTATGTGATAGAAGTAGTCCTTGGGGGGGCATCATGATTCCTCCTTCTATCTTCTTCACTTGTGCATTTTATTGTATTTGCATCATTTCTCTTTTGGGGAGGGGTTTTTATTTCCCATAAGGTTTTTCTCCGTTACTCCACTTTATGAGAAATTTGTACATGAGTACCTAACATGGTCTAGTAGCCGAGACTCATCATCTTGCATACATTACTCCCTAAGTTGCACTTAAGGGGGGTGTTAGTGTAAATAGTATCTTTATCCATCTAGTCTTTATCCATCTAGATAGGATATCACCTTTCTAGAATCGACCTATTCACACTCATAGCTTAATTTTACTTAGGTTATTTCATAGTTTTGTCTCACTTCATATCATTGAGACATGTGTCCTCGTCATTTGAGATACCTACTACTTGCATATTTGAAACTTGCTCACACACTTGTCAAGTGAGCTCACAAGTGTTGCACTATTGGAGGGTTAGTCAATTGTTTAGTCCTACCTTCCTACCTTCCTACCTCATCTACCTTTCCTATATATGCAAGGTTTCTCATTGTATTTACACACTCTTCATATTATATTGATAGACATACTATTATGCTCATATTTTTCCACTTGTGGAAGGTTGTTTCGAGCTCTTTGATCTTGGCATTCTCCAACACTTAACAATAATATCAATAGAAGAAGAATAAAATAATGTGTTAAGATCCAAGAATTCAAAAGTTTTTTTAAAAAATGGGTTTACATGACAAGGATGGATGGAAGGAGTGGTGAACAAACCTTTTAGGGGGAAGGTTGGAGGAGTGGTGAGATATAAATCATCAAGGGGTTCTAAAATAGAATATGAGGTAAGGTTGACGATGGAATGATAGAGACTAGTTGAAATGGTAAGCAAAGTGGTAAAAGCAGCAATAGAAGGGATAGAAATTAGTGGAGGTAAGGTTGTGGGAGTTAAAAAAAAAAGATCATTGAGAATCTACCCATGTGTTTCTTCTTTATTTGAATTGTAAGTGGAGGCTATAGAGGAAGGTTAGGTTGTAGTTGAGATGGAGGTAGACAAGCAAACATGAGTAAGATTTAGCAAAGGGATACAAGAGTAGGTTTGGATTAGTAATATAAAAAATTATTAATATTAACTATCATATAGATAATAAAATGTACAGACCATCTCATGTAGACCAAGCAAGATGAAAGGAAGGAAGGAAATTGTTACAAAATATAAAGATATGCCCTCTAATAGGAAAATACCTAAAGGAATGTGAAATGCTAAATAGAACTAGTAGGTATAGATAAAGGGATGTCCACTAAGAATGAATGGTGTACACGAATATGGAGGAAGAGCATAAGGCTGAGTAAAATAGCTCTCATATGTGGAAAGAGAATATGCATGGAATAAGAAAGAAGAGGAAGGGTGCATGGTTTAGGAAAGTTGGAATATCTTAGATATTTTGGAGGGGATTATCATAATAAAAAAAATTACCCATTAAAGTATAGAACTAGTAGGTATAGATGAAAGGATGTCCCCTAAGAATGAAGGGTATCCAAGAATATGGAGGAAGAGCATAAGATTGAGTAAAATAGGAGATCTCATAAGTGGAAGGAGAATATGCATAGATTAAAAAAGGAGAGGAAGGGGACATGGTCTAAGAAAGTTGGGATATCTTAGATATATTGTACTGGTGGATCATAAGACAACTGTTTACCCATTAAAG
Organism: Sequoiadendron giganteum; assembly: GCA_007115665.2. Classification (NCBI taxonomy): domain Eukaryota; kingdom Viridiplantae; phylum Streptophyta; class Pinopsida; order Cupressales; family Cupressaceae; genus Sequoiadendron; species Sequoiadendron giganteum. Next base: position 189,472,257 of record CM021108.1, read on the forward strand.
TATATTCACCCATAGATGATAAAACTCATTTTGAGGTAGGAAGAATATGTTTAGGATGAGAAGTAGGTAGTAAATGTGTAGTAGAGACTTGGTTAACCATATATGTATAGTGAGACTTATGATCATTGCCATGGCTACCATAGGTGAAAGATGTGGCATTTATTTTTGTAGGATCATCTACTAAATAAACATTGTTACTATCAAAACCTATGACTAGTGTGTTATTACTATCAATTATATTCAAATAGTAGATATTAGAGATAATGTTCTCATGTGGAAACGGGTGTACCATATGTAGAGTTAATTATGAGAACATCAGATTCAATATTTTTAAAATTTTATTTCATAATGCATAACATTAATTGTAGAATAGCCTACCATCATATGTTATGTCCAATAATGAAATTTTATATGATATTTGAGATGGGGAAGGGTGATCATATGAGATTGTAGTAGAACTTGTAAGATTTGACTAGGGGGGTTGCTTAATGGTGTGAAGGTAATTTTTCTTGTGGGAATTGTGACAAAGGAGATTGGTTGCTTGGATAAAGCTCACAATAATGGATTGTCAGTCAAATGATTGAAGGAAGGATTATGTGGTTGAGGAGATCAAGAGATAACTTTTTTTGTCAACTTAGATGGCTACTATATGAAAGGTATCTAGAGGGATGAATATATTTGAAGTGATTTTGTTTCTTGGATGATTAGCATAATAGTTTTTTAAGAAAATAGTTTGGATATTGTTATTAGAAAGAGTTAATTTCATTTTATCAACCAATGAATGTAAACTAAAATCATATAATCTCACATGTTCATTGGTGTGTTGTTTGCATTGCACTAATTATGTAAGATTGAATTTAGGTAAATACTATATTGAAAATGATGTGCAAATTCTTATAATAAGATTGAGAAAGAATGTATGAGACCAAAAGATAAGAATGAAACTAATTGAAAACATAATTTTTTAAGGTACTAAAAATTAACCTAATTAATATTTTATTTTTACAAATACATACTATAAAATGTTATTACATAGTATGCAAGGAATCCTTTCTATTAATATACATGTCTAAACTTAGTGTTTGAAGGCCTACAAGAGAAGACTAGAGTAGGATGGTAAAAGAGAGTGGATGTGTTAGCAAATAGTGACCATAGTTAGGGAGTGACTTAAGTTGTCCAAAGTTGTTTCAAGATACTTTAGTTATTGATCCACACATGCCATTTATGGAGCAACTTAAGGTGGAGAAGAGGTGATATATTGATTAAAATAGGTAGTGATGGATGGGGGATAGTATGTAGATGATTCATAAGAAGGAATTAGACTAGAATCCACCACAAGAGCATATAACATCAGTTCAAGCTACTCGGAAAAGGTAACCCATAAATCAGCGGTTAAACTATATACATTGATAAACCATATGATGTCCAGGCGAGAAGTAGCAAAATGCTAATAAATTACACTATATTAATAGAGACGCAGGGAGGATTTGACTGGAGGTATATTATCTACTTTAAATACATTGTTATATGTTTCAATTCAACAATTGCCTAGAAGCCGCTGCCCTGTCTCACAATTGAAATGGATCAATGGACCGTCTCATAAGACTCTTTGTCAGTATTATCTCTTCTCACAAACCAGAGTTGTTTCATCACATAATCCATATCAGGCCTCTCCTCCTTGTCCTTCTCAGCACATTTGAGGGCTAACTCTGCTACAGCTAAAGCATTAATCAAATCAGATTCACTCCAGCAATCCCCTTTGAGCCGTTCATCCAAAGCTTGTTCAAAACGATTGTTGGCAATCATGTAGCGTAAGTAGTCTGGGATATGGAACTGGCTGGAACCTCGCGCATTGTCAACATGCCTCTGCCCTGTTATTACCTCCAATGCCACAATACCAAAACTGTAAATATCATGTTTGTAGGAGAGATTGTGGTTGAAGCAATACTCTGGAGACCAATACCCTCTAGTACCTGTTATTCTCTCAGTGGACTTGTGGGTTCCTTCCCAGGCCACATGCCTTGAAAACCCAAAATCTATAATTTTTGCCTCATTAGCCTTAATGTCTAACATTAGATTCTGAGGTTTTATATCAACATGTATGATTTTGTTAAGATGTAAGAACTCTATTCCCTCAGCTATACTTGCTATTACTTTCAGACACTGCTTCCAACTCAGAGAAGGAATTGAAGAATTTTCTCTCAAGTATTTGTCCAGAGTGCATCCATTAACATATTCATAAATCAGATAAAATGTGTTTCCTTCAATACACCATGCAATTAGGCTGACTAGATTTTTGTGCTGCTTCCCATAGAGAAGTCTCACTTCATTCTCAACTAACTTCTTGCTCTCTTTGTCTCTATGTTTTATTTCCTTTATAGCTACATCTTTATCTTTCAGATTGCCCCTATATACTTTTCCAAAGCTTCCCTCCCCAATTTTATTAAACTGATTACAATAGCTTTTCATTTTAATTTTCTCTCCATATGTAAGGTTTGTCGAGGGAGAAAGGGCTTTCTCCAACTCCTGTTCCACCCAATATTCAGCTTGTCCATTGTCTGTACATGTTGAACACTGACTTAATGGCAAAACTCTTTTGCGGCAGCCATAGTATAGAAGCATTGTTGACAGCAGTAGTAGCAGGATTGCTCCAGCTGAAAAAAGGAAACAGAACACATTTGGCTATGTTAACCAAAATTCCCATTTTACTATATTAACTAAAATTCTCAGTCAGTGTACAGTTAATTAATATATCTATTAGTTTCTGATTAAGTAAGCAGGGTTTTGAAAGAGTCGTGATCCTTGTACACAGAAAAAGATAAAGCTTTATGCCCCACAAAACATAAAGAAACAATCAAGAGACACTACAATGAAAGAACAAAATCAGAATCATCAAGTTTAATTCCATGGTGGACTATATGTAGGGGGATAAGATCCCCTGTTATCCTAGATTCATCAATCAAATGATAATGAAACTGAAATTTTGATACTCACCAAGAGAAACAGAAACTCTCAGTACTAGTCCTCTGATTTTGGAACTGCTATGATGCTTTTCTGTACAGACAAAATACTGTCAAATTAAATTGGCTCCAAAATGCATGAAGATGAAGCAGGGGGAATGGCACTGGGACTTTAATGAACATAAATAAATACATATTGAAATATAAACAAGAAATCAATAACGCACCATTTTGGTAAGGTATAAAGTACACCCTGTCTTTCATGATCATGTTCTTATCTGGTATATTGTTGAGCTTTACTATGGCGTCCATGGCAGTGTGAAAGTTATGAGTTATTCGAGAAAGATAATAACCTTGAGGAACTGCATAAGAAATAATTGAGTGCCATCCAGGAATAGGACACCCACAACCCAAAGCTAACTCTACGTTATCCCCCTCATTTAATGTTCTAGATTGATTATCTGTCCATGCACTATGGCTAAAATATTTGTCAGAAATCTCCTCTAACACTAAACCCACATCAGAATGTTGCACTGTATAATTCACTCTGTAAGAGAATTTGAAATTGTCAGAGCAAGAACAAGGAATTTTGGCCAAATAGTCAGGCACATTAAAGGGTGTGATTTCAAGAGGAGAAATGTTGAGTCTGGATGCAACAGAGTAGATGGGTTCAGTAACATTACTGAGATAAATGAAAGAATCACAATTGACAGAAGATGAAGTGGAGCACTCAAGGAGTTGGGATGTTTCAGCCCTAATTGAGGTGGAAAACCAATCTAAAACCAGAACAGCAAGAAAAGCAATGGTTTTTGAGATTTCATTCATTTTGACAAGCCTAGCCTTAACTAATTACAGGCCTTCCTATATACTCCCTCTCTCCCTACACCTAAAAAGAGACCTTGGAATTACAGCCTAGTATTAACCGTTATATTTGTACTTAACAAACAGCAAAGATATCCATTAATGTCATCCTTAGAATATTTATTTATTTTTATTTTTATGAAAACAGCTAAATTATATGAATGTCTGCATCTCTATTTTCACAACAATTGGATTACAACTGGTCTCAATTAATTTAATTGCCAATGACGTAAGTAAAAGTTCTTGGCTTTTATTAAAACAATTTTAAAAGACTAGGTCACTTTTACCAATTTTTTTCTAATTAGCTGTAATTGTTTGTATAGAAATCATTCATGGAGCTAGCTTTGAATCATTATTGTATTCAATATAATTTTATTTTTAAAGTTTTAAAATTGAAACTATTTTAGAACATCCAAATCATTCATGGAGCTAGCTTTGAATCATTATTGTATTCACTATAATTCTATTTTTAAAGTTTTAGATTTGAAACTATTTTAGAACATCTAAATCATTCATGGAGCTAGCTTTGAATCATTATCGTATTCAATATAATTCTATTTTTAAAGTTTTAGATTTGAAACTATTTTAGAACGTTCGAGTCAAATTATTTAAAGATATTGTAATGGTGAAATTGGTATTTTATAATATTTTATATTTAGTTTTGTATTTATTTTGAAGAAATATTTTAATATATATAAATAAATGATAAATGACATAATCTTTAGATAAAAAAAATATATTTATCCAATTCTATTTATATATGATCTTATGCTTATTATCTTATCTTATTCCATGTATTCACGTCTCTATACATTTGGCATGTATGTTTGATTATCACACTTATGCATCCATTAATCTCTAGATAGCCTGTAGTTGTCATGGTCTAGTGTGTCTTGTGATCTTAGGCTAGGTATATAGTAGTGAGGTCATCCTTACAAATATGAACTTGACATATCTAAAATAAATTTATTTAAAAAAAAATCATCTAACCCCTTTTACCATTCCTACTTAGAGTTTATCAAACACACATTTATGTGATTTGTTGTCATGTTCTAATATTTATAAACATGTATTGCATTCATTTTAATTATTAAATAAGCATTTCTCATTCATATATGATCTCTCATACTTCAACACGGAAATGACAATTAATAGAAAAACACTTGGATTAGGTGCACGAAAATGAGTAACAAATCTACATTCAAGGTATTCAATTATTTTCTTCAATATTGTTGCTATCAAGGGTTTGAATGAGGTGTAGTGCTCTTGTAGCTTTGATCATATAAAAACCTAAGGAGTATATCAATATCATATATCCTTGAAACTCATCAAAACTGTAGAATGGACAACCATCGTCAAAACGAACATGATAATAGAAGTCCAAGATCTGATTAGGATGAATTTGTGGGAAAATAACTAATTTGTAATTTGTGGATCCCTAAATAAATTGTGATATAGTCCTCCAACATCACATAGATCAAGCATAGGTCTAGCAGTGTTTACTAGATAGAGAGGTTGCACTTGTAAAGGAAGAGCATTAGCACCCTTAGGATTTTCATGAATAGTCTTCATTCTTCTATCGCAGAGCTAAGTATTATGTTCCTCCTTATTCATTTTCATTTGACTCCAACTATAAATGTGTAGTCTAGGTTATTTTTTTAATACATATATGCATTTTACTGGATTATCCTAGACTAATCCTCGGATTGCGTTTTCTCTCTTGTCAAATATATAGCTTATTAAATTTGAATCCTAGGCAGGTGATCCCACAATAGTGGGTTATACTTTTTGGCTAAACTTGACACTAAACTGAACTTTTTTAACTAAATCTTCACTTTCACACACCTATATATGCTAAACCATGAGGAATTTGAAGATGATGCAAGCTAGTAGTTTGTGACATTTTATCAGTAAATTCTAAATATATATTTAAAAAAAAAAATTGGAATCAAATTGCATTTTTTTCCCATCTCCTTCAATAACTAGTTTTTAACAATAAACAACATTTTTAAAGAGTGATGTTTACTATATAACACAACATTTTTTCTGTGAAGGATAAAATTCTTTTTTTTTCAAATTTAGATTTGTAACTATGATATCTAGCTCGTTCATTTGATTTCATAGTGTTTTATTGAATTTTTTTTCTTAATTAAGTCTTGAAATCAAATCAATTACAATTTAGACATAGATGTACTGTATAACACAACCTTTTTTTTGTGTATTAATTTTTTTTGTTAGATCAAGGACATCAATACCAAGCACCTAGATATTTTTTAGATAATCTACTATTTTTTCACATGTGCAAAACAAAGAGCTTGATTTTCAGTGAAAAACCTACATTCACAAGAAATTAAAAAATAAATATAATAATCAAATTAAATATATATTTAAAGTTATAATTTTTGGGAAGCTTATAGTAAGGAATACATAATTACAAAACATAAATTTTAAATGAATTTATTTGATCTCGCAAGAGGTAAATCAACTTGGTTTTTTTTATCAACGTTTTGATAGGTGTAGAGGAGAGTCCATTATAGGTATGGTTTAAAACTAGTGGGGTTCTATCTATGGAGGTTTGATCAAACCCTCTTAAATTAGAATTTTAAATGGAACCTTTGAATGCTTAAATCATTATATTTTAAAAAAATATGTTATTTCAGCAAAAATCAAGATGTCCCAGAAAGTAACCCATTATTGTGGTAACACCCAGGCATTACGCAACTACACGGATATAAGAAATAAGTTAAATTTAACTTTGTTTCATTAAACTTTATATTGTATGACTACAATAATAATAATAATTAATTGTACCTTTCTATAGGATAACAAAACATGTTATACATTTTAATTTAGAGGTTTAATTAAAATTTTATTGAATAAAATCTAAGAATGAGACCTAAATTACTTGGAGGTAAGATATAAATTATGTAAATTAGGAAGATGATATTAGAAATTCTTGTAGATCTTTGTTGATGGTGTAGATTCTATTGTTCAACACAACAAATTATCAAAATAAGAAATCTAGGATTGAACTTGCATTACTAAACCTATGATAAATCTACACCACGATTTTGAATTGTTATAGGACTCATTCGTGTCACCAAGTCTAGGAATAATTTCCTTTGTGTAGTTTAGTCATAATATTCTAATGTGACTTCATGTTCTCTTATCTCTTTAGCACCTATATTTAAAATAAGAAAGGTCATGATATGCATGTGTGTCTCCAAAAGTAGATGAGGGATCACTTAGCTTGAATGTAAGTATCTAAATGAGTACTTTAAATGGGAAATCTAAATAATGTTGTGTCTGGTAACTATAAGTGTCATAATTTTAAGAGGATATAGTAAGAATACCAAGATGTAAGAGGAAATAACTGATTGTGAGAAAATCTATGTAAAAAGGATTAAAGTTAAAAGTAAAAAATAGAGCAAACAAGAATTAAGAAAAAGATTAAGAAAGCTATATAAAATAATTAAAGATAGATGAGAATGGAAGGAGAAGCATGAAAATTGTGACTCAATTAAAAATTAAAAATAAATCAAAGCTATAGTTGTAGTCAATATGAGTGTCAAAATATGTTGAGAATAATTTCATTTTTTTGCATAATCCCAATTTTATAGAAAAACATAAAGATAGAAAACAAAAGGTGTGTAATGAAGAAAAATTAATTATGTAACAAAAAGAAAAAAAAATATGGAAAATTATGTAAACATGCATTATGAAACCAACATTGTGTCAACATGCAAGATTGGTTTACCCTAGAAATTACTTAGAATAAGACACTCTAAGTGAAATTTTTGTGAACTTTGTACTCATAAATAAATGTCTTACTGATAAAATCACTCTTTTATTAATGATAAAGGATACCCTCAACCAATGATTGATTTCCCATATTTAATCGTAATTATTCCTCTTTTCCTTCTCAAAATTTGTATCTTAATATTTATTTCACAATTATTTAGTTTCTTATACTTCTCACAAAATATTAAACACAAATTTTTTTCATATATCATCCACCTTCTAGAGGTGTTTTTGCAAATTATCTTGTAGAATAAACTTCTCAACCAATATTCTTTATCATATTTTGCAACACATCACCTTCACCTCCCTCATTGCACCCTAGATGATATTTTTAGACATTTATTCAAATAACACCTTTTCACTCTATTGTTCTTTCTTCACCTCCACCTTATAGTTCACTAATATAGCCTCATTATATTCAACCAATTTATATTCTCATCTTCATTTCTTATATACTAAATATACAATGAAAATGCTAATATTTTCCTCAACACTACTAATTTATAATTAATCAACTCAGGTCTCACATCCATCTATCTTAACTACTTTTTCATAACATCCTACATTCTATCCTTAATCATAAGAAATATAAATAATTTATATTACTTTTATTAGTATAAAACCACATACATCTATTTGTGTTTCACATTGGGCTAGGGATAGATTATTTCCTAGTATCAAAAATTTGTAACTCTATCAACTCAAAGTAACTCAAGACTTGTCCTCACAACTTTTTAATTTTTAGTTGATTAAAAAATTATCAGTTCTAATTAATTCTCTTTAGAAACTGTAAGAGAGGGGGACCAACCACTCCAAGGCCAAGAGCAGTGTGGCTGCCCTAACTTACCTTAGTTTAAAGGAAGCTTAGGATAGATGGGATGAGAATGATGAGGACTATGAGGCCCTCTGATCACTCTACAAACCCGAGAGTTGAAAGAGAATAGATCAGTCGATCTTCAAATTTAACTCTACGTCTCAAGTAGCTCTCTATCATAAGATAGAAGCGTGGTTCTGGAACGACAACGAGGCACACTAGCGTCTCACATGTGCATTGGTGTCCGTAGGACCAGAAAACCAGAGAGACAATTAGAAGAAGTACTGACAACCTAATTTAGAAGTTTCGGGAAATGAAGAACAAAACTAAGAAGAATGAAACACATATTCGAACAAGACTAATTTAGAAGTTTCAAAAGCTATTGTCTTCCTTCTCGAATCGATTCGTCATTAAGGAATTCGAAAGGAAGGACATGCACCCATGTGAGGGGAAGATTAAGACTGTTCCTACATCAGAGGGAGATTCCCAAGTCCTTTCTTTATGAACCCATGATGAACAAAACATGTTTCGTTAGGGTTTCAAGTTGAGAATACGATTCTAGAGAAGGAACATATAAAGGGCCTTGAGGAAGGATTCATTTTTTGCAATGAATGCACTCTTCTAAAGACCAAATAGTGTAGAAGTGGCATTGTCACACATAAGAGGGACAACTCAAGCAAAGAAGAGAGAAAGATCAAGGGAAAACAAAAGAAGAGAGGAGACATACAAAGGGCATAGGGGGATTTGGTTTTGTGGGATCAACTTTGCCTTTATATATATATATATATATATATATATATATATATATATATATATATATATATTAGGTAATTGCAATAAGAGGTGAAAGATCATCAATCCCCAACCGGATCAGGAAGAATGCATGAAAGACAAAGTAAAATAAAAAATTGGGTCAACATGGAAGGAAGCCTAAATGCTCCCGATGTTTTGTATCATCCCCAATTTACCGAAAGCCAATCACAAACATGGAAGAATGAAGATACACATAGAGGAAGGTTTTCGACACAAATGCTACACCTGTATCCAAGCACCAACAAGAGTGATAAGGGTCATCCAGGCACATGTAGTACAATCACGGGGGAACACATTGCAAAACACACACATCTAATCTAAAGATCAAGAAGAGGGTCTCCTCCTAACATTGGTCAACCAAAATGTCATCAAATTCCCACTCTAGAGCATCGTAGGGGGAAGGATGATGAGCCTGAAATGGCATAATGTTAAGGGGAGGAGCTTCGAATCCTCCCACAATAAGGGCCAAGGAAGAGGGACCTATGAGGTCTTTGTCACTCAACTCTTGTGGGTCTAAGGTCAATGACTTCATGAAAATCGTTGACAAGGTCAAAACTTCATCCACTGAGTTAAACATACACTTAACAAGAGTGCCATGTTTCACCTCGATGGATGGAGGAGTTCGCACCCAAGGTTCACTGCTATTCTCATCGAGAGACTTAGGAGCATTGATAAACTTAGGGGAGGTTGGAGCTGGTTCCGTCACTAGGATAGAACAAGTCAATGTGGGGCCACCTTTCGAGGAAGGTGGGCTCTTCTTTCATCCTCCATTGCTGAAGGGACCACTCTCTACCTTCTTCTTCATTGAAGGAGGTGAACACCCCACATACGAAGCAAGAAGGGTCAAGGGAGAAGAGGAAAGAACCATAGTGGATACAACCGAAGTATTAACCATATCGTTGGGCTTCAAGAAAGGCAAGACATCTGGGATGAGAGTCAACAAGGGAAGCTTTGTAGAAGGCGTGATAAAAACTTGAACCTTTCTAGCTGCATGTGTGCTCACATCGGAAGTCGTAAGGGGTTCAGAGCTAGTTTGGATAGGGGAAGAAGGGGGGAGAGAGTAGGACATAACAAGAGGTGCGACCACCTCCTCCTTCTTTTCTAAGGAGACCTCCTTAGCTAGGAGAGCCTTTTGTCGATGCTTACACTCTTGCACAAATTGGTTCCTACGACTCTTCGAACCAGAAGCTGGAGCTTGTGAAGAGACAAAAGGATTTTGCTCAGCCATGGGAGTGTCCTCCATGACCATTTCCAGTGAAAGGATAGAGTCTTGGATGGGAGCAGGAGGAGTAGGCTCGGAAATGACAAGAGGAATTGGCTCCAACATCTTAGTGGTGGGCCTCTTTCCGTTTGGGGGAATGGAAGAGGTCGAGGGGAAAATTCTCTTCATGAGCCTCTCTTCCTGCCATATAGATAGTACTAGGGTCTAGGGGACCCATTAGGGAGATCCGATATCTTGATCTTGGGATTTTTCTAAGGAGGCATCATTAGACTTAGTGGGTAAAGTTCATCATTTTTCACCCAATATTCCTCCCAAGAAAGGGGAGTAGACGAGGTGGCCCGAGAGAGAGCAAGATTCTCCTTTCCTTTTCAGGAGGAGGAGGCAGTTGGCGGCTTGGATATACAAAGGGTTAACTTCGTCTATCCTTTGCTTCCAATCTTATACTTCACATAGTTCTTGTAAATTAGGTCCATTATTTGTGGGAGCGGACCGACTGGAGTGGGCCAAAAGTGATCCAACAAGTATCCCCCATGAGATGCCACAGACTGATATCCAGTATCATGCACCACATGCATGACACCTTCGTGGGAAAACTTAAGGCACTTATGAATTATGGAGGTGATCCCATTCATGGAAACTAGCTAAGGTATACCTAGCTTCACTCTGAATAGGTCTGACTCGGGAATGACATTGAAGACCATGTCTACGTTCCTAGGTCCAACCAGGACAGATAACTTTATCGATCCATAACGTTTAAGAGAAAGTCTATCATGCATACAAATGATGGATTTTATTTTTTCGTATTCCTCCCTTTGTAGGGAGTTCAAGAGTAATGTCTCCTCCATGATGACATTCACTCTATTGGTGAGGTCGACTAAGACTCCTTTCATAATGTTGCCATTGAGGCAAGAGGGAATGTAGAGTGGATAAGGTTTTTCATTTCCTGGCACATATTGCAAAGTAAATGTTACATCCGACAAACTGGTTGCAAGACAAGGAGAGGGAGTAATAGTAGCCATGTTAACATATTCCTTGAGGTAAGAGACAAAATCAGAGGGGTCGATAATCATGTTAGTAGAATGTGATAGAAATGGGTCTATGTATATCTGCAGTTCACTATTAGCTTTCGCCATTGATTTTGTTTGTTCCCATCAAGACGAATATTACCATCCTCGATGTGATCTTGTATCTTGTGATGCAGGTGCATGCAGCGTTTGGTATCATGTTCGTTAACTCAATGGTACTGAAAATATGTGTTTTCTTCATACCGGTTAGGATATGGTTCTCTAACTTGTTTAGGGGTTGGCAAGCTAAGGATCTTATCCCTCAACAACTTTTGTAGGATGGAAGAGTAAGATTCTAATAACTTCATAAAATTTCAGTCACACCTGAGGCCGTTGTTATCCACATTGGCTACTACATTTGTGATGACTTTACCTTTTCCAGAGGTTGATATTATAGAATTCCCTTCAAGATGGGAGTGCGAGGAGGAACCCCCAAAATGCACCACCGTCTGTTGGTACTTCTGTAAAGTTGCACACAAGTGTGCAAAAGAAGGGTATTTCATAAGGGAAAACTTCTCTTGCCAAGGCCTTTGTAAGTTCCCTATGAACACCTTTTGCACATCAGAGTCAAGTAATGGGTATGATATTTGTGAAAAGAGCACTTGATATCGCGCTATGAAGTCAATAATCTTCTCATGATCTCCTTGTTTACATCGAACAAGGTCAGAGAAGGTCATCTTCGGTCTGAAGTTGGCTTGGAACTGGTTCACAGCTGATCGAACGTGAAGATGGAATTGTCAGGAAAAGAACAGTACTAGTGAAGCATTGTATCTTTGAGGGATCGGGGAAACAATTTTTCCATCAACACATCATGATGGAAGAAATCCATGCACAAGGCATTAAATGCAGACATGTGTGTCTGTGGGTCCCCTTTACCACCATATTTCTTGAATTTAGGAATCTCCATCCCTTGTGGGAAAGGAGTGTTTAGAATTGCACCTGACAATGGGCTATATCAGAAGAAGGGTTGGAAAATAGACTAAGCTAAGGATTGGGAAAGGTTCGCCAACTGGCTCTACATCTTCCCCATTTTCTGAAGAAGGGTGTTCATAATAGGGTCATTAGAAGACATAGGACCATTGGAACCACCACTAGAGCCATCACCAGAACCACCTCTGATGCCACCACCACCAATGTGACCTTTTCCAGACCCACCACCATGACCTCTGTCGGAGCCACCTCCACTAATACCACATCCACTTCTAAAGTTTTCATCACCATAGCATCCACCTATCATCCTACCAAATCCTCCACCATTGGAGGCAGTAAAAGGGGTGAAGTGGAAACCTAAAGGGTTCCTATTTACTTTGAAAGTTTCAGAATTCACAGAAGTAATGGGTATACTGATCGAAGGGACCACATCAACCATGTATACAGATGTAGGAGGCATCAACATTTATAGTTTTTTCTCACTTTCTTTGAAGAGGCCGCCTCATACCATGCGACTATGGTTCGAAGGGGCACATGCTTTGGCTAGACGAATGAGACTAGCCAGGAGTTCTATGCCTAACCGGTCTTTTCCTACCATATATCTTATTTCACTGATTACTTTAGCAGCCCTAGCCAGCTTCGAGTTTCCTTCTAGATGATTTTATAATACACCTAACCCTTTACTAATACTGACAACGTACTCAGAAGGGATGTGGACAACCTCATTCTCATCTATGGATGAGAAGGTTGGTGATGTAGGAGGCATAGGGATGCAATCAAATTTGTCAAGGAAGCTAGATTCACCATGCGATACATGCTCCTGCGTGGACATACCAACTGCAAAACCAGAGAAAAGGTCAGTAGTGAAACTAGAAGAGACCTTCATCTTCTCCATTGGAAGGTGTCACAGAATTCTCATAACAATATGCCGAGAGGTTGTAGACTGGGTTGTGATGCTCATAAACCTTCACAATGCATAGGGGTACAACAATCAAAGGGTACAAGGGAAAATCTCAGAACACGGACAAATGGGTAGACGTTGGTTCACATCAGGCTCACTAAAAATGTAAGAGAGTGGGACCAACCACTCCAAGGCCCCAGGTCATGAAAGGCCAAGAGTAGTATGGCTGCCCTAACTTAGCTCAGTTTAAAGGAAGGTTAGGATAGACGAGATGAGAATGATGGGGACTATTAGGCCCTCTGATCACTCTGCAAACCCAAGAGTTGAAATTGACTAGATGAGTCGATCTTCAAAGTCAAATCTGTGTCTCAAGTAGCTTTTTTTCATAGGACAAAAGCATGGTTTTGGGATGACAGCGCGACACACTAGCATCTCACAAGTGTGCTAGCATCTATATGGCTAGAAAACCATAGAGACGAGGTTAAACTTTAGAAGAAGGATTGACAACCTAATTTAGAAGTTTTGGGAAGTGAAGAACAAGACTAAGAAGAATGAAACACATAGACGGGCATGATAAAGGAAGTAGATTACCACAACGGTGACGAAGATGATTTCGTACAATAGTCTTCTTGATAGCTTACTCCAAGATCTCTCCACCTGCACACAGAAAACTAGGAAAATGTTGGGGGGCTATTTAGGGGTCTGCCTCAATCAAACCCCCATTTTGGTGTTTCCACCTCCATGGACAATGAAGTTTGCAATGATAGAAATAATGATAAACAAGGGAATACAAGCTACGTAAACAAAAGACACTACAAAATAGTGTGTGCTTACTCAACCAAAATGATAGAGAAGATAAGAGGAGCTTACCACCTTCGTCCGAAGCGCTCAAGGCTTGTGGAGGAGAGAAGGAGAGGAACTCAAGCCTTTGCTAAAATGGTGTTTGTCCTACGCTCGCACTATCGAAGTGATGGAGTGGTAGATTTCTATAATGGAGTGTAAAATGCTCCTACAAAGATTGAAGTGAAGGAATGGAATGGAGAGAGTCCTCAAACGATCTTGCAAAAATTCTTCCAAACTTTCAAGAATGGATGATAGAGTGAGAAATATGAAGGAAAATGATGAAAAATGGCCATATTCAGGTCGGTTAGCCAAAGAAAGGCATTACACTTCGACTTCCAATCAGAAATGTAACATCTCTGCAATCTCTAGCCACAAGAATCTGACAGGAATGTAAGCGCACCATGCAGATGTCTGCATGTCATGCGGGTGTCCCTGAAAAAAATGCCTCCACTGACATACAATCAAGGCACCAAGTGTCATTTTTTTGAAAAGTTAAGCAGCATTTTCAGGGTGCCGTACCCTTCACAACGAGCCACTAGGGCCAAAAATTAACAAGACTAAATAGCAAACATAAAGGAAAAACAAAAAACATAGAAACAACCCAAGGGCAGCACAGTGACCGCAGAGCAACAACCAACAAACAGGCACAAGGAGTAGCTAACTGGCGTTGTCCCTGTTTTTAATCTGGAGGTCCACCACCTCATCACTCACCCATTCTTTGTTCTCCTGGCTGTTGTTTCCCTCCAGGTCCTCCTTTATAGCATTAGACAGGGTGCTCGTGACAAAGTGACCCAACTTCATGGTGAAGCGGGTTAACCCCCAAAACCTTTTGTCGAGAGTGTCCATTCTTTGGTGAAGTGACCAAGTGTCATGTTGACAGTGGGCTTAACTAGAATTAAGCCTTCACCTTAGGTTTTCTAAAGTGTAAGGGGGTAAAAGGGAATTTTCATTACAGGTGAAAATTCACTCTTATACAAAAACCTCATATTTATTTATTCTCCCTCTTAATATGATTATTTCAATTCATATCATTTGCACCTTCAATAACATCAACTACTTACCAAATATCTAATTCACTACCTGTAAGAGAGGGGATCCAACCATTGCAAGGCCCCAGGTCATGAAAGGCCAAGAGTGGAAAGGCTGCCCTAGCTTACCTTAGTTTAAAGGATGGTTAGGATAGAAGGGATGAGAATGATGAAGACTATGTGTCCTTCGATCACTTTGCAATCCCAAGATCTGAAGAGAGACTAGACGAGTCACTCTCTATAGTTAACTCTATGTCTCACGTAGCTCTTTTTTTGAGGATAAAAGCATGGTTATAGGATGACAACATGGCACACTGGCATCTCACAGGTGCATTGGCATTTTTATGGCCAAAAAACTAGAGAAAAGAGGTTGGAATCCCGAGAAAGGACTGATAGTCTAGTCTAGTAGTTTTGGGAAATAAAGAAAAAAACTAAGAGAAGAGGAAGGTAAATACGTACATGATAAAGGAAGTATATTACTGCGAGGGTGACAAAGAATATTTCGTAGAACAATCCTCTCGCCAACTTGTTTCAAGATCTCTCCACATGCACACAATAAAGAGGGAAATTGTTGGGGTTGTTTAGGGGCTTGCCTCAGTCAGACCCCCATTTGGTTGTTTCCACCTCCACGGACAACCAAGATTACAATGATAGAAATAGAGATAAAGAAAGGAAATACAAGCTATGTATGCAAGAAACACTACAAAACAATATGTGCTTACTCAACCGAATATGATAGAGGAGATGAGAGGAGCTTACCACCTTCATCCAAAGTGCTCAAGGCTTGTGGAGGAGTGAATGAGAGCAACTCAAGCCTTTGTTGTCGTGGTGTTTGTCCTATGCTCGCACTATCGAAGTGATGGAGCGGTAGATTTCTGTAATGGACTGAAGAATGCTCCTACAAATCTTAAATGGATGTTTGAAGGAGTGTAGAAAATGTGAAGTGATGAACTCAAGATCTCGCAAAACCTTGTCCAAACTTCTGCTGAAGAGAGCTATGGATGAAAGAGTGAAGATTATGAAGAGATGGATTAAAAACGGCCATATTTGAGTCAGTCGATCAAAGAGGAGCATTACACTTTGACTCACAATCGAGAGTGTAACGTCTCTATAGACTCCAGCCATAGGAATCTGCCAGGGATGTATGCGCACTATGCGGACGTCTGCGCACCGCGCAGGCATCCCCGATAGAAATGCCCCCACTGACACAAACAAGGTTCCAATTGGAATGCAAGTAGAAGGCTTAAGTGGAATTAAAACTCCACTTTCAGTTTTCTAAAGTGTAAAGCGTTGAAAGGGGAATTTTCATTAAGGGTGAAAATTCATGCTCAAAAATTTTTCCCCCACTTTAGCGAGCACAAGTACTGATGAGTGTTGTGGTAATGTAGAGTAGTAGGAAAGTAACAGAGTAAGAGTTGTATTCCTGAACTGATGAGGAAGTAGAGCATGGTTTGGCGAACCTAGAAGTGCAGGAGAGGACTTCATAGTTTCACATAACTACAAAGCTAAAGTACAAAAGTGCCTTACAGGCTCACAGTCCTGCAAGGAAGGTATCCTTCAAGAACTCTCACATGAAGGAAACCAAGAAAAGCACCTTACAGCCCTGTAGACCTATAAGGAAGGTATCCCCCAAGAACTCTCACATGGGGGAGATCGAGTAGAGTGCCTTACAGACCCATAGATATGTAAGGAAGGTATCCCACAATAACTCTCACATGAGGGAGACCGATTAAAGTGCCTTACAAACCTGTAGACCTATAAGGAAGGTATCCCCCAAGAACTCTCACATGAGGGAGACTGCGTAAAGCACCTTACAGACCCGCATACCTGTAAGGAAGATATCCCCCAAGAACTCTCACATTAGGGAGACCGAGTAAAGGGGAGTCCATAGAGTCAAAGATAGTGACATCTTTACCCGCAAATAGAACACATCAGGAAGCGACTGTGCAGGCCAGTGAATGAAAAGTCATGCAGAACATTGCTAAGTTATAATACTTTCAAAGGGGTCCCTCAGGAACACTTCAAAAGGAAGGAGGGTCCACTCAAGGGACGCACTATTTGAAAGGTCAATTCTACTCGGGTTGTCCCCAAGCTAGACATAAAGATGTGAAGACGGTCTATTCGGGCTACCCTCGCATTAGACGTGAAGAAATGAAACCAACCTAGTTAGGGTGCCCCCAAGCTAGACACCATAGAACTTGTTGAAATATTTCGAAGGGGTCCCTCAGGAACGCAACGTGAAAGGGAGGGGTACTCAAGGAACACACTGTTCAAAAGCTACCATCTTCCTTCTCGGATCAGTTCATCACTAAGGAATTCTTTTGAAAGATGTTCACTTCATCAAGGAATTCGAAAGGAAGGAGATGTGCTCCTATGAGGGGAAGACTAAGATCGTTCCTACTTTGGAGGAGGATTCCCAAGTCCTTTCTTCATGAACCCATGATGAAGGAAACATGTTCCGTTAAGGTTTCAAGTTGAGAATGAAATTCTAACAAGGAAGTGTGTGAGGGGTCTTTCAAGAAAAGATTCATTCGGCAACGAATGCATTTTCTAAAGACCATGTAATGTAGGAGAGGCTTTTTCGCACATGAAAGGGACAACTCAAGCAAAGAAGAGAGAAAGATAAAGATAAAGTAAAAGAAAGCAGATCACACACAAAGGGCACAGGGGGATCTAGTTTCGTGGGGTCAAATCTTTTATTTATTTATATTAGGTAACTATAGCAAGAGGCGAAATATCATCAATCCCCAACCAGATCATGAAGAATGTATGAAATAAAAAGTAAAAAATAAAAAATTAGGTCAACATGGAAGGAGGCCTAAATGCTCCCGACGCTTTGCATCATCCCCAATTTACCGAAAGTCAATCACAAACATGGAAGAATGGAGGTACATATAGAGGAAGGTTTACAACACAAACACCACGCTCGTAGCCAAATACCAACAGGGGTGACAAGGGTCATCCAGGCACATGTAGCACAATTACAGGGGAACACATCACAACACACACATATAATCTAAATATCAAGAAGAGGGTCTCCCCCTAACACTAGTCGATCAAGAGGTCATTAGCTTCCCACTCTAGATAATCGAAGGGGGAAGGATGATGAGCCTATAAGGGTTTAATGTTAAAGGGAGGAGCTTCCAATCCTCCTGCAACAAGGGCCAAGGCAGAGGGACCTGTGAGGTCTTCGTCACCCAACTCTTGTGGGTCCAAGGTCAACGACCTCACAAAGATCACTGACAAGGTTGAAACTTCATCCACCAAGTTAAACATGCATTTAACAGGAGTTACATGCTTCACTTTGGTGGATGGAGGATTTTGCACCGAAGGTTCACCGCTTGACTCACTAAGAGACTCGAGAGCAGTGAAAAACTCGGGGGAGGCCAAAATTGGTTCTATCACTAGGATAGAACAAGTTAACTTGGGGCCACCTTTCGGGGAAGGTGGGATCTTCTTACATCCTCCATTGTTGGAGGGGACATGATCTATCTTCTTCTTCATCGAGGAGGTGAACTCCCCATAGATGAAAGAAGGAGGGTTGAGGGAGAAGAGGAAAGAACTGCAGTGGACATGAATGAAGTGTTCACCATGTCCATGGGCTTTGGGAAAGGAAATACATCCAGGATGGAAGTCAACAAGGGAGGCTCCACCAAAGGAGTGATGAAAACTTGCACCCTTCCAGGTGCATGTGCACTCACATCAGTAACTGAAAGAGATTCAGAAATGAAAGGAGGAAAAGAGGAGGATGCAGTAGGAGGTGCAAACTTCTCCTCCTCCTTCTTTTGTAAGGAGGCGTGTTCAGCTAGGAGAGCCTTTCACTAGTGCTTATGCTTGTGTGCCAGGTGGTTTCTACGGCTCTTCAAACCAAAAGCCGAAACTTACGAAGGGACAGACGGATTCTGCTTAGCCATGGTTGTGTCCTCCATGGTTATTTTTAGTGGAAGGGAAAACTCCTAAATGGGAGAAGGAGGGGCAGGTTCAGAAATGCCAGGAGGAGTTGACCCTACCACTTTAGGAGTGGAACCTTTTTCGTTTGGGGGGACAGGAAGAGGTCGAGGGGCAAACTCTCTCTGTGAATCTTTATTTTTGTCGTACAAATAGTACCAGGGTCCTATGGACCCATTAGGGAGATCCGATATCTTGATCTTGGGATTTCACCAAGGAGGCATCATCAGACTCAATAGGTAGAACCCAAGCTTGCTCATCCAATACTCTTCCCGAGAGAGGGGAGTGGAGGAGCCAGCTTGAGAGGGAGCAAGCTTTTCCTTTCCTTTTCGGGAAGAGGAGGTAGTTGGATGCATTTCTATGGGGAGGCTCAACTTCATCTGCCCTTTTCCCCCAGTTTTGTGCTTCACATAGTTCTTGTAAAGTAGGTCCGTTCTTTGTGGGAGTGGACCAACTAGAGTGGGCCAAAAGCGATCCAACGAGTATCCTCCATGGGATACCACAGGCTGATATCCAGTGTCATGCACTACATGCACAACACCTTTGTGGGAAAATTTAAGGTACTTATGAATCAAGGAGGTGATCTCATTCATGGAAGCTAGCCAAGGTATGCCTAGCTTCACTCTGAATAGGTCTGACTCAGGGATGCCATCGAAGACCGTGTCTACACTCCTAGGTCCAACTAGGATGGACAACGTTATCAAGCCATAGGGTTTAAGAGAAAGTCTGTCATGTGTACGGATGATGGATTTTGTTTTGTCATACTCCTCCCTCTGTAGGGAGTTCAAGAGTAATGTATCCTCCAAGATGACATTCACTCTACTTGTGGGGTCAACCAAGACCCTTGTCACAATGTTACCATTGAAGTGAGCAGGCATGTAGAGTGGAGAAGGTTTACCATTTGCTGGCACATCTTGTGAATTAAATGTTATATCTAGCAAACCAGTCGCAAGGTGGGGAGAGGGGGTAACAGTGACCATGTTAACATACACCTCATGGTGAGAGGTAGAATTAGTAGGATTGATAATCATGTTGGAAGAATGTGATGAAAATAGGTCCATTTATATATGTAATTCATTGTTACCTTTTGCCACTGATTTGTTTGTGTTTTTCTTACCTCCATCAAGATGGATACTACCATCCTTGATGCGACCTTGATGTCATGATGCAGGTGCATACATCATTCGGTATCATGTTTGTTAACTCGATGGTATTGACAATAAGTATTCTCTTCATACCAACTAGGGTATGGTTCTATAATTGGTTTAGGAGGTGGTAGGGTAAGGATCTTATCCTTCGCCAACTTCTGCAAAATGGAAGAATAAGATTTTATTAGCTTCATAAAATTTTGGTCGCATCTGAGTCCATTATTACCCATAGCGGCTACTACATTTGCAACAGTTTTACCTCTTCCCGAGATCGATACAATAGATCTTCCTTCAAAATGAGAACGTGAGGGAGGACCCCCGAACTGAACCACTGTTTGTTGGTACTCTCGTAAAGCTACACACAAGTGTGAAAAATAAGGATACTTCATGAGGGAAAAATTCTCTTGCCAAGGCCTTTGTAAGTTCCCTATGAAGACTTTTGTACATTAGAATCAGGTAACGGATACTAGATCTATGAGAAGAGTGATTCATACTATGCTATAAAGTCTATAACCTTTTAATTATCCCCTTGTTTGCATCTAACAAGGTCCGAGAAAGTCATATTTGGTCCGATATTGGCTTGGAACTGTCGCAGGAACTAATTCACAAGATGATCAAATGTGAAGATTGAATTATCGGGCAAAGAATAGTACCAGTCTAGTGTTGTATCTTTGAGGGATCGAGGAAATAGTTTGGCCATCAATGCATCATGATGGAAAAAGTATGTGCATAAGGCATTAAACACAAAAAAAAATTTCTGTGGGTCCCCTTTACCACCGTATTTCTCAAATTTGGGAATCTCCATCCCTTCCGGGAAAGGAGTGTTTAGGATTGCAACCGACAACAAACTATGTCGAAAGAAAGGTTCAAAGATAGGCCGAGTTGAATCCTAGGAAAGGTTCACCAACTGGTTTTGCATCTTCCCCATATTCTGAAGAAGGGTATTCATAATAGGGTCATTAGAAGACATAGGACCACTGGAACCACCGCCAGAGCCATCATCGATTCCGTCGCCACTAGTGTGACCTCCATCGAAGCCATCATTGTGACCACCACCAAAGCCAACACCAATGTCACTGCCACTAGTGTGACCTCTATCGGAGGCATTGCCAGAGCCAAATCCTCCACCATGACTTTCGTCAGAACCGCCTCTTCCAATGCCACCCCCACTTCTAAAGTTTCTTCCATTAAAGCTTATGCCTATCGTTCCATCAAATCCTCCACCATTGAAGGTAGCAAAAGGGGAAAAGTGGAAACCCAAAGGGTTCCTACTTACTTTTATAGTTTCAAATTTTTTGGAAGTAGCGGGTATACTAATTGAAGGGACCGCGTCAGCCATATACATGGATGTAGGAGGTATTGACATCTCTAGCTGCTTCTCACGTTCCTCAAAGAGGCCACCTCATATCATGAAACCATGAACCGAGGGGGCATATGCTTCATCCAGACCAGTGAGACTAGCTAAGAGCTCCATGCCTATCCGGTCTTTTTCCACCATGTATCTTATTTCACCGATCACCTTAGCAGCCCTAGCCAATTTCAAGTTTCCTTCTAGGTGATTTTCCAATGCACCTAACCCTTTACTGAGGCTAATGATGTATTCGGAAGGGATACAAATGACCTCATGCTCATCTATGGATGAATAGGTTGGTGACGTATGAGGAGTAGGGATGCAATTAGTTTCATCAAGAAACCTAGATTCACCTCATGACACATGCTTCTGTATGGATAGACCAACCGTAGAACCGAAGAAAAGGTCGATAGTGAATTTAGAGGAGACCTTCATCTTTCCCATTGAAAGGTGCCGCATACTTTTTCTAATAATATTCCTAGAGGTGATAGACTAGGTCATGAAGCTCATAAAATTTCACAAGACACCAGGGTACAATGACCAAGAGGTATGTGAGAAAAAATTCGGGATGCCAACAAATAGATAGATGTTGGTTCACGTCAGGTTCACCAAAAATGTAAGAGAGGGGGACCAACCACTACAAGGCCCCAAGTCATGAAAGGCCAAGAGTGGAAAGGCTGCCCTAAGTTACCCTAGTTTAAAGGATGGTTAGGATAGAAGGGATGGGAATGATGAAGACTATGTGTCCTTTGATCACTCTACAATACCAAGAGTTGAAGGGGGACTAGATGAGTTTCTCTTCAAAGTCAAATTTGCATCTCAGGTAGCTCTCTGTCTAATAATAGAAGCATGGTTGTAGGATGATAGCACGACATGCTGGCATCTCACAGGTGCACTAGAATCTGTATGGCCAGAGAACCAAAGAAATGAGGTTGGAATCCTAAGAAAGGACTAATAGTCTAGTCTAGTAGTTTCGAAAAGTAAAGAACAAGAATAAGAAAAGAGAAAGGTAAATACAAACATGATAAAGGAATTATATTACTGTGAGGGTGACCAAGATGATTTCATAGAAGAATCCTCTCACCAACTTGTTTTGAGATCTCTCCACCTGCACACAACAAAGAGGGAAAGTGTTGGGGTTGTTTAGGGGCTTGCCTCATTCAAAACCCCATTTTGGTATTTCCACCTCCACATGCAGCCAAGATTAAAATGATATAAATAAAGATAAGGAAAGGAAATACAAGCTGTGTATGCGAGAAATACTACAAAATAGTATTTGCTTACTCAACCAAATACGACAAAGGAGATGAGAGGAGCTTACCACCTCCATCCAAAGCACTCAAGACTTGTGGAGGAGTGAATGAAAGGAACTCAAGCCTCTGTTGTCATGGTGTTTGTCCTATGCTCACACTATCAGAGTGATGGAGTGGTATATTTCTGCAATGGAGTGAAGAATGTTGTTACAAAGCTTGAATGGATTTTTGAAGGAGTGGAGAAAATGTGAAGTGGTGAACTCAAGATCTTGCAAAAACATGTCCAAAATTTTGCTAAAGAGAGCTATGGATGAAAGAGTGAAGATTATGAAGATATGGATGAAAAAAGACCATATTCAGGTTGACCAGCCAAAGAGGAGCATTACACTTCGAATCCCAATCGAGAGTGTAATGTCTCTATAGACTCCAACCACAAGAATATACTAGTGAAGTAAGCATCCTGTGTGGACGTTTGCATGCCATGCGAGCATCCTCAACAGGAACGCCCCCACCGCTACACAAACAAGGCACCAAGTGGAATGCAAGCAATGGGCTTAAGTGGAATTAAACCTCCTCTTTCGGATTTCTAAAGTGTAAAGGGGTGAAAGGGTATTTGCGTTAGGGGTGCAAATTCACGTTCATACACTAACATACAACTACTCCTTACAATTCATTCTATTATCACTAGAAATCCTATATCAATCTAAAATATCACACATATACTTCTCATCTTCCTTATTAAATGTTTAGACACCACCTTTCTTCCACTTGTAAATTCTAAGCTTACTTTGATCCTTCCAACAATGTATTAAAGTGTATCCAAATACTTCATTACCTTATTTACTTCTACCCTATCTTAGAAATAAATATTGAAAATAATCTTACCTTCTTCGCTAAATCCTTGTGAAAAGTTAAAAAAATTTACTCTATAACAAAAATTATCTAAATTACCTTTTTTTCTAGATCCTATTGACCTTATCATTTTTCATAGTAATTGAATTTACTATTTTCCTCTATAATCCACACTTTCACAATTTACAACCTTTCAAAGAACTTTTAATTTTTATTTAGCAAAAGATAGTTCTTGTTGCATACATTTCATGTAGCATCCTCAAACTCAATTATTCTTGAACCTAAAATCACATACTCTCCATATGATGATTCCCAATCATGAAAATTACTTGTATGCCATTTTCCACTTCTTTCTCTCTTGCCTTGATGATTCCTTAGAATCAAAGACATTATATTTTTATAATATAGTTATCATATGATTTTAAATTCTTGTCGAAAAATCATGTGATCCAAATAATACCATATAATACTTTCTATAAGTAGTCTAAATCAAATTCCTTTGAATAATTGGACTTATTGAATAACTTGGGTTCCTCTAATAAACTTTAATACTTAAATTATATAGAAATTTCTTCTTACTACCACCAATATCCTACTAATGTTCACTTCTTTGTTCCATCTTTCAATAGGTCACTAATTCAATTCATCTCCCTTTAGTGGTGGTATTATGCATAATGCCCCATAAGGTGTGACATTCTGATATATTAATGTTCCCCTTTAGTGGTGGTACTATGCATAATACTCCTTGAAGTGTGGTTATCAATTTATTCATGTAACTCCTTTGTGGTGGTGGTGTTCATAACACCCACTAAGGTGTGGTTATCAAGTTCGGTCCTCGTGATGTTAAATGTTTAGGCACCCAAGACATTAAACCATCCCATGCGACATTAAATGTTTATGCACCCCTTGAGGTGTGGTTATAAATTCATTCTCTATGATGTTAAATTGTCCCCCATGATGATAAAATTGTATTTTCTCCTTGAGGCATGATTTACCAAAAAACCATAGATCTAACATAACAAATATTTTTGGTTTCTGAAATTGGGTATTTTTACATGCAAACCTAGCATAACACAACTTGCTAGCCTATAGATCCATGTGTCTTATGAGTAAGCTAGGATAACACAACTTTCTACCCTAGGAGTACCCATAATTTTGCATGGACACCTAACATAATACAACTTACTAGAATGTAGATCCATGTGTCTTAGATTAAACTAGCATAACAAAACTTGCTAGCCTTGTAGGACCCATCATTTTGTATAGACACCTAGCATAACACAACTTGCTAACCAATGGATTTATTTAGCTCATAAGTGATCTATCATAATATAAATTTCTAGCCTCATGAGAGAACCATTTTACATTCAATGGATGACATTTGGTATGGAGATAAAATTTTAGATTGAGGTCTCCTTACCTTACTAACTCGAATCCTTCTAGCATACTAATTGTATAGGAGCGAATTTGCACCCCTTGTGTAAATTTCCCTTTTGCATATCCTCACCTTACAAAATCAAACCCGAAGGCATAATTCCACAACACTCACCTACCTTCCATCAAATTGGCATTTTTCGTGTGTGTCGGTGGGGGAATATTTTTTGGGGATGTGAGTGCAACACAATGATGTCTACATGGTGCACTGTCGTCCTTGATAGATTCATGCCTCTGGAGTTCGTAGGTATGTTACACTCCTCATTGGGGATGAGTTGTAACGCCTCTGTGTCGACCAACCAACCCGAAAATGGCTTCATCTCTTCTATTTTGGCCTTGAAATGGCTATCTTGTTCATTCATTCATTCTTCCAAGCTCCTCTACAATCTCTTCAGCATTCTACTCATAATTCTAGGAATCTTCACAATTCCATTCAGCATTGCAACAAGCAAGCTTGTTACTCCATCAATTCCATCCTTATACATGTGGTTCTACCATAGAAGCTACGAGTTTGGAGTCTTGTGAGACTTCCCTTCGTCACCACTATGGCCATGTTCACTTTGCCAAGATCGTTTCCTTGCATTCTCCCTTCATTGGCTTTCAGTTCCTTTGGGTGGAGGTGGTATTGCATCACTCTCTTTTTAATTTTTTGGTTTGATAGAGTAGCATAACATCTTTCGTAGTGTTCAATACTTTCCTTTCCTCTTTCCTTTAAATTGTACTTTCTACTTCATGGATTTTTTGGTTGTTCATGGAGGTGGAAACACCAAAGTGGGGGTTTGATTGAGGCAAACCCTATACAACCCAAAATTCTTCCTTGTCTTTCTTTTGCGTAGGTGAATGTGTGCGTGGAGCTTGCTAGTGAACTGGAGCTTTAATGAGCTGATATTCACCACCCTCGTATTTATCTACTTTCTTTATCATTTACATAGCTACTTTTTGTACTTCATAATTCTATTTATTTCATTAAAGCTAGTTAAGCAAGGCAGTTAGTAGGTTCTCTAGTATTCTATACTATATTTCACTCTTTCTAGCCCTATAGACACCAACACACCTAAGATATTCCAGTGCACTGCATTATTGTCCCAAACCCGCGTTGTCATCCTCAAATAGAGAGTTGTTTGAGGTGTAGTCTGGACTCCAAAAACTGGTTGGTCTAGCCCCATTTAGAATTTTGGATTTGTAGGGTGAAAAAGTACTTGAGAGTGCTCTTCATTCTCGATTCTTATCCTAAACACTCGTTAGCTTGAGGTAAGCTAGGGTAGCCCTCCTCTCTCAGATCTTCGTGACCTAGAGCCTTGGTGTGGTTGGTCCCCCTCTCTCACATTTTTGGTGAACCTGACGTGAACCATTTTGGTTATGTTTAGCAATATTGAAGGGTCATTTCCTTCTATCTTAGGAGAATTATAGGTGTGAGTGTTGTGAGGTGTTTCACCTTGCAATCCAACCCGTGACCCCTAACAGTGTAGTTGGAAGCTTCCATAAGCATCGTGGGACAAATCCTTAATTAGGTCACTGTCTAATTTTGAAACTTTTGGGATCTCTATGAAAGTGTTTTTTAGTGTATGCAATGGCCTCCTTTTTGCATCTACCTATCCCTTTTGTGTATCTTGCAAGTAGCACTCCTGGCGTGAATTTCACCTCACAGGACTTGCCAATGGGTTATAATAGAGAGCCATCTCCTCTTTACATCCCCACAAAAATCAATAAAAATATTATGATAGGTCTTCTTGTTGATTCGAAGTTCCAAGTGAATGTGATTACTGAAGAGATTATGTTAATTGTTTTCCTACAAAAATATGGGTACAACACACCTAAAAGTACCATCCATACACATAACAAACTTTCCATACCTCCCATTGGTAGCATCACCTTGTTGGTCCTTGTTGGACCTAAGGTTGTGAACTTTCTCTTTCGCGTAATCTTGGGGTCTGGAATCTTCAGAGTGAAATTGGGCATCCCCTAGTTAGTCACTATGAATGCAGTTCCCTCGATAGTTCATAAGTGTCTAAAAATTTTCCATGAGGGTTCAGTGCACATTGTTGGCCTCCTACAATGACTTTAACAACTAAGACCTTGCAGCTGTGATTCAAAGATTGGACATCTAACCTGAATAGCCATTCCAATCATCATGAAGGTGCATTTGAATTGTCAACCCAGGGACGTAAACTTGAAATGGGTCAACATTGTATGTGCACTAGGAATCCAAAGTAGCCATATCTATTCTACAACTAAGAGAAAACACAATGTTGAAGGTAAATTGGTTGGAAGGAAATAACATAAATGTTGAACATCACCCAACAACTAGATTAAACTAAAATTCATGACACAAATGAAGATCTAAATGAACGAAAAAGAAACTACTTTGTCTGCTTTGGCTGTAGGAACAGTCACTAAATGGAATTCTAGTGGCTGCAGGAATAGTCAATGCCAGATTCTTGACTAATTACTAAACAAAAAATAACAACTAAACTAAACTAAACTAAACTAAGGTACAAGATGGAATACTCACCAAGTGGGCCCCCTTGGATAATTATCCCCTAAACCTAAGATAAACTCAAATGCACGAACTTATAACTTCATTTTATTCAGAAGAAAAACATGAGTATAATCATCATAGTTGTATTGCCAAAAAACTCAAAAGTGTGATTACATTAGTTAAGAAATCTTCTAACCAACAGCCAAAAATAACATCAGAGCCCTTATTTATTCAACCACTTAGCAAGGCGGTCAAATCCAAAAAACATGAAGGATGCCACATTAGGGAAAGCGTGGAATAGAGCAAGGGCGGCTACGCATGCAAAAAACCTGTCAGACCCGATAGCCTTAACTCGAATCTCGCATAATAGTAACACAAGCGCATGCTCAAAAACATTTAAGACCATAACAAGGCGGTTAAAATCCGATGTATGAGGAATCTCCAACTGCCAAGAGTCTTCAATGACCACCTTGTTGACCAATATAGCACACGTCCAGCTGGCGGGATCTTCCTGAATTACAGGTCTCAAATCATCTGCATGACAATGTTAGCACGCACAACAACTACATATCCATAATCACCTTAAAGCGACATTCATTAAATACATGCAAAGTTAACACAAATAGTCCATATAGCATATAGATATCATTTGAAAGCTTATGAAAATAAATTCATGTCCAAGGTCTATGGTTTCAAGGAAATATTATGAAAGATCAACTCTCAAGCATCAAAGTCTTATGTAACTGTAGGAAATGGACAACCCTATCAATAATTAAGCCATAAACTAAACTCATCATTTCCCCCCCAACCTAATGTCTTGTTGGTCCTCTAGCAGAGGAAAAATTAAGCTTTTGTTTGGTCAATGCCCTGAAGTTGGCAACTACAAGTTGTCCCACATCTATTTATGTTGTATTTGAGTTAGGATCCCAATAGAACCCTTTTTGTCTTTCCAGCCTGCTCCATCTCTATCTTTCATTGGCAATTTCATACCTGTAAAACTTTTAATTTGGCAATGACCACAATAAAATAGGAGGCTGAAAAATTAGTGGAATCCAGAGTTGCCCTTTTGTTCTTCCAAGCTAAATATACTTATCAATTTGTTTGAGTGTTGCAGCATAGTTGTGCATGGAATGAGGCTCTGCTTGCTTCAAATCATCAGATAGGGTACTCCATCTATGTGAGAGGTATCCCATCACAAAGTCTCTTGTGGTTCTTTCCATATCTTCATAATCTTTGTGTGTTGCCTCTCTCTCAGGCAAGATCCTGCAGCTATAGCTTGGATGATATAACATTTTGTGCCAATCCTTAAAAGTATCTCCTAGATGTCTAGACTCGGCCCTAATGGGTAGGGGAATGTTGGACTCAACTTGCTTGTAAGTCTTGTACTGCTTTCCCCAACTTACTTCATTTTGTATCCAGGACATGAATGCCCGTAATTGGACATCCCTAACATACAGCAGTAGATTCCAATCTTGATCTTTGGTTACAAAAAAATTATGTAAAAAAAAATCGCACAACAAATTTTTCATCTCATGGGGAGTAATTCGAAAAGCATTGAAAAATTCAGTAAGGGTTTCAATTGAGGGATTCAAACCCAAAATAATCTTTGCAAACTTGAATGGAAGATGCTTTTATTTTAAATACAGGGAATACACCCTTGGAGGAGATCTTCATTCCTATATTTCTGGCACTAAATTTGTCATGTCATTCACCTTCTTCTTTAAAACAACAATTTATGCACTCTTATCTTCAATTTCCTCATTTTTATGTTCATTGAAAAAGTAGAGGGCCTATGTACTCCTACTATTATTTTACCTGGCACTTGTACTTGCCCTTGGTGAAGTACTATCTACAAGGATTCTTCTTGCTTAGCCAATTCTAGCTACAGGGGCTCCAGGCCTTGTTCTTTTGTTTCAATCTGCAGGGCCTATTGTTCCTGTTCTTTCTCATGCTACATGAGCTCTTGCTGCAAGAGTTCCTAATTTTCTTCACACACCTGGCTTTCAACTTGTTTTGCAATGTCCGCAAGATCATCCTGTGTTAAATTTTTTGCTTCTTCAAACATATCCTTTTCCTTTTCATTTGAATGCTCCATTGGAGCCTCTGTATCCTCCTGCAATGACTTTCCAGGTTTAGGGCTTCCCTCGGGAGATACCCTAATGGTTGGCATAGCTGACTTTGATTTTCTTGGAGGTTTTCTTCATTTTTCCTTTGCAGCATGAAGAATAGTGTCAACTTTTCATTTCCTGGAGCTTAGCACTTCCTTTTCTATCATATTATTTTTAGCTTTTCCTTCGTTTAGTTATGCCTTCCTCTTATGTGCCCTAGTTTTTATTAATGTTCCAAGAAGGACATTATCATCGAAGTTAGGAGAGGAACCCTCATTATCAGAATGCTCTACCTCATAAGAACTAATTTCAATAGCTTGTGTGGCTACAGGAGCACTTCCACTAGGTCTTGCATTAGAAGTTGAGGTACCAGCGGTGGTCCCCACATTTCTCCTTCTCCTCCCAACCCTACGAGGCTGGGGAAAAACCCTAGGTTGAAAATACCTTGGTCTAATTTGATCAATTCTCAAAAATTCTTCCCAAGAAATATTGGACACATCATGCAAATATTTTTCAACTAATAATTTAATTAGGAAATGGTGGGAAATGAAATTGTCCCTACCTTTTTGAGTTTCTACTACCATGATCCAAAGAAGGTGATACAGCATGTTGGGCACATTCATTCTCCTTTCGTACCTCATGTGGTTGAGGAGATTAAAATGCACAAAATATAAATTTGACTAGCAACCTTCACAAGTGATATGCTTGAAAACATAGACTGCAACCTACTTCCAAATCTCGGGCATAGAAGTCCTCTTCACTCGTTGTCTATGCTCAATGCAGGATCATTAGGTTCTGTGAGTTCGTCCCTAGCCAACCTGGCATCTCTAGTTGTAGGGTAATTTTCGCCATCAGCAGGTAACCTCGTAACTTCTATAATTCTTTCTTCCATAGCTATGACTTCCAACACTTTTATTGTGTCCCTTCCTTCAGACAATGTATGGGTGAATTCTATTGCAACACCTTCGTCAAAACCATACAACTTTAGGAAATAGTCTAGCCATCCATAGTTTCTAAACTTAGCTAGGAAAGGTGCATCCTATAATAAAAGATCATGAACTTTGGGTTCATTTCAAATCAACCCACCTCTCATTGTCTACAATCAAACAATTACTCTACAAATATTTTCTTCCTGCAATTCTTCTCTGGAAACCAAACTTTTCCTTCTTACAAATCTATTGAATTTCCAATGCTGGTATCATTTGAATTTTACCTTTTGGCTTAGGACTGTGACAAGAACAATTAAGGCAACAAAGGAGTAATAAATGAAAGCTATGATTAAGGAAAATGGTGGTGGAGGATTTGTATTTCACACATATGAGTCATCATTTTAGAATTCAAATTGGCTTAATCACTTAAATCTTGTTGATGTGAATTAGTACAGATAGACATAAAAACATGGCATTGACACATTCCCCCCAACCTAAATTTACACGTGTCCTCACATGTGAGGTGAAATGATGATTTGAAAGCGGTAGGAAATGAGTACATGATATGGCGAACGTCCATATTAATTTATAGCAATTAAATAAATGCACTAGAAGACAATTAAGATATAACAATTAGTGTGCACATACCTAAATTCATGGAAGATTTATTACAAAGATTATGGAGAAAGTACCAGTCATTTTCAAGAGATTTGCTGAGAAATTAATGAAAGCGAAGTGGAATGAGGTGAAGTGAAATTAAGGTGTTGAAATGATGGTGGTGAGGTGGAATAAAGAGAAAGGTGGAACAAATGGGTGGATGGGTGAAGAAGTGGACCCCCACAAAGTGGGAATCTTTATTATGAGAAGTGACATACCTTAATTCGCCGAAAGAAGGGACACTAGGTCTACTTCCTTCGGTTGTAGGAAGTTCGGGTGTTGCGTGCTGAGTGAATTGCTATAGGAAATCTTCATTAGAAGTTGTCTTGTGATACAATCTCAGGCGATGACCATTCACCAACCATCTCATAAGGTCCAAGCCATCTTGTCTGCAATTTTCCTTTGTTATCATGATATCTTGAGTCATAGAGTAGTGCCCAAACTCCAGGCTAAAACTTCTTATCCTTGATGAATTTATCATGCCATCTTATTCACTAATTTTGCACTGATTTATCTCTTTGTGCTTCAGAAATATCCATTCCCAATCCTACTACAGTTAGGAGATTCTTATGTTCATCCATATAAATCTCCATGCAATCATGAGAAATGTTTGAAAATATGCTAATGATTGTCCTTTGAAAACTTGTAAATGCATTTCATAAGACAAATGAAATTACATAGTAGGCATACGTTCCCCATGGATAGGTAAAGGTGGCCTTCTCCTGGTCCTCTGGTACAATTTGGATCTGGTTATATCCACTAAATCCATCAAGAAAAGAAAAGTGTTGCTTTCCTGCAAGTGAGTCCAGAACTTGATCTATGAATGGCGAGGCAAAATGGTATTTTTTGGAGGCAGAGTTGAGTTCCTTGTAATCAATACAAATGCACCAATTCCCTCCTTTTTTGGGAAAAATCACCAATGGGGACACCCACTGGCTATCCGAAATGGGGTAGATAAATTGAGCATCAAGAAATTTTAGTAGTTCCCCTTTCACTATTTCTATCAATGCATGGTTAATTCTTCTTTGCGACTGCCTTATTGGTGTAAAATCATCTCTTATATATATCCTATGAGTGCAAAGTTTAGGATCCAATCCCTTCATATCATGATAATTGTAACTCAGATTTTTCAGAATTGTGGAAGATGCTAAAGCTGCACAAGATTAAACATCAATTCTAATCTAAATAAAACAACAAAGAACGATAAGTAAGCATGATTAATCTAAACTAATCAAACTAGAATGATCTCACTGAATATGCAAATACTTCCTCGATTTATCTCAATTGCCCTTCTCCATCTTGTTGTATTGTTATTCTTGCCCTCAAATTTTTGTGTTTGAATGCAATCATAACTTCGTTGAGTGTCTCAGCAAAATATTGAAGATTGTTTCTCTTCTCAAAAGTGTATGATTTTGGGAGGAGGAATAATGATAATGATAGGCCATTTTATAGATTTTGTGTTTTCCAATGATCGGCTTAGATTGAAAGAGAGATCGACGGATGAGATTGATGAATGCCATGCGATGAGTTATGTGACAGATAGAACGTGAGTTAGAACGTGAGTTCAACTACAGATAAAGACTAATTTTAGAACATGAGTTCCAATCTTCATCTTCAAAAAATAAAAGAAATAGACTTTGTATGCAAAAGCCAAAGTTAGAAGTTGGAGAATAAATGCATGTGAATGCAAACTTGAGTTAGTTAATTAAATAAAGATATTTAATTAATAAATATAGATCATGCATATGAGTTGGAACTAGTTAATCGACTAGTTGTGACGGAGAGTTCTCTCATAGAGATAACTCGAGTCAGACGATAAGTGCATGTAAGAGATAACTGAATGTTAGAGGAATGTGATATAATTAATTAAATGTTAATTTAATTCAACATTCCAAATATGAGACTTTTAATTAAATAAATAAAGTAATTTATTTAATTTGGCTGTTGAAAAGGATAAAATGAATAATTAAATAATAAATATTTAATTATAGATGAAAAGGGTTTAAATGAATAATTAAATAAAGATATTTAATTATAGTTGGAAAAGTATGATAAAGGGGAATTAAATAATACATTATTTAATTGATAGATAAAGGGGAAAGAATTAATTAGTTCACAACATAATTAAATAAATATGATTATGAATTAATGAATTAATTAAAAAAGGTATTTAATTAATAGAGGAAATATGTGTTAGAAGGGCAATTAAATAAGTAGCATTATTTAATCAAGACGATGGACTATAGAAAATTATGTTGAAATGTGTACTCGCAGGCCTAGACCAATTTTCGATATCTATAGTTTGCCCCTCTTTGATACAATGTTGGTACAATGTTGTGTCAAAGAAAATATGCCCCGGTCATGCCCCTGTATGAAACAAGTTAGGGTATACCCCAGTGAAAGGGAGAATGATGAGGAGGTAGTGGTATGCCCCCTCGAGAGGATAGGTGGGTTTGAAGAACATGAGTGTGCTCTCGAAATGGATAGATAATGGTGGCGAAGATGTAGAAAAGAAGAAATGTTAGCATGGATGATTTCAGAATGTCAGTAAGAAATAATTAATGTTGGTTAATTTGAGAAAAAGACATAATCTTTGATATATTGCCAAATACGCTATACTTGCTTGTTATCATCATTGGGCGGACATGACACAAATGGATGGTACACACTATGATATGAGATAGACCATAGTGTATAAAATCATCCATCTGCGAAAAACAGATAGTCGTAGACAAGGAGTGTCTTAACTCAGAATAAGGACAAGATACCCCAGTCGTTTGGTCAAGACAAACCACAGATAGCAGACAAATAAAATACAGGTCATGAGACGTCATTGCTCCTCTAAATCCTTGATAGGACATCCTTGAGGAAACTAGTAACATGATTCAAAAAGCCAAAGTTTAAAAGACAATTGACAGACAACAACCAAAGAAAAAGAATCCTGAGACGTCATTGCTTCTCTAAATCCTTCAAGGGACATCCTTGAGAAAGCGAGTAATAGGATCTTGCACAAATCAATAAAAAGATAAGACAAAATAAGATATAAAGTCATAAAGCCAAATAAATGTATTCGCCAAAACTTGATCTTGTTGGATTGTTTGATGTTGATGTTTGACATAGTGTAATGTGAGAGAATGACACATATCGCCTAAGACATTGAGTTTGGTTTCGACTTGGTGACTTCTGTATAAGGCATGACAAAGCCTGGTTTCAGTAAGACACGTGCCGTATAAGACATTGGAGTTTGATGACGTTGAGGTGACAAGCCACATGAGACTATGACAATTTGATGACGTATGTTGACAAGAAAGACATATCTTGCTAAGACATGGGTTGATCGCTTTGACAATGTGTTTGATATTGACTTGATGACAAGTTGAGTGTGTGCATGTAGACAGTGTATGACATGAGACGATACCTTAAACTATGATATGCAACTTGTGTGATAGTGATTGTGAATGAACCCTATTGGACTAACCTAGTGTGGTCTCGGGAGCTCATCAATTGATTAGCCTTGCCTACGTTGTACACGCAGAGACCTCGTAGTTCGACACAACCAATGACCTTGAATATACAAAGAGTCATGATTTAAATGTGTGTGATACATGACAAACCTAGACTGATAGACCTAATGCCTCGGGGGCACATCGATTGATGTCCTTGCCTACATCCCAGTCGTAGAGGCAACGTAGTTCGACTATGACTATGACTGACTTGACACTGTTTTGTTTTTGGTATTTTTTGACATGTTTTGATTTTTTTGGATTTTTGAAGTTTTCTAATGTTTTTGTTTTTTTTTCAGGACATTTTCTGATGGTGCAATGCTATGTACAAGGCATTCATGAAATAGAACAAGGATTTTCCCCCAGTCAGGAATAAGACTTGTGAGATGGAATGGATCATATGATGGAATGGATGTTTAGATGTCAATCATTCCAAATGATGGATAGGACAACCATTTATTATGAGTGATGGTGAAAAAGTCTGATTAGAATGATGGTAGATGGAAAAGTGAGCTTGACTACACATGGCGCCTGTTTGCTAGGTTTTCACTATGGTACTTATCCATAGCGCCACCGAAGTGGTTTTCACTAGTGGACGGATTTATTTCTCTTTATTGTTTTGATTTTATCAATTTTTTTAATTTTTTTTTTATTTTTTTTTCGGTGTTACAAAAACGCCTGTTTGCCAGGTTTTCATCAAGGTAACCATTTTTTTGTATTTTTCCAGATTAAGACAAGTATTCTCATAAGCTAAGCATAGAACCTCTTTAGATGCAGACTGTTGATAGGTGACAAAACCGGATCTCCTTCAGGAGTAGATAGTTGGTACGCTCCTGACCCAAAGGCTTCTGTGACAATGTACGACCCTAACCAGTTAGGCTCAAACTTTCCTGGTTTCTCTCGTTCAGCTTGGTTCTTCGGATTCTCCATTAATACCAGGTCACCAATGTCAAAATATCTATTGAGAACCTTCCTATTGTAGCTCCGACGAAGATGATTCTGATATGCTTGCAAATGATCTAATGCTTTTTGTCTTCGTTCATCCAATAATTCAAGCTCTTGTAGCCTAGAGACATGGTATTCTTCATCGTTGACATGACCCTTCAAAGATACCCTTAGAGAAGGTATTTCGACCTCTATAGGTAAGATAGCTTCGGACCTGAATACGAGGGAAAATGGAGTGGCGCCGATGGGAGTGCGGATGCTTGTGCGGTAAGCCCATAAGGCAGGATTAAGCTGTAGGTGCCAGTCACGACCAGTGTCATTGACAGTCTTTTTAAGGATTCTAACAATGGTTTTATTAGATGCCTCAGCTTGGCCATTACCTTGTGGGTAATACGGGGTGCAAAAATGATGCTTGATGTGGAATTCTTCACATAAATGGTGTACTTCTTGGTTCTTGAATGGGCGGCCATTATCTATGATTATGGATTGTGGTACACCATACCGACAAATGATATAGTTTAGAATAAACTTAGATATTTGGGTGCCAGTGATGTAGGTCATGGGAATGGCTTCAATCCACTTGGTGAAGTATTCGGTAGCGGTAATGATGAATTTGTGGCCGTTGGATGATGGTGGGTGTATCTTACCTATGAGGTCGAGTCCCCATTGGGCAAAAGGCCATGGTGAAGTAATCAATCAAAGCTCCTGTGCTGGCACTCTTATCAAGTCTCCATGTATTTGACATTGTCTACACATCTTCACAAAGACGTATGAGTCTTTCTCCATAGTAGGCCAATAGTAACCTAGTCTCATAATCTTATGGGCTAAGGTTGGACCACTCGAATGGGATCCACATATACCCTCGTGCACTGCTCACAAAGTGGTTTGTGCTTCTTTAGCGTTGAGACATCTCATTAGGGTGTTGTCTAAGGTGCATCTATATAGGGTTTCTCCGATGATGGTGTACTTGGCGGACTTACGGATGAAGGTTCGATGTTGGTTATTGGACAAGTCTTGAGGTAAGGTTTGATTTGTTAGATAGTCGAATATTTCTTTATACCAAGGAGATGTAGGACCAACAATGGTACACACCATCATAGTATCAGGGATATTGTAAGTAGGGACCAATAGCTATTCAACCAGAAACTCAAACTTAGGCACATTACTCAGAATATCCAAGGAACCCACGGTTGCCATAGCATCTGCAGCTCTATTCTGAATGCGTGGTATTTGTTGAAAAGTTATGTCCTTGAAATATTGTTTGAAACTATTAGCCATTCTCTTGTAAGGGGCAAGCTTCTCATCCTTAGTTTCGTACTCATCATTTACCTTTCGGATTACCAGTTGAGAGTTGCCAAAGACATGTAGGCTCTTAATGTTCCATTGTGCTGCCATTTTCAAGCCTGTCACTAAGGCTTCGTATTCTGCTACATTGTTTGTACAAGGGAAAGCAATCCTGAATGATTTGGGAATGGTATCACCTTGAGGTGTGACAAATAAGACACTAGCTCTTGAACCACGATTTGTATGTGACCCATCAAAGTACAGTTTCCAGTCGGTTTTAATGTCAATGTTGAATAGAAATTCATCTGGAAAATCTGCCACTAAGGGACGATTTGCTTTTATAGGTGCATCAGCTAACTGATCTGCAATCACCTATCCTTTTATAGCCTTCCTCCTGACATACTCAATGTCATACTCACTAAGTATCATGACCCATTTAGCCAATCGGCTTGTTAAAGCTGCCTTACTTAGAAGGTATTTGATTGGATCAATTTTTGCAATTAACACTATTTGTCGATTGAGCATGTAGTGCCGAAGTTTTTGGGTAGCAAAAACTACCGCAAGACAGGAACGTTCTATGTTGTTGTAATTCAATTCATAGCCCACTAAGGTACGACTGATGTAATAGACCGCTCTCTCATGACCTTGATCATCTTTTTGTGTGAGAAGAGCCCCTAATGCTGACTGAGTTGCTGAAATATATAAGATGAAAGGCTTTCCTTCTATAGGTGGCATTAAGACTGGTGGAGTTAGCAAATAGTCCTTGATTTGTTGGAATGCTTCCTGACATTTAAGCATCCACACAAATGGTACTCCTTTCTTGAGTAGATGTTGAAATGGATGAATCTTATCTGCCAGTTGTACTATGAATTGCCTAATTAACTATAGTCTGCCTTGTAGAGTTTTGAGTTGTCCTATGCTGACTGGAGGAGGCATTTCTATGATAGCTCTTACCTTCTCTGGATCTACTTCAATTCCTCTTCAAGAGATGATATACCCTAACAGTTTCCCCGATTTGACTCCAAAGACACACTTCTTCGAATTCAGCCTGACATTGTAGTTCTCTAGCCATTGGAATATCTTATTTAAAACCTTTAAGTGAGCTTCTCTTGTTTCTGATTTTTCTATAATGTCATCGACATAATCTTCCATGAGAATGTGTACAAAGTCATGGAAAATTGTAGTCATTGCGCGTTGATAAGTAGCTCCTGCGTTCTTAAGCCCAAAAGGCATAACGTTCCAACAGTATGTGCCCCATGGACACGTGAAAGTTGTCTTATGTTGGTCTTCAGTTGCTATTTTAATCTGGTTGTATCCTGAAAAACCATCCATGAGGGATAGCATCTCATACCCCACTGTAAGATCCACTATCATATCTATATTCGGCAAAGGGAAGTCATCCTTAGGACACGCCTTGTTGATGTCTCTAAAGTCTATGCAAATTTGAATGCCCTCAGTTGGTTTAGTCATGGGTACAAGATTTGATATCCAATCTGCATAGTCTATTGTCCTTATGAATCCTACATCCAAGAGTTTCTTTAGTTCTATCTTGACCAATAGAGCAATCTGCGGGTGCATTTTTCTTAACTTTTGTTTGACTGGTTTGATGCCTGGCTGCAATGGTAAATGGTGCAATATTAGATCTGGATCCAGCCCAGGCATGTCAGCATACGACCATGCAAAGTTTATCTGTCTCTTTTGGGAGAAGTCCTTAAACTCAGGTTTTTCTGTCTCTGTTAAAGAAGCTGCAAAATATACCATCTTTGGATTCTCTTCTATACCTATCTTGACTGCAACTGATTCTTCTACTAGCATCGGTGACCTTTCCTGTTCAATGGGGAGAATATTTAAACCTCTATCCTTGGGTGCCTTAGGGAGGTTTTCACCCTTCGATACATCCTTTATTTTGACTTTTTCTTCGTCCATAGGTGCCTTTCAGTTTTCACCTAGGGACTCATCATTGTTCTTTTCATTGTCTTTTTTCTTTTTATCCTCATTTTTGTGACTAGAGGCGTAAATAGGCGTAAATATGCTTTATCGTCCAAGTCTATGGTAAAACCAGCTTTATGATCCCCTCTTGGTATGCCTTCTCGAACTCCCATGAACTCAGCAATTGCTTCGTCATTCTCAAATGTGTCTAAGATAGGTGTACCTTGTTGATCCTAGTTTATAAGTTCAGGATATATGAGGGGCATGTCATCATCAGAGTTTTTAAAGGTAGCCACTGACAGGGTGAATAGTGAATGGTTGACATGGTCGCAGAAGTTTTGGACTAACTCTTGCTGGGTCTTTTCCTTACGGGTAGGTAAACGTTGATGTGGGACCATTGCCTGGGATAGGTCATTAGAAGATGGTGGTTCAGGTGCCCAAGATGCACGATCAAGTTTTTCCCAATAATAGATCTTATGCCATTCTTCTTTGGACAAATGTTTCTTAGGACATGGACTAGATGGTTTGGGTATAGGTTTCACATTTAGGTCCAATTCTCCAAATAGTGCGTCTATGTTCATGGTGCTGGTAGATGAAAGGGAATCCCATTCACCATCGCTTGAGTAAGGGGATTCATCAAAGATTGGAGGGTTGTCGTAAAATGGGGGAGGTGGATCATGAGATGTCTCGGTGTCTGCGTAAGCACTCACTTCCTCTTGAAACAGTGACGAAGTAATAGGAAACCCAATTCTAAGCGGTTGACACCCTAGCCCTAAGTATTTTGGTCGTGGGTGGACAGTAATCGGTTCCGTCCTTCCATTTTGATGTAGCCTTAACCCAATGTGCCCATCATAGCCTTCCTTTTGCATTATCTGAAAGCCTTTTCCATATTGGTTCTTAGCTATTTGAATAGACGGGGAGGGGTATTCATGTTCTTCTTGATACAACCAGGAATCACCTTGGTCCACAATTTCCTCGCTTAGCTCTCCCCATTTGATCAATGTCGTTGTAGGGGGAACATTGAATATGACTATTGACTGTATTCTATTTGCCATAGGTAGGCCATATGCCTTAGGTGGAATCAGTTGATTGACATAGTATGATGCCTTTATACGATACTCGCCAAAGCCCTTGTCTTGGATTTCAAGTTTAGGAGTAGTTGATGGAGGTGTGAATGATTTGGACTTAGTGAGATGTGATGAGTCAATGTATTGGGATGAATTGGATGATGAAACTTCTTGATTAACTGGTACTTGGCATTGTGGAATTTCCTTTAGGCTTGTACAATACTGAAACGGATCTGGATCACCATCAATAGTGATCTCGGTGCCATTATGTGGAAATTTGAGACATTGGTGATATGTTGAAGGTACAACTTTCATTGCGTGTATCCAAGGTCTACCTAACAACAAATTGTACGGAAGAGTGAGATCCAAGACTTGGAAGCTGGTGTTCATGATTGCTGGACCAATTCTGATAGGGAGTGTGACCTCTCCTTTGGATGATCTTTCCTCATCATCGTAAGCCTTGATGACTATACTCTTAGAGGTATCTACGCAATCTTCTAAGAATCCTAATGCCTTAACCAATTTTAGGGTACACAGGTTCAAACCTGCTCCTCCATCTACCAAGACTCGTCTGACTTTGGTTTCATGGACTAAGACTTCAAGATGTAATGGGTCATTATGATCAGATTTTTCTGTTGAGTAATCCTCTTGGGAAAATGTAGCATGGTGTGAATTGGTTAAATATCCCACCATCTCTTCGAAACGATTGACATCTAAATCAGTAGGGACAGTTGTGTTCTGCAAAGCTTTATTGAGAATGGCTCGATGCTCAAGTGATAAGGTCAATAGTTCCAAGATAGATATTTGCGCAAGGGTTTTACTCAATTGATCAGGAAGGTTGTACTTGAACTTGGAAGCTTGTGTAGATGGCTCAGAAGAAGGACTTGGAATGGTGATCTTGGTTATGCGTGTGTTAACACTACATTCTGGAGGCTTCTTAATTTTGAAGGTATCGACACGCTCATCTGCAGCACAGAGGCTATTTGTAATCTTTCCTTTTCCATAGTCAAAATTGGTGTTTGCGTAATTGGTTGATGGATAAGTCTTAGTTACTGAACCGGAGGATTTTCCCTTTGTGTGGTCATGTAATGGGTCCTTGAAGACCTTATGATCACTGTTCTTGGTGTTTTTCTGTCCACCGACCTCTATGGTTCCATTCTCCACAAAGTCTTGGATAATGCCCTTGAGTTGGTGACAATTTTGTAGGCTGTGTCCTTTTATTTGATGATATTCACAATGGGCTTTGTCATCCCATCAGGAAGGTTTAAATTGTCCAGGATCATATTCTCTTGGTTCCAACGGTTTGATGAGATTGTGTTTAATCAATTCTTTATAAATAACCTCGATTGGTTGTCCTAGAGGAGTAAATTCACGTGTTCGAAATCTTCTTTGAGGTCATTGTTGCTGTGAATTTTGGAGATAGTTAGCCGTTTGATCTGGATTATCCATTGTCTCTTGATTTTGGTTGTATCCTCTCAGTGTGATAACTGGCCTTGTATATATGTTCTTAGCATCGACAATGCCATCATTTGTAACATTCTTGTTTCTGGACCAGAATTGTCTTCTATCATTTGGTGTGTTTTGATTTTGGACAATAGGATTCCTACCTGGTACCTTTATTTCGCCTTTATCAATAAGGCCTTTCTCAAGGATGATGCCTTTCTGTACCAAGTCTAGAAATGAGGTACAACAATGTACTCTTAAATCACTCCGCAGTTTTGGATTGATGTTCTCTAGGAATATTGTGACCTTTTGTTTCTCTGGTATCTCAACTGGACATCTGCTAGCTAGACTTCTCCACCTCTGAAAGAAAGTGGTGAAAGTTTCTCCATCTTCTTGTGTCGTGTGGCACAAGGTTGCTATTGTTATCTCATTGTCTATGTTGAAGGTGAAATGTTCGACAAATTTTTCAGCTAATTCTCCCCAAGAGCGTATACCATATGGTAGTTTAGAAAACCATTCCAGTCCTATCCCAACAAGGGTTCGTGGAAATAGTCTCATCAAATATGTGGGGTCATACGATATGTCCATGCATGCTGTTGAGAACTCCCTAATATGTTCTAGAGGATTCTTTTTCCCATTATACTTAGGCAAAATCGGTATAATGTATCCATGGGAAAAGGTGTCATGTAAAGCACTTTGTCAAATGGACATGGACATAAGTCTTGTGCTGAGATAGTTCATTTTCCTAACATAGACATATTATCCATTTGTTGTTGGAGAGTTTGCATTTGATTCTGAAGGACATCGACTTGTGTCAAGGACATGGTGTTGGCATTGTTCGGATCAATGTAGACATTCTGATATGCCATGTTTTGCGACGGGTTGTGATTTGGTGAAGGAATATATCCTGTTTGAATAGTCCATTGTGGGATAGGAATATATCCTGTGTGAATGGTTTGACTTGGGATAGGAATATTCGTACACGCCTTGGATCTCTTACCAATCGTGTTGGTGCCAAAGGGGTTGGATGAAGTTGCTCCCATCGTAAATTGTAAACCTTGTGTTATGTTGAAAGGGGTTGTGTTTACAATTGACGATGTCTGAGTTGGTATGCCAGTTGGTATTGTTGTGGTGATTTGGGGCATAGAACCACTTGATTTCACTGTTTGCATTGGTTGGGTAGATGTTGTTTTCAATGTATGAACGTCAAATCCTGGTGGAAGTGTGGCACCTTCTACTAGCAATTTTGCTAGATAGCGTTGGGGATCATTTGCCAAGCACTCATCCATGAAGGATGCAAATTCAGGATCTTGGACTGCAGACTCTATGTCTTCAACAAAGACTCGTCCATTGGCGTCTCTAGTGACAAATTTATCAAGCAATGGTTTGTGTGGTTTGTTCTTCCTAGGTGGTTGAGTGCTGAAAGGATTGATAAACTCGTTGGGGTCTACCATTTCTTTGTGCCTCTTTTGAGACCTTGTTTTGACCATAAAAAAGTTGCTCAAAATGGGGTAATGCAGACTATGCCTAAGAACTGATATGACCTAATTCTATGTTTTTGGATTTTTTGGAGAATAAGGATGTTGCTAAAATGATTTCTAGAAAGACGTATACTAAGATGACGTATGGTAAGACGGACAATATGTAAGACCTCGTGTAGACTATGATTCTAAAATGGGTATAACCTACCTCCTATGGAGTAAATGCATGCAAGGATTTGTTTTGACCAAGGAACCTGATTGTAGGACAAATGACAGTTGACAAAATGAACTTTCCAAACTAGACTTGTTGAGCTAAAAAGATTCACTAGATAAGACTAAGGTGACTAGGTTTGATGAGTGTGACAAATCGGGACATGAATTTATCCAAAGACGAGGAAACTTATCTATGCTGTGATATGCAATTTCCTAGGGAGTACCTAGATGCATTCAACTTAGGATGACAATGACAAAGACGTGGATTGTAACTAAGATTTTCGAGGAAGTATCTATATGCATGTGACTTTGGATGACTATGGCGAAGATGTGGATTGTAACTAAGACATATATAACCACCTAATGGATGCAAGATTTTTGAGCAAAATTTTGACAGTTTTTGTTCGGACTCAGTTTGCAGTTTTGATTGTTCTCTGTTAATAGGCAGATGTGGTTCACCTAATAGTTGCGGTTCAGGATTTGATAGTTGTGGTGTTTCTGAAAGTTGCGGTCTTTCCTATGACAGTTGCGGTTTAGTATTTGACAGTTGCGGTGTTTCTGATAGTTGCGGTCTTTCCTAGGACAGTTGCGGTTTACAAATTCACATGCATTTTTCCTATTCTGGACTCTAAAACTAGTTATCCTAACAGACACTTGCGGTTCAGACTTTGACAGATGCACTTCAAAACTTCGAGACAGACAAATGCGATTATTCCCCTAACAAATGCGACTCTCTAATACAGAAGCGGTGATTAAACTAACAAATGCGACTCTGTTCCTAACAGTTGAAATTTTTTTTTTTCCGAAAGTTATTTGACTGACTTTGTTTGTTTGATCAATATTTTGGCAAATACAGCAAACAACAAACACAGCATTCAAAGTATTTTTAGTTTTGTGATGAATGGACTGTTGAGACTCGAAAAACATTTACACCCTAGGTTTTTAGGATAGTACTTGTTGAATTCTTACTTGGATTTCTCCAGCTACGCATATTTACGGTGGATGATTAGTAGCTTGACCCCACTGGCTCCCCTCCACGGCACTCACTTATACGGGGCAGCCAAGCTAAAATACCCATGAATCTCCCATGGCATACTTTTCATCTCTACACATAAACCGTAAGATTGTAAGAAGGCTTCACAGGTCCGACCTGCTGCACCAACAAGTAGATAGGATTTTGGTAAATCTACAACAAGGCTTTTAATTCAGGCATTCCATTCGTGGGACACTAACCAATGTCGGCAAGAGTCCATTTTTGTCCATCTCGTCAGATTAGTGCGCGTGATTCTTGGGGTGTCCCCAAGAATCTACTTTTATATACCGGTTGGAAGTTGCTTGGCTTTAGCATGCTACCGGTCTAAGTCGTCTTGGGGTGAGTACTTTTTCCCACCAAGACAGGCCCAAGTTCTAGAGTTAGCAACCATTTCTCTTACACCCAGGATCGCATGACTGCGCAAGGGGAGAGGATACTTCGGTGTACTGAATCGTAAGGGTTTACAGATATGTGCAAAGCACCAAACAAAGAAGACAGTGGTTCTTTTTATTCCAAATGACAATTTTCTATCTATCAAACAGAAAATTCATTTTAATCCCACACGATGATTATCTATCTACCAAACAAAAGCTTATTTAAATAAATTAACACAAAGGCATTAGGTCCTGCATGCAATTTATCAGTAGTTCATAGTCTTCAGCTTTCGT
This sequence comes from Sequoiadendron giganteum, assembly GCA_007115665.2. NCBI lineage: Eukaryota > Viridiplantae > Streptophyta > Pinopsida > Cupressales > Cupressaceae > Sequoiadendron > Sequoiadendron giganteum. The sequence continues at coordinate 189,517,219 of CM021108.1, forward strand.
CCTGCAGAAAAATTGTCTTGGGTTTTAATTGTCTTCAAAGCTTCATCCTGCAAACACTATGTTATTCCTTTAGAATTTATTTAGCTCCAAGTTGTTTTTGTCCACTTGATCCAATGTGTGCTTTGAAGTATTTTTTTTTTTTTCTGCACATGCACAAACCGAACAAAGCCAAAACCCTAATAGCTAGTCAAGACAAATCTGATTTTTGGAAATATTTTTGATAGTAAAAATAAAACTACAAAGAATAGACCCATACTTAAATTTCAAGAGCTTTCCAAAAATGTAAATAAATCTGAAAGATTGTCTGTTTTGCACCTGAAATTAATTTTTTATGAAAACATCATAAAAAAATTATTAAAAATTTAAAACAGATCCAAAAAATCTGATTTTTTCACTAAAGGTGCCTGACATAATTCTAAATCTGCATAAAAAAATTCATGAATAGATCTACAACCGTTTGTGAGATTCAAACAAATATCTGTGAAACCATAATTTTCAAAGATCTATTGTTTGAATAAAAAAAATTTATCCAAATTTAAAACCTAAATAATAGACCCCTATTCAAATTTAAATCTCTTTCCAGAAATGTAAACATATCCAAAAAATTTGACAAATTTCTCTCGAAATTGATATTTTATGAAAAATAATAAAAAAATTATAAAAAATTCAAAACATCACCAAAAAACTGATTTTTTTCATGAAAGCTATTGAGAATGTTGTCTACTTGCAAACAATTTTTTGTGAAAAAATATGTAGCCTTGTAAAAGTTATGGTTGAATATTTCGGGTTCACTAAATGTAACTCAGATTTTTCAGAATTGTGGAAGATGCTAAAGCTGCACAAGATTAAACATCAATTCTAATCTAAATAAAACAACAAAGAATGATAAGTAAGCATGATTAATCTAAACTAATCAAACTAGAATGATCTCACTGAATATGCAAATACTTCCTCGATTTATCTCAATTGCCCTTCTCCATCTTGCTGTATTGTTATTCTTGCCCTCAGATTTCTGTGTTTGAATGCAATCATAACTTCATTGAGTGTCTCAGCAAAATATCAAAGATTGTTTCTCTTCTCAAAAGTGTATGATATCGGGAGGAGGAATAATGATAATGACAGGCCATTTTATAGATTTTATGTTTTCAAATGATCGGCTCAGATTGAAAGAGAGATCGACGGATGAGATTGATGAATGCCATGCGATGAGTTATGTGACAAATAGAACGTGAGTTCAACTACAGGTAAAGACTAATTTTAGAACATGAGTTCCAATCTTCATCTTCAAAAAATAAAAGAAATAGACTTTGTATGCAAAAGCCAAAGTTAGAAGTTGGAGAATAAATGCATGTGAATGCAAACTTGAGTTAGTTAATTAAATAAAGATATTTAATTAATAAATATAGATCATGCATATGAGTTGGAACTAGTTAATCGACTAGTTGTGACGGAGAGTTCTCTCATAGAGATAACTCGAGTCAGACGATAAGTGCATGTAAGAGATAACTGAATGTTAGAGGAATGTGACATAATTAATTAAATAATGAATTAAATGTTAATTTAATTCAACATTCGAAATATGAGACTTTTAATTAAATAAATAAAGTAATTTATTTAATTTGGCTGTTGAAAAGGATAAAATGAATAATTAAATAATAAATATTTAATTATAGATGAAAAGGGGTTAAATGAATAATTAAATAAAGATATTTAATTATAGTTGGAAAAGTATGATAAAGGGGAATTAAATAATAAATTATTTAATTGATAGATAAAGGGGAAAGAATTAATTAGTTCGCAACATAATTAAATAAATATGATTTATTTAATTAATTAAGTTGAATAAAGGATGATTATGAATTAATGAATTAATTAAAAAGGGTATTTAATTAATAGAGGAAATATGTGTTAGAAAGGCAATTAAATAAGTAACATTATTTAATCAAGACGACGGACTATAGAAAATTATGTTGAAATGTGTACTCGCAGGCCTAGACCAATGAAATCAGCACCATAAGTAGTGAAATCATCCATATAAATCTCCATGCAATCATGAGAAATGTTTGAAAATATGCTAATGATTGTCCTTTGAAAACTTGCAAATGCATTTCATAAGACAAATGAAATTACATAGTAGGCATACGTTCCCCATGGATAGGTAAAGGTGGCCTTCTCCTGGTCCTCTGGTGCAATTTGGATCTGGTTATATCCACTAAATCCATCAAGAAAAGAAAAGTGTTGCTTTCCTGCAAGTGAGTCCAGAACTTGATCAATGAATGGCAAGGGAAAATGGTATTTTTTGGTGGCAGAGTTGAGTTCCTTGTAATCAATACAAATGCACCAATTCCCTCCTTTTTTGGGAACAATCACCAATGGGGACACCCACTGGCTATCCGAAATGGGGTAGATAAATTGAGCATCAAGAAATTTTAGTAGTTCCCCTTTCACTATTTCTATCAATGCATGGTTAATTCTTCTTTGCGACTGCCTTATTGGTGTAAAATCATCTCTTATATATATCCTATGAGTGCAAAGTTTAGGATCCAATCCCTTCATATCATGATAACCCCATGCAAATGCATGAAAATTGTTGTTCTTCACTCAATTTACTATTGATATTCATATATTTCCATTTTGACACTTGCAATTGTGTAGTTAACTCAACCATATCTACTTCATTAATTATTGGTACCTTGAGTTCATGTTATAGTAATGAATGGAACATGCCTATTGCTATAGGAAATTCGGCTACAGGAAAGGCATTTGTAGGAAGAATGGTTGTAGGCAGAGTGGTTGTAGGATGAGCGTGCAAAAGTGTCTTTACTGTATCGACAGAATTAGAGGATGATGTTTCCTCTACCTCATAATGGTTCTAAATTATGTTAGACAATACCTCATCTTCATATTGAGGCTACAGGAAAGAACCTCTACCTAACATCGTAAGCTATGCCACAAAATTAATTTACTCGGCCTCTTCACGAACATGTGGCCATACTGAATCATCCTTAACATGGGACGGTTGAGTAGGAGGGTAGAGAACAAGCTTTTTGGTGTTCTTCCCATCTTAAATTTTCATTTCCCCTCTCTTACATCCAACATAAGCATCTATTGTTGCTAACCATGGTCTTCCAATAATAATGGGGTACCCACCTAGTGTGGCTTTGGGAGAAAGAATCATAAAATCTGTTGGGTACTCCCAAGAGTCTAGAGTTACCGCTAGATCTTCCACTATACCATCAAGCTTAATAGTAGAACTATCAGCAAGCTATAGGATAGTAGGAGTAGGTGTGATACTTAAAATATTTAGTTGTTGTAGGATGTCCTTGGTCATAACATTTATTGTTGCTCCCAAATCAATTAGAGCATTCTTTATTTGCGTCCCATTTATAACAACTCCTACGACAGGACTCCCTGGGTCATTATACTTGGAGATGGTCACATTCCCAAGCATGATGTCAGCGACTTGTCCCACCACTTGAACTATAGTGGGGTCTTTCTTCTTCCTGCCTGGTTTCTTAAGGAAAGCTTCCTTGATTGCTTTATCGTATATGGGAACATATTTGATGGCCTGAAATAGAGGTATCTGAACACATATATGCTTCAGCTGATCTAAAATGTCAAAATTTGTGTCCTCCTTTTCTTCTTTTTGCTTCACAGTTTCCAACCTCAGGGGAAATGGGGGTTTAGGATCAGTTTGCTTGGCTGGGACTGGTAAAGGATTTTTAGGTGCACTTGGCTGAATAGGGACATTTAGAGGCTCCTCCTCTTCCATAGGAAGCTCAGTGATAATAGGTGTGGAAGGAGTTGGTAAAATGGTTCCTGAACACAAACGAATGCCACTTGCACTCACAACATATGCAGAGAATTGATTTGGATCAGTAGAGTATAGTGGTTGCTACTGTGGTTTATTATTTGGGTTAGGTGTGGGTTGGGTTGGTAGTTGAGTAGGTTTAGGCATATTTGAACTTGGATTGGCAGGAGGCATTATAGTAGGTTTTTGGGGCTGAGAAGGTGGTTGCATGTAATTGGTTGTCTGGCTTGGCCATTGTTGTCCTCCCCTCCATTGAGATGTTTGATGCTAGTTTCTTGGAGGTGGCTACCAATTTCCTTGAAACTGCTACAAATTCCCCTGAGGTTGCTTCCACTAGGGTGGAGATTTTTGGTGATTGGGCCAAAAATTTGGAGGGTTATTCCAAGGTTGTGGTGGATATCCTTCATAATTGGATGGATATGGGGGTTGTCATTGATTACTAGATGAATAAGAATTGAAATATGGCCCAACAAAAGATAATGGATTTGGTGGCATACCCTGTCTTGGAGCCCATGGCCTCCTTTATGCAACATAGTAGACTTGATCATCATCACTCTAGATTGGTTTGAACTCAGGTGTCATCTTCTTGCTGTCAATATTGGCTATCATCTTGCATCTGTAGTCCCTCTTTTGTCTGCAATGAGGGCAATATTCTGCCAACATTGCCTCTGCCTCCTCTTATTTCTTCTTGGCCTGAAGTGAATCCAACTAAGTAGCTAGATTTTTTATGACGTCTTGCTTGAAATCTACCAGTAAGTGAGTAATCTCCATCCTTGAAACTTCACTAGTAGATGACTTACCCATGGAAGATTGGTAAGCTCTACCTTTCTTTGAAGCTGCCCTAGAATAATTCTAACATATTTTCTCGATATCTTCCCAAGGAACTTGGTTGATATCTCCTCCTCCTATCAGGTCCAAGGCATCAGTGCAGCTATCATTAATTCCTAAAGAATCTTCTATGATTCTTCATTGAGTGTATGGTGTGGATATTTCTGTAGACAAAACAAAAACCTTGAAATGAAATCTTCCAGGCTATCATCCTCCTTTTGCTACATCTTGAAAATGTCATCTCCTCTCATGTCACTGCCCTTGCAATAATCTTTGTATTTCTTACAGAATTTTGTCTTCATGTCCTCCCAAGTCTCCATAGTATCTCTACTTAGGCTCATGAACCATCTTAATGCAACTTCTTTCAAGGTGGCAAGGAATAGCTTAATCATATGGGCATCAATGGTGTAGTCATAACTTCTGTTGAGGATATCAAAGTCAAACAAGAATGTATTAGGATCTTTTGTTACAAGCCCATAGAACTTAGGAAGAGCTAAAGAAGGGATATTTTTAAGGTTTTCAAATTAATTTTGATGAGCAATGGGGAAAGGAAAAGCTAGTTGGTTAGCTCTATTAGGTTTGTTTCCATTTGCATCACCCATGTTTGCTCGATGAAATTCCAAAGAAAAGGGTTCTTCAACTAGATTTTGATCTTCAAGGAAAACTTAAGAACTGGTCCTCGACAACGGCGCCAAAAATGTTGGCCTCCTACAATGATTTTAAAAACTAAGCCCTTGTAGTTATGATTCAGAGATTGGACATCTAACTTGAATAGCCATTTCAATCATCATGAAGGTGCATTTAAATTGTCAACCCAGGGACGTAAAATTTAAATGGGTCAGCACTATATGTGCACTAGGAACCCAAAATAGCCATATCTATCCTACAACTAAGAGAAAACATAATGCTGAAAGTAAATTTCTTGGAAGAAAATAACATAAATTATAAACATCACCCAACAACTAGATTAAACTGAAATGCATAACAAAAATGAAGATCTAAACGAACAAATAGGAAACTAATCTATCTGCTTTTGTTGCAGGAATAGTCACATAATGGAATTCTAGTGGATGCAGGAACAGTCAATGCCAGATTCTTGAATAATTACTGAACAGAAAATAACAACTAAACTAAACTAAGGTATGGGATGGAATACTCACCAAGTGGGCCCCCTTGGATAAGTATCCCCTAAACCTAAGATAGACTCAAATATAAGTTCAATCATCATAGTTGTATTTCAGAAAAACTCGAAAGTGCAATTAAATCAATTAAGCAATCTTCTAACCAAGAGCCAAAAAGAAAATAAAAGACCTTATTTATTTAACCACCTATCAAGGCGGTCAACTCCAACAAACATGGAGGACACCACATTAGGGAAAGCATGAAAAAGAGTAGGGATGGCTACGCATGCACATAACCTATTAGGCTCAATTGCCTTAACTCAAATCTGGCACAACGCTAATGCCAACACATGGTCAACAACATTTAAGACCATAACAAGGTGGTTAAAATCCGATGCATGAGGAATCTCTAGCCGCCAAGAGTCTTCAATGACCACCTTGTTGACCAATATAGCACACATCCAGCTAGCACGATCTTCCTAAATTATAGGTCTCAAATCATGTACATGACAATGTTAGCATGCACAACAACTACATATCCATAATCATCATAAAATAGACATTCATTAATCACATGAAAATTTAACACAAATAGTCCACATAGCATATTGATATCATGTGAAAGCTTATGAAAATAAATTCATGTCCAAGGTCTATGGTTTCAAGGAAATATTATGAAAGATCAACTCTCAAGAATCAATGTCTTATGTAACTGAAGGAAATGGACAACAATCCTATCAATAACTAATCCATAAACTAGAGTCATCACATGTACTCCATGACACCAGCTATAAATCGTCAATTGCATGTGGTAGCTATTCTTTCGATAAATTTTGGCATGTACCCGTTGGTCCACTTTTCCCTAGGACAAACCTCTTGTACCAAACCTATGAGAAGTACAAGAAAGGGTGCTTAACACCTAAAGTGAGATATCCTCCATCTCCCTATGATGTCTCGTATACGATATGTTTGAAAGCTGACAGTGATGTCGCCTTGGCTTAGAGAAGGGAAGAAGAGAAGCATGCCTTAGGTCCTTCTTCCTCCTCTTCCATTGTCTCACCTATCACTTCCTCCACCCCATTGTGTTCTCATCAAATTCCACTCCTAAGTGATTGATAGAGAATCCTATGGTGCCTACTTGTAAAAAACCTAAGCGTCTGGTGCTCGAACTCCCCATCTTACCTATGGTACCTAGGCCCATTTGGTATGGTAAGGGGATGGCTCCCTATGAGGAATCCTCTATGTCTTAGCCTCTGTCGCCTCCTACAACTCCTACTCCCAATGTAGTAAATGGGAAGAGGCCTACCACTGAGGTGTCAGAGTCAACTCTCCCCATTGTTGTTCCAACCTCCTCTCAGTTTCTCCCTCCACCAAAAACAACCATGATGGACACTCTGATGGTTGAGCAAGAGCCCTCTATTCCATCTCATCTCCAAACCTCTAGCTCTCAAAGTCATAGGAATTGCCTTGAGTGTAAGCATCAATGAAAGGCTCTAACAACTAAGTAGGTCACTTTGCAAAGGAAGGAAGGAGACTCAACCACCCATGTTTTAGGGCCTATTCTTGTGTCCTCCTCTCCCATCCCCTTTGCTTCAATTCAATCAGCCTCAATCTTGCTTCTTACTCTTGTTGTGATCATAAACACCCCTGACCCCAAAAAAGTGCAAGTTTTTGTTGCTCCTTCAATCGAGACCCCTCTCTTGATGTCCCTTCCAAACCTCCCGCCATTCCCTAAATAAATAGACATGTTGAACACTTCAATGGTGTATATTGGGGTTTTCTCCTCCTCCTCTATGTCTCTTGCCTCGTCTATGGGGAGTTCACATCCTGTAACAAAGCAGAAGGTGGAGGTTGGCCCTTCCTACAATGGGGATCATAAGAGGATTCCACCTTCTTCAAAGGGTGGTCATGCATTGGCATGTGGAATCCTAGTGATGAAGCAAGTTCTAGTTTCCCCTAAGTTTTTCACTGCTCCCGAGTCACTCGGTGAGACTAGCAGTGAATTTTGGGCATCACCTCCCTTGCACGTTAAGGTAACACATTGCACTCTTGTGAAGTGCATTTTTAACTCTTTGAATGAGGTCTCGGCTTTTTTGGTGATCTTTACAAAATCGCTAAAATTTGTTCCAAAAGAACTGAGTGGAGGAGACCTCAAAGAGTCTTCTTCCTTGTCTCTTTTTGTGGGAGGCTCATAGGTTTCCCCCCTTAACATTCTTCCCTTGTAGGATCATCTTCCTTTCTTGTATAATGATCTAGATTGGGAAGTAGATGACCTCTTGGTCGATGAGTGTTAGGGGGCGCCTCTTCTTTAACTTTAGATTAGGTGTGTGTTTGTTGTGATGTGTTCCCCCATGCTTGTGTTGTGTGTTCTTTGATGACCCTTGTCACCCTTACATAGGTTCTTAGATATAGGAGTGATTATGTGTCATTAAAATTCCTCTATTATGTGTATTTATTTTTTGAAAAATTGGGGTGATGCAAAGTATTGGGGGAATTTAGGTTTCCCTTTCATGTTGACCCAATTTTTTCATTTTTACTTTGTTTCATCGTGCATTCTTCATATGGTCTAATATAATAGGGGGTTGATGATAGTTCATCTATACAATATTACTATACTTATATATATTTATGAGTAGCTCTAACCCCAAAATATCAAATCACCCATTTGCCCTTTGTTTATGATGTCATTGCCTCTTTTTGTAATTTTGGTTATTTTTCTATCTTCTTTGCTTGAGTTGTGATGTTGTGGTATTAATGCGTTGTCCCTTGTGTGTGAGAGAAAAATTACCATGGTGAGATCTCGCTATGTCCAGTGGGCCACAACATCACTTTTTCATTCTTGATTTTCTCTCCTTAGGATGTCATGTGCCTCTGCATTCAACACGCACCACCCTAAGGGCGGCTACCATGTCAACTTTGATATTTAGAAAACGCATTTGAGAACCAATGAATCTTTTCTTGAAAATCTTTGCAAAACTTTTCAAAAATTGCATTCCCAATAAGGACCCCCTAGCAGAATGTGTTTTCTTCATCATGGGTTCGCAAAGAAAAATCTTGAAGAACTTTCATCTAAGGAGGGAGCAAATTTTTCTGCAAGAGAAGCCTCGACCTCCCCCTTGCAAGGGGGAATTTTCTTCCTGTATACTCTCAAATTTGGTCTAGAGAATTAATTAAATACAAGTTATTTAATTAATAATCTTTAATTGTTCTACTTATAAATAAATTGAAAAATTATTTATATAGTTCACTTTCTCTAATTCTTTCTATTCTTGATCATTTTCTTCATATCTTAATTAAATGAAAAAATTTAATTAGTTTATTTTATTTAATTAACCTCCTCTCACTAAATTTGAATTTAAGCACATGTCTACTAACGTCTTCCCACCTTCCACCTCATCATGTGTCTCAAGAATTGAATATTTCTATCACCAATAAATTCTAACTAATTTGGGACACTTGACCTTCATCTCCATTTTATTTCTCTTCACACTTGATAGTTTGTTCTCAGGAAGGGAACACACCTCCCCTTTCTCTTTAACCTCTTCATCTTCAACCGTCCATCTCTCTAGATCGAATTCAGATAATTGATTCCTGCCACCTAGGCTCATGCCTTGGAAAATCTATGAATAGGCCCTCATTTACACAAGAGAGAGAGAGAGAGAGAGTTGAGCATTTGTAGCAATTACACTCTACAACATTTTAATTAGCATTATCCTTTTAGTGAGCATTTTAGTATTAGTATTTTAGCATCAAGTAGTTTAATCATGCCATTTTCATTAGCAACATCTTAATTACAACATCTTCATTCAGCAACATCATAGTAGCATTATTATCTTTGCATATCATCTATAGCTAGCTCATTATCATGTAATGTAGGAAACATCTCTTGCATTTCAAGCATCTCTCATTCTTTAGGTTGTCATTTGGAAATTCGTGTGCACAACAATCTGAGAGAAAAATGACTTAAGGAATCTTTTGAGATAAAGGACAATGAGATGTGATTGAGGAATCATTGTATTAGTTTGCTTATTATTTGAATTCCTTGATATAATGTTTCATTGGTGTGTTTTATAGGTTCTATTTTCATATTCACATGATTTACATACACAAATAAATTGACACCCACTGTGGGGCCTAGCCCCATTTTTAATATTTTTCTTTCAAGTTTCGTTAATAGGTTTGTTCAGGAATTCTCATGTAGCGCATCCACTGTCTGTTTGAGCGTGTTGGTGGTGACTTTTGGTGCATCAAAGCCCTGTTATAGTGCATACACAGTTCAGAACAATGCATTTACCTCCCATTTCAATGCATATACAGGATTTTATTTCCCTTTTCTATTTTCCAAAATAGAGAATTGAATGTGTTTAATAGCGCATATACTTAATATTTTAGCGCATATGCTCCATGTTTAAGCGCATACACCTTTATTTGCAAAAAAATAAAATTCTAGGGCACTGGTCTTTATCTTTCTATTTTGTAGATACTTTGTATGTTGTCAAAGACATATCTAAAACTACTAACAATGTTTGCAAGTGCTGGATTTATTTTCCTCTAATTAAATTAGGCATCTAGTTTAATTACAAGGATAAAGAAGACCATGTTTTCTATGTTTGCAAAGTGATACGCCTATGCTCTCCCCTTTACTGGGTGACCAAAACACCAAACTCACTCTTTCAGTTTATTTCAATAGCACCTTTAGTAGGCCTACCTCCCCACTTCGAAAGGAGGGAACGACCTAAGTAGGAATAGCTAAAATCCAAGCATTCCAACCCACTATAATCAAACATGAATTGTGATGAAAATCACATTCAACAATAGTGTGTATTAATAGCCCTCCCCCAATATCCTTGAGATATGTAAAGCCTTTGTTCTAAAGGTTGGGAGGACTAAGAACTTTAAGTCCGGTAGTCAAGCTAAGTCAGTTTCCAAACATTATAATATTCATAGTGCAAGGGGAGGGAAGAATCTACCCACAAGATACTCACCATATAACTACTAGGGATTTCTAGCCAATAGTGGAGAAATCTACTTTGTTTAAGACCCAAAAAAGGCAAAAACAGGGTTGTGTGACCTGACATAGTTCCAAGTTGTGATTTGTGATGTTATTAATGACCCTTGACATTATAAGAGTATGACTAATTTTTTTTCTATTGTTTAATACCAATGTAAATCAAAGGGATCATACCAGATCCTAGAACATACACTTGATGTTTAGATCATAGGGTGAAACAACTATGTTACTACTTGTTTCTGAGTTTGCAATCATCGTTGAGAAGATCATCCATGAAAACACTCAATTCACTGACTCAAAAACAAGAAAACCAGGCAACCTTTCAGAGCGGCGACATTTCCAATTTCGCACATAAACTTCCCGTTCTAACGCAATTAGCTCATCTTTCAACGCATAAGTTTTTTTTTCTAGTGCATTTAACTGATATTCTAGTGCATATAGGTTCTATTCTGGTGCATTTACCCCATCTTTTACCACATATACAACCTATTTTAGTGCATTCTTCTAATACTAATCAAAGAGAAAAATTGAACTTTTGTCTGACAACTAGAATCATATTTAGGGACCCTTTTAAGAGCAGGATATGTGCAGGATCGTGATGGGCCAAAAAGTGGCGATATGTAAGTGATATGATGGCCCATGTGGCTGACGAATTTTTTTTACCCAAAATTGATGAAAGAAAAAGGGTTTTTAAAGGAGATTCTCAGCTTTCCACCAATATAAATTATGCTTTACTTTGAATTTAATAAATTATTATTATTCATTTTCTATTTGAATTACGACTAAAGTCTTGATTGATAGGCCGATTGAAAAACATCTATAGCTTTCAAACAGTATCACATTTTTTGAATCCGAAACATGCATCACATTCTATGCTTTGCATACTATAGGATTAAAAATAATAATTTCATGAATTTTTTACCAAGTTAAGGTGGTTAGACATACGAGTTTTAATATTTTTTTAAAGTTATAATAAAAAAAGCATAATTAATTATTTACTTGGAAAAAAATTATAAAAAAATGTGCATCACATCGAGATATGAATCCTCTACTTATATATAAAATCTTATAAAAAATAATTATCATTTTATTATGGGTAGGGTGGTCTGACAAACACCTACTTATTTTTTCCCTAAAATTTAAGTACTACTACATTGAAATTTCAAATTTTCACCAAATAGATTATTTTTTTAAAATAAAAATAGTAGTTTAGAAACTAAATTCAATTTTCTACATATTCTATTCTTAAACATTTTTGAAATAATATAGATAACTTATTCAAATTTTTATGTCAAGTTGCCTAACTCTGATTTTCCTAATTTTCATTGCCACTCAAGGGCCTGTTTTTCCCATGATGATCCTACACATACCCAACAAAGATCATTTCCCATCAAAACATTGGTTTAAACTTGGAGAAATTTTCTTTTTCAACTGCAATCCCTTTAACTAAACTTAGATCGAACAACATAAAGTGCATAATCACCAATCTCATCTCTGATTGTTAACTGATTTTCACTATTAGGATCTATCATCCTTTATCACGAAACAAACGTTTTACATCAGATTTAGCCTCGTCTCATCAATAGGATCTATCATCCTATTTGACTTAGGTATTTCATTAGCACTCCCAAAACAAACATCAAAGTATAGCAAAATGTTATCACTTGCATGGCCATTTTAACAAGAGCTAAAAAGAAAAAACTCAAATAAAAAGAAATAGAAACCCAAACCATCATGAAAAAACGAGAAGAAAATCCTTTTCATAGATTTCATCAACCTGAAATAGATGAGATAACTGATGATTACATTCAACAAGCTCGACAAGACCCTAAATTTCACAAGTTCATGGAAAAAATTCTAGAAAAGGATGGAGAGAAATACTTTATGATGCTGACAAATCCAAGTGTAAAACTACCCAATGATTTTGATGTCAACCAATTGAAGGAAGCTCCCAAGAAAATAGAATTTGATTCATGAATCAAAGATCCATTGAATGCTTTAACCCAACAAATGCAATTTCTTCAACAACAAATCCTAAACATGCAAACGGGAACAACAAAGAGATATTTGTTCCAGGACATCTATCCTTATCTATTTGATAGAAATATGATGATAATACTTTTTCCACCAAATTGTGAATTTCCAAGGTATGACAAATACAATGGAAAAATTGATTCTCAAGATCATGTAAGAGAATTTTGCACCATGAGTTTGGAATTTTCACATGAATAAACCTATCTAATGAGATTATTTCCAAGAAGTTTGGGTGGTCAATGCATGAGATGGTTTTCAAAACTCCCACCATGTATGATCATTTGAGGAGCTAGTAAATAAATTTATCTCCCAATATTCATATAACACTCAACATGAAATAACCATGAAGGATCTCTGTAACACAAATAGAAAAATGGTGAACCATTTCTTACATTCTTGCAAAGATGGAGATGATTATTTGCTAGATATGCCCATCTGATACCTGAGAAAGAAAAGATGGATATCTTTATTGATAATCTCAACAGTGAGATGATTTATACTCCAATTGCAGTGTCCACCCAATTTTGAAAAGATGGTTGAAAATGGACTTAAGATTGAGGAAGCCTTGGTTAAAAGAGGAGTATTGAAAATCTATAACGAAGAAACAAACTCTTCTGACCATCATAACAATAATGACAAATCTAAATTCTAGACAAGAAATAAGAATGTTGGTAACGATGGTGTAGTTGACACACATAATGTAAAACCAATCTTCAATTTATCAGGTACTACACCCAAAAACAATCAAAACAACAATGAATCTAAAGTAGCTCCACCACCATATCAAAGAAAATTTACACCTTTGGGGCAATCACTGGAATCAGAATTAAAAGAGCTTCATGCCCAAAAACTCATAACATTACTGGATACACAATATTTTGAGCCAAGATTCAAACCATCATGGTGGAACGATGCATATTATTGTGATTTTCATAGAAGCAAAGGTCATAAAATAAATGATTGTATGCAATTAAAACATTTAGCACAAAACTTGATAGATAGAGGTGACATATTGATAGAAGGACATAAAATAAATGATCATCATGGAGCATTTAAAAACCATCTACCCAACTATGAAAAAGGAGAATCTTCTTTGATAAACAACAAAGGGAAAAATGTGAATTATGTCTATGATACTACTATCAATCACATTTCTGCAGCTGATAATCAAATCAATGTCATCAAAATCAAGGATGAACAAGACAACCTACCGGTAAATGTGATCACAAGAGGGAATTTCAAGTTTGTATTGAAAGGAAGTACATCTAAAACACCTACTACTTCTTCGAATCGATACAATATAGTGGATCAATTGCAAAATATTCCAACACAAATATCTAGACTAGAACTTCTTAAAATTTCACCAACCCATAAGGATATTTTGGACAAAGATTTAGTGGACACCACAGTACCAACCAATTTAAAATTTTGTCAATTCCGAGCCATGGTGGGACATTTGACTGCACCCCATTGTTTATCATTCTCTAAAAATGATGATGCATCCCTCACTCATCCACACAATGCTCCACTCCATATTGAGGTTTTAATCCATAAACATCAGGTAAAACACATTTTAATAGATCGAGAAGTTGGTCTAAATATATGTACTTTAAAGCTTATTCATGCATTGGGATTTTTAGAAAATGCAATAGATTCCAGGAGAAAGATCACCATAAAATCTTATGATGATGAAGAAAGATCCTCTCAAGGACTGATATTATTGCCAATTCAAGTGGGAATAGTTCAAAAGGATACAATTTTCCAAGTTTTAGACAAGGACTTGACCTACAACATACTCTTGGGTCGACCTTGGATCCATGAAATGCAAGCAGTGCCATCAACATACCATCAATGATTAAAATTCCTTTACAATGGAAAAGAGGTCACAATTTCAATAGATTCTAATAATCCCCAATACTACAACACTCTCAAGATAGTCCAAGATGTCTTTGTACCACACTACAAAGAAACTCTCACTTCTACTTCCTCAAGTAATAGAAGCCAACTCAATTATTTGTCAAAATAGTTTGAGAAAAAAATTCAGTCGAAAGATAAAGGCACGGGTGAGTATTATTTTGAGCAATCCTTATGTCTCTCACAGCTACTACCTTCTCCAAAATCATATGGACAACCATCAACATCTAGACAACAATCTTCACAACCCATCACGATCTTTAATGGTAAATTTGTAAAATAAGGTACTCTAGCTGATGAATCTAAGGACAAAGACATTCTAAATTGGCTTTACAAAGATGAAGAATAATCCCAAGCAACAACTTCCAATATACCAACAAAGCAATATGGTAAAGGGTTCAAAATCTTAGAAATGAGGGGATATGAAGGAAAAGGACCTATTGGAAAACGAAAAGAAGGTATTGTGGAACCAATCTAACCTATCTCAATCAATGCAAAATACAAGACATGATTAGGATATGAAGAAGAGATAAAAGAAGAAGCCACTCAGAAGATTTGTGAACAAATCCTCCAACTACAAGCTAGTTCTAAAACAAACTCAAATGAATATGAATGGGATTCACTATTTGAAGAATCTTGTGAAGACAAGGAAATCGATGTGATAAATAAGTATGCACCCATACGTATGGAGGTAGAAAGCTCAGGGTCTAGACCATTTGAATTTGGATCACTACATATCAATGGCTCTAGTGAGAACGATCAGAAATTGAGCGAGACAAATGATTCAGATGAGAGTAACATTATAGACCTTGACATTGCTAGCAAACACCTAAAAAAAAATTCCATCAGGACCCTCACCACCTTTGATCTTGACCAATCCGATGATTCCTTACCTTCGATACATCTTGAACTCATTGATTGGGAACAATCCAAGCCTCTTGATATCCCTATCTTTTTAGATGATAATTCCATTATCAATTTCCTTTGTTCAGAAAATCCAAAAACAAGTCCCACCAATGAATTTCATAGTGAAGCTTCAAACTAGGGGAGTGCCAAGTCTCTTCACTGAAAAATAAAGAATACTAAAAATCAATCTAATGGTGAAAATCGTGCAATGGCAGTATTAGATCATGAAAAAGTAAAAAGAAAGAGTGTATCCAATGGTGAAAACCTCTTTGAGGTACTGAAGGATGAGAGATTTGACACTCTTCCTGAGAATTGTCAAGAAAGATCTTCAGTATTGGTTGAGCCTACATAATCCATAAAAATGGGTACTATAGAAACAACAAAGACCATACACCTAGCGACATCAGTGATAGAGAAGGAAAAGCCAAATTTCACTAAATTCTTTGAAGAAAGACAAACCAATTTTTCTTGGTATTATGACATGCCATGAATTGATCCAAATCTAATAATGCATCATTTATCCATAGCACTTGGATTGAAGCCAGTAAAGCAGAAATTGAGAAAAATGTATCCACACATCACCCTACTAGTGAAAGAAGAATTAAAAAAATTATTAGATGTGGGGTTCATTTGACCAATCGACTATTCTGAATGGATCTCAAACATTGTACCAATCTCCAAACTAGACAACAACATTAGAATATGCACGGATTTTAGGGATCTTAACAAGGCTTGTCCAAAGGATGACTTTCTTTTGCCCAATATAGACATCATTGTAGATTTAACAACAAGACATGCTATTCTATCACTCATGGATGGTTTTTTAGGCTATAATAAAATCAAGATTGCACTAGACGATCAAGACAAAATAGATTTCACATGCCTATTGGGTATATTTTGCTGTAATGTCATGCCTTTTGGATTAAAGAATGCAGGAGCCACATATCAGCGTACAATGACAACAATATTTTATGACATGATGCACACATTCATGGAGGACTGTGTGGATGACCTGCTAGAAATATCATTCACCAGGGAAGGACATCTAGAAATCTTGGATAAAATATTTAATCGATTGGAAAATTTTGATGTGTGATTAAATCCAAAGAAGTGTGTATTCAGAGTAACATCAGCAAAACTCTTAGGATACATAGTCTCAACCAAAGTCATCGAAGTAGAACCAGAAAAATTCAAAGCAATCATGTAAATGTCACCTCCTAAGAACATTAGCCAACTAAGATCTCTACAAGGAAGATTCCAATCCATCAAAAGATTCATCGTGCAACTAGCAAACAAGTCTCATCCTTTTACTCATTTGTTACACAAGAATGTTTCTTTCAGATGGTATGAAAGATGTGAAGATTCCTTTAATCAATTGAAATATTATCTGATGAATCCACCTATATTGGTACCACCAATAGAGGGAAAACCACCTATACTCTACATAACAACT
The DNA here is from genome assembly GCA_007115665.2 of Sequoiadendron giganteum. Lineage (NCBI taxonomy): Eukaryota > Viridiplantae > Streptophyta > Pinopsida > Cupressales > Cupressaceae > Sequoiadendron > Sequoiadendron giganteum. The sequence continues at coordinate 189,534,297 of CM021108.1, forward strand.
ATTGAGGTATCTTTGGGAGCTTTTCTAGCACAAGAAGACTCCAGGAAAAGAAAAGGCCATCTCCTACATCAGCAGAACACTGAGTAGTTATGAACTTATCTATACATTCATTGAAAAATATTGTTCGGCAATGGTGTTTTCTACTCAATAATTGTGACACTATATGTTAACATATGATCAAACTAATAGCCAAGATAGATCCATTAAAATATCTACTTAGCAAAGCCACTCTAACAGGAAGATTAGAAAAGTGGGTGATGATATTGAGTGAATTTGACATTCAATATGTCGATAGAAGAGAAATCAAGGGCTAAGTAATAGCAGATCACTTAGTTGAAGCACCATTGAAAGATGACCATCCTATGCACATTGAATTCCTAGATGCAGATGTCCTCACAATGACAACACAACATTGGATATTATACTTTGATGGGTCTTACACTGAATATGGATCTGGTGTTGGAATCCTATTTGTCACTCCTCAAGGACACACTATCCCAAAATCTTACAGGTTGATGTTCCCTTGCAAAAACAACATGGTTGAATATGAATCACTAATCATTGGTATCAAGGTAGCAATGGAATGGAAAATCGCATAATTACAAGTTTATGGAGACTCCCAATTAGTCATGAATCAGGTTAATGATGAATATCAAAAAAAAGATGACAAGCTGATGCCATACAAGAGAATGGTAGATGACTTCAAGAAATTCTTTATTGAGATCAAGTTTGAAAAAATTCCAAGAGTAGACAAGAAAGCTGCAGATGTCATGGCAACCATCGCTTCTCTTTTTCAAATATCAGAAAAAATGAATTCGCTATGAATTCATGGTGGAAATTTGTTTTACTCCCACATATGACAATCTTAAATCCCAAGTCATGTGCCATCTAGTTGATGTTTATTCTTCAATCTATGGGAATATTTATACCTATTTGAGAGACAATACCCTTCCACCTGATCTATCCCAAAACAAAAAATGCAACTTTATCCGTTAAGTAGACCGATACACCCTAAGAGCCGATACACTTTATCGATGAGGTCTCGATGGTACTCTCCTCCAATTTCTTGAATATGATGAATCTAAAACCACCTTATGAGAAGTTCATAAAGGTATTTGTGGTACTCATTCAAGTGGTCTTACTCTATCTAAGACACTCCCATGCTTGGGATACTATTGGTCGAACATGGAGAAAAAATATTTTAATATTTTTAAGTGCAAGAAGTGTCAAGTCCATGGAAATATAATACATGCACTGATGCAAGAGCTGCAACCATTCACATCAACTTGGCCTTTCTATCAATGGGGACTTGATCTTGTGGGTAAGATTCATCCATCTTCCTCTAATGCACATAAATTCATAATTACAACCACTGAGTATTTCATAAAGTGGATTGAAGTTGTCCCATTAACCATGATCACTAGTAAACAAATTCCCTCCTTCATCCTCAACTACATTGTCTATCAATATGACATCCCTAGCTCTATTGTCACTGACAATGGTAGACCCTTCAAAAACTAGGATGTGTAAGAACTTTGTGAAAATTTCCATATCCAACACTGATTTTCCACACCCTCTTATCCTCAAGGAAATGGCCAAGCAGAAGCCTCAAATAAGACCATTTTGAAAATCCTAAAGAAAACTATCAACGATGTTGGACATGACTAGTATGTCCAATTAAACCCTGCCTTGTGGGCATACCGTACTAGCATTTGCACCCCTATAGGAGCCACACCATATGCTCACTTGTATGGATCATAAGACATCTTACCTATTGAGGTTGAGTTACCTTCACTTCGGGTATCATTGAAAGGAATCATTTCAAAGGAAGACTATCAAGTATCTAGACTATAGGAGTTGGAATTGTTAGATGAACATTGTCAGCATGTTGTTGATCATCTTAAAGCTCATCAACAAAGAATGTCAAGGAGCTATAACCACAAGGTAAGACCAAGAACATTTCAGGTGGGCAAATTGGTACTAAAAGAGAATCCTTGTAATCAACAAGATTGGGAAAAGAAGGGAAAAACTGAACCTAATTGGTTATGTCCTTTTGTCATTGTATCAGTCTATGGATCTAGAGCATATCAGTTATCTACACCCAAAGGGGACCTATTTGAAGAACCTATCAACAACATTCATCTCAAGAATTTTTATACATAAATCATTGAGTACACGGTTTAAAAAGAATAAAAAATCCAAAAAAAATCAAAAAAGCAGAAAAATCCAAAAAAAAAAAGAGAAAATCCAAAAAAAGAAAAAAAGTAGGAAAATCCAAAAAAGCATAAAAGCATAAAAAATCCAGAAAAAGCAAAAAAAAATTTAAAAATAGAAAAAGTGCAATGCAAACAAGTAGTGAAAACCTGGAAATAGGTGTTATTTGTGATAGATTAGCTTTTCCATCTATTAGAACATGTGTCAGTCATCTGCTTTTTGCCATCATTATACCTGTCCATCATAAAACCTCATGTAAATATCCAGGCATTGCGGTCGTGTCTCACCCTAGCTTGGAAATCACTATTTGAATTCACAATAAATGGTTTGTTTCTCACTGGGGGAAATCTACTTTGAGCTTAAAACAACAGACAAGCAATAGTAGGACAACATAGAAAACATAATGATCACAATGAAACTCAACATTGAACATGAATCACAATTTTTATAAAACCAATCATCTAAATCAACAACAAGATTGGTAAAACAAATCTCACTACATGATATTCTTCTGAATCATGGTTTAATCACTTTAGCATAAATGTTCAACTATTGTATCTTTATTTTTTTTATCATTTCTCTGGAGCAACTCAAGGATGTCATGGACTAGAGAAGCTATGATGGAGTATGGTATTTTTCTTTGTTTGTTGTTTGTGAGTTGATCATTACCACTATGTAAATTTGTCACAGGACATGATCTACAAAGTATCATTGATGGAATTCCTAATTTTCATAGGAAAAGGATTAACTCTTGTCTTTTGTACACAAGAAATACTCAAGTCATCTCAGTTCAATTATACCTAGATGCTTGTATTATCTTGCAATATAAAAAATCCATGGAAGTTGTACTCAAGTCATCATGATTTAATTATACCAGCGATGTTTGTACTAACTTTCAACATATAAAAAGCTCAATGATGATAACAATCACAACAAATCAATTGACAAGATGACAACATTGAATAATTAGATTTTCATGGTTAAGATAGATTGCATTCATATTAGTTTTTGCATGTACATTTTAGGTTTTCCAAGGTTGGCAAATTTCAAAATGATTTTATCTCTCTCATTAAAGGATTAAGTACATTTGACATAAAAAAAAAACAAAAAGATAATTCACATTTAATTGCATAATCATTATCATATCATTCATACATTAGAAAGTATTAGCATAAGCCATCCATCCATGCATTAGATCATATATTTGCATTAAAAATAATAATAATACAAAAATAAAGTGCATCACATCTTATCTGCATGATCAAATCCTTCTCATATATCCTAAAGCATCATCCATAAAGCCATATAGAATCATAATCCATACATCATCATTTCCTCATTGCATCCATACATAACCATGACATAATCATATAAACATTGCATAACATATAGAGAAGAAATCAAATGCATTCATCATAAAAGCATGTACAACATATAGATCAAAAATCTCCACTGCATCTCATATAATCTCAAAATAATCAATGTCAAGTGTACAATGATACCACAAAATGTGGAGAGATGCATCAACAAAATGACAGGAAGTCATGAAGTCCCCGACTGAATAACTGAATACATCAAGTATCACTACATCAAATATGAGTACAAAAGCTATGTGTTTCTCCCCCCAAATGTTGTAGGCCTCGTTGTGTCTATTGTTGCACCACTAGATGGACTTGTACTTAGATCTCTACCTGATGGATCTATGAGAGGTGGCCCAGTCACACCCCTGCTCGTAGTCTGTGACTGACTCCAACTTGACCTAGCATTGATAGACTGGGCATAGCTAGGGGTACGTTGCTCTATAGGAATCTCCTGATAATACAATGATCTATAGTACTATATCTCTCAGGCTGAATGTCGAACCTCTTTGAGTATATCTCCTATAGTAGTCCCCTCAAAAATTCTCTACAATCTCTTAGCTAGGGCCTTTGCATGCTCATATCTCTATCTTGCGACATCTCTCTCTGCTACCAGAGAGGCAATCTGCTCTTGTGCCTGCACTAGTTGTCCCTATAAGCCCTCCACCTATAATTGTAAGGCATCTATTTGTGCTCCTTGTTGATGGGAAGGCACATGAATCTGAACCTGGGATGGTCCTGCCTACTGTTGTCCCAAGGGAACCATAGATCTCTACCTCTGGGGTACTCTAAAGTGCAATATCTGTCCACCACCTACGTTCCCTCCATCTCCATCATCCCCTCTATCCCAACCATCTCCCTCCTCATCATCACCATCTCCCCCATCCCTCCTCTATCTCAGTGTTGGTTGTGGTGCTCTCTCATCATCATCAAATGTCAGTACTAGCATATCAGGACTAGATATCCTCAGTACAACATGTGTGAAAAAATGCTCAACATACTCATCTATCATCACACTAGTCATGATCTCCAGACATTAATCCCATACTTATGCCTGCAATCCAAAATACTCCTTGCAAGCTATTTCATAGGCTATGGTGGGTCCCCACTCTGGAACATCCTGTTGTCTCTAAGCATATAAAACAACTCCCTGGGGCATCCCCTAAACTCAGCCATACTGACGAAGCACCCTCATGAGAATGAATCTCTCAATAATAAATCAGGTCAATCCAATCAAATATCTCAAAGTGCAAACATATGGCATCTCCAGATCATCCTCGGGCCACTACTCACAATCTAAGTACGGTCACCATATGAATGCCTCCAAATCATCAAGCACTCAATGCCAATACTCCAATTTTCTGCTTGTGTTGGACAAGAATACCTATGTACCCCAAGACATATGGCCTACCGATCGAATAATCTCTGTCTCCCAAAGGACGAGTAATAGCTATATGCTCTCAAGCCCAAATCTGAAGCAGTGTCACTCCAGCTAATAAACTAGTAGCTCTAAGATATACCACTTGATGCAAATCATGATATAAATGTGCTAACATACAAGAACCTCATGCATATTAGATCCCTTGAGTGATCATCCTCTCTAGTATCTCGCACCAACCAATGGACAATCCCTTCGACCTACGATTAGGACATAAGAAACCTCCAACAAACCTAGCTAGAACAGATGGTAATTGCTCATAGGAATCCACCATATCCTTCCACAAGATCTCATAACCACTAATCTTGTTATCATCAAAGATCCTCAATGCCTCGATGCCTGCCTACTCTGTATGATCATATACAACTAACTCTTCAAACACGAGAATCCCCAATATCTGGTACACATCCTCTGGGGTAATCATCATCTCACCAATAGCTAGATGGAATGTGTTTTGGTTGCTATGCCACCTCTCAGCTAATGTAGTCAATAGTCCCTTGTTTATCCTATACTAGGGCATATCAAGAAAGGAAGATAAACCACATCACTCAATAACATCCAAATCCACTTGCACCAGATGTAGAATCATATCCCAAGTCTTTGAGTAGTGCTCCTGAGACTGAAGAGCTCCTAAGTTCTCTTATAATCATGACATCTCATAAATCAACATTTTATCAATCAACCTATCAATCAATCTAATCAACTCAAATGAGATTTCAATCAAATCTCATAGAGTGTCTATCATTGATTCTCATCCATCATGAGGTCAATCATCATCTATCCTATCAAACATCAACAAAACAATGGTTGATGCGATCATCAAGCATCACAAGCAAGGAGAAAAATCAACATTTCATCAATTCTAGTGTCAATGCACCAAAACAGAGCATCTATGCGTTGGAACAATGGATGCACTGCAAAAATCCATCAACACCGAAACAGAGCATCTATGCGCTAAAATTCTAAATACGCTAAAACAGTCAATATATGCACTACTTTGCAACCTAAATGCACTAAATCTAAATGTGCTAAAATATTAATATATGCGCTATATCGAGGCATAAAAGCACTAAAATAGGGAACCTGTGTGCTAAATACCTACATGCGCTATTTCAGGAAACATATGCGCTAAAACGTACTATTATAGATTTTAATAATATGAAAACATGTGAAAACAAATTCAAATTTCAAAAGGCGGTTTCTCGACGTATGTACTGAAGGTGCATACACAGCAGGGCGGTGGTGTCGTTGAACTCGCTCGAATTGATGGGTGTGGTATGGGATCACCATTTTCCTTAATCACTCAATTAGCTCAATCACTCAATTGCAAATGAATTCAAATGAACTCCTTTTTCACCTTTTTACCTTTTAAAGGAAGAAATGGAGGGTATTTAAGTGGGATTATTTTTATTTTCAAAAAGTGCATCAATTAATCAATTGGCAGGGTCATTCTTCTTTATCGAGAGATAAATCGTCACAAAATCCTAAAAATTTGAAAATCCTCATAAAATCATTAAAAAATTAAAAAATTCAATAAATCCTAAAAACTTCAAAAAATTCCTTGATTTATCTCCCAAGGGAGCATACACGCATTATCACTCATATCGAATTTTTTATCAACACTATCAGAAATATTTTCTTTGAACCAACGTGTCGCAAACACATCACTTCAAAGAGGGGCAAAATGTATACACTCAATTTTGGTCTAGAGAATTAATTAAATACAAGTTATTTAATTGATAATCTTTAATTCTTCTACTTATAAATAAATTGAAAAATTTATTTATATAGTTCATTTTCTCTAATTATTTCTATTCTAGATCATTTAATTCATATCTTAATTAAATGAACAAATTTAATTAGTTTATTTCATTTAATTAACCTCCTCTCACTAAATTTGAATTTTAAATTCGTATTTAAGCACATGTTCTTCCCACCTTCCACCTCATCATGTGTCTCAAAAATTAACTATTTCTAATATTTAATTTGGCATTTATCACCAATAAATTCTAACTAATTTGGGATACTTGGCCTTCATATCCATTTTATTCCTCTTCACACTTGGTAGTTTGTTCTCATGAAGGGAACACACCTCCCCTTTCTCTCTAACCTCTTCATCTTCAACCGTCCATCTCTCCAGATCAAATTTATATTGTTGATTCTTGCCACCTAGGCTCATGCCTTGGAAAATCTATAAACAGGCCCTCATTTACACAACAAAAAAGAGAGAGAGTTGGGCATTTGTAGCAATTACACTGCAACATTTTAATTAGCATCATCCTTTTAGTGAGCATTTTAGTATTAGTATTTTAGCATCAAGTAGTTCAATCATGACATTTTTATTAGAAGCATCTTAATTACAACATTTTCATCATATCATTTTCATACAACAACATCATAGCAACATTATTATCTTTTCATATCATCTACAACTAGTTCATTATCATGTAATGTAGGAAACATCTCTTGCATTTCAAGAATCTCTCATTCTTTAGGTTTTCATTTAGAAAGTCATGTGCACAACAATTTGAAAGAAAAATGACTTAAATAATCCTTGGAGATAGAGGACAATCAGATGCCTTTGAGGAATCATTGTATTAGTTTGCTTATTATTTGAATTCCTTGATATAATGTTTCATTGGTGTGTTGTATAGGTTTTATTTTCTTATTCATGTTATTTACATACACACACTTCCTTTCGAATTCCTTGATGAAGTGAACATCCTCTGAAAGGATTTCTTGATGGTCAATTGATTTGTGAAAAAAACATTCTTGCACTTTCAAATAGTGCATCCCTCGAGTGGACCCCTCTCCTTTTGAAGGGTTCCTGAGGGACCCCTTTGAAAGCTTTTCAAATTTTTTACTGTCTATGTGGCTATCCACTTGTTTTCTTGCGTGGTTGCTTTTTATTTTTTGACATGTTTTATTTGCAGATTAACATGTTACTTTGCAGGTGTGCTTGTGAAGCTGCTTTCCAGTCTGACTCTACAGAGTCCCCTTTCATTGGGCTTCCTTCATGAGAGAATACTTGGGGGAATGCCTTCTTTGTAGGTCTCAGGGCCTGTGAAGAACTTGCATCCTACAATATTTTTCCATCATTGGTCTACGGGCCTTCGGTGTACTTTGTTCAACTTCGTAGTTCCATAGAGCTACGGACTCCTTTTGCTTGAACCTCCTTAGGGGGGAGTACCTATGGAGTCCTTTTCCTTCCCTATGCTTTTGAGCTCGCTATATCATGGTCTACTTCCTCAATAGTTTAGGTATGCATTTCTAACTCTTCTTAATCTACTTTACCAAACACTCATTGATACTCGTGCTTGCTAAAGTGGGGCAAAATGTTCATTTGTACCCCTTATGTAAATTCCCCTTTTGCATACCCCCACCTTATAAAATCAAACCCAAAGGCATAATTCCACATCACCCACCTACCTTCCATCCACTTGATGTGTGTCCTATCTATTGGTGGGGGAATATTTGTCAAGCGCATGAGTGCAGCGCGCGGATGTCTGTGTGGCACACTATCATCCCTGATAGATTCCTGCCTTTGGAGTTCACAAGGACGTTACGCTCCTCATTGGGGATTAATTGTAACACCTTTATGTCGACCAACCGACACAAAAATAGCTTCGTATTTCCCATTTTGTCTTATTCATTAATTCATTCTTCCAAGCTCCTTTACAATCTCTTCAACATTATACTCATAATTCTAGCAATCTTCACAACTCCATTGAGCATTTCAAAAAGCAAGATTTCTACTCCATCAATTCCATCCTTGTAGTGTGGTGCTACCATAGAAGCCGCGAGTTTGGAGTCTTGTGAGACCTCCCTTCATCACCGTTGCAGCTGTGTCAACTTTGTGAAGCTCATTGCCTTGCATTCTCCTTTCATTGGCCTTCAGTGCCTTTTGGTGGAGGTGGTACTACATCACTCTCTTTTTCCTTTTGTGGTTTTATAAAGTAGCATAGTGTCTTTCATAGTTTTCAATACTTTCCTTTCCTCTTTCCTTTATTTTACTTTCTACTTCATGGCTTTTCTAGCTGTTTGCGGAAGTGGAAATACTAAAGTGAGGGTTTGACTGAGGAAAACCCCTATACAACCCAACATTTTTCCCTCTCTTTCTTGTGTGTAGGTGAACATGTGTGTGGATCTCAATGGAAAACTAGAGCTTTAGTGAGTTGATATTTTTCACCCTCATCTTCATCTACTTGCTTTATCATTTACGTAGCTACTTTTCATACTTCATAATTCTGTTTATTTCATTAAAGCTAGTTAAGCTAGGTAGTTAGTAGGTTCTTTGGTATTTTATATTGTATTTCACTCTTTCTTGCCATATAGATGCCACTGTGCCAAAGAGATGCCAACACGTCACACTATTGTCCTAGACTTGCATTGCCATCCTTGGGCAAAGAGTTGTTTGAGGTGCAGTCTGGACTCCAAAAAATAGCTCGTCTAGCCCCATTTAGACTTTTAGATCTATAGAGTGACAAAAGAACTTGAGAGAGCTCTTGATTCTTGATTCTTATCCTAAACACCCATTAGCTTGAGGTAAGTTAGGGCAGCCCTCTGCTCTCAACTCTCCATGACTTGGAGCCCTAGTGTGGTTGGTCCCTCGCTCTTACACTAACCTTGTGATTATATGTTTTTATCTCATGCATATCATATTTTAATGTGTCTTCCTTATGTCTTTAGTGTGTTTTATTTATATATTCCTTGTATGCCTCATGTATTTTCTTGTATGCCTTATGTAGTCACTAGGTTTCATTGTGTATTCCTTTTGTCTAATCCCGATGTCTATCTTATTATTTTGCACCTCATGTGTGTGTGTGTGTTCATTTTTCTATACATTGTTATTTAGTAAATCTTGAGCCTAGGGGTTGGTGTATACCTTAGATTTAATGTCATCTTACTTCTCCAATGTTTTGATGAGAGAACCCTTATTGACTCCCTTACTTTTGTGTGAGCATGAGCATAACTTCATACTCTCACTAAAGTGGGGGCTAAATGTAGCATCGTAAATTGTAAACCTTGAAAATTTCACACTATGTTTGGCCCCTCTTAAGTTCTTGGACCTAATTGTGCTTATTATTTTCCCATTTTATTATCATTTGTAGAAAATCAAGATAAAATCGAGAATTAAGATTAATTATTTATTTAATGACAACTTAAAATTCAAAATATGTCTAGTCCAAGGCATCCTTGCCCTTGACCACCATATTTGGCCCAATTTTTAATATTTTATTTTTAATAGTTTGCAAATTTAAATTCATTTGTTGCATTCTCAAAATAATTATTATGAGCAATGAAAAAATGCATATAGAAATAAGTATTTTTCACCATTTGAACATCTAACGGAACCTAATGAAAATTTGAGCAATTGAATGTCCTAAAAAGTAGTCATGGCAATTCAAGAGAAGAATTAGTAGCATATTACATCACTTTTATTAGTCAAGATTCAAGTTAGCAATGCATCATCATGTAAGATTGGACCTTATGTTTTATGTTCATTATTTTATAAGTACTAAAACTTGCAATATCTTCAATCACGTATCAATTTCTCTTTGTATGAGATGTGTGACATGACTTCAGTCCATCAAGGAAAAAATGTTTGAATGGTAAGTTGCAACACTTGTGATTTATCATTTGTTTTTATCCATTTTCCTCCACCTGACCTAGGGTAAGAACTCTTTATCCAACATCATCATAGTCATTGTGGAGGTGGAAACACCAAAATGAGGTTTGACTTAGGAAAGCCCCTATATGGCACAACCCTTTATCTCCTCTCTTTATTGCAAATGGTATATATGAAGTATATATAGAGAAGATTGAAGACCTAATATTAAGATCAAGTATTCAAGCACATTCATTCATAAAATTAGGGCAAGATCAATTATTCATCAATAGACAAATTTTTGAACCTAAGTTTGACAGGGAAGCACCTATAGATTGTAACTCACCTATTCCTATTCTAATATTCCAAAAACCCTAATTCTCAATATAGAGCATCCACACCACTGACCAATCAATTTCAACTCAAATTTGAATGTTAAGTTCCTTTGTCTCTACCCTCTTATTTTTTGTTCTAATTTTCTATAAAATAGTTATATGTTATTATGAATTTACATCAATTTTTCGTAGTCACATAGTTGACCTAGTTCACATTTACAAAATCACACACATAACATCCATTCAAATCTAATTAGACCTCTCAAAGGGAACTAAAAATCTGAACAACCATTCTATCCCTTCCTTGAGGATAGTAGTCAAATGGTCTTTTATGATCATTTTTGTGTCCCCCCAATGTTGTATATCTATCAAACACAAGCACCAAATCACAGAGCTAAGTGTTGAATTTAAACTTGCAAATAGCAATTCATTAAAAAACTCACAAAAGAGGTCAAAATAGGGATATGGCTCCCATTGGGAATGCAAAATGAGGATGAGAAAAATGGTATAAATATAAAAACAAGATAAATGCATAACACACACTTACTTTGAATCACCTTCAAACTCCATGATTGAGATAGAATAGGATGCACCCAAATCCTATTGATATGCTCTAGATGGATAAAATGTGGTTTTCTCTAAAGACATTAAGCATAAACTTGTTGAAATAAAATTTTATGGAGACAAAATAACACCATAAGTGTAATAGTGATATACTTGATGATAATGAAGGATGATGACTTCACTTTATAGAAATAGAGTCAAATTGATGAAGGGTTGAGATCTTGCCACAAGATCAAGCTTCCAAATTAAGAGGTTATCTCAAGCAAGAGAGAAAGGACAAGTGTCATGTACATATTTATTATGAATGAAAGTTAAATGCTTGAGATTGGGTAAGATTATGAGAGAATGTAATAGGCTTCAAAAAAAGAGGGAATCTTTGGCTTTTTCCCATTTTTAGGGAGGTGATAATTTTAAAATAGATTTTATTGATATAAAAGAGGTGGGCTCATGTAAAGTCAACTAAAAAAGTGACATTTGTCTCTATTGGATTTAAGGAAGAAGAGGTGAAGAATTATTGGGTGAATGTGTAGGCATGCACATGTGAAGGGGTGACACATGGCAGGTGATGGTAAGTTTGGATTTCAAAGAAATTTAATTTAGAAAAAAGGGTTAAATAGAGATTAAAAGAATATCAATTAATTAATTAATCTAGGATTAATGAATTAATAGGCTTAGAATAACTAAATGATAGGGACAAAGATTAATTTAAATTAATCAATCCTTTAGAGGAAGGGGAAAAAAGGAAAAATTAATTAAATAAAATTTAAATAATTTAAAGGAATAAAAGGATAATTAAATAAATAAATATTTAATTAATTATGAATATTAGGATAAATTAATTAAAATTTAGAATTTTAATTAATTATAAGGAAATGTTATATTTGTGGTGTTTACAAGAAGTTAAAGATGTTTTCAAAATGGCATGCTCACAGATACATGAGCAAGGAGTGGGTTGAATTAGCATGTTGACACATATGTGAGGATTGAGTGAGTTGATGACAAATTGAAAGAGGACAACAATCAAGATTGAGACCCATATAAATGAATTAAATGGTTAAAAAAAGGAATGAGCATGATGTGGATTATTACATTATAAGAAATATTAAGAGGGATTAAATAGTTTAACCATTTAACTAATCATGGATAATAAATTGATTAATTTGGAGGAATGTAGGATGGTTAATTAGCCTACACCAACTAATTAGACAAGTGTTAATCAATCGATTTAGTTAGGAACTTAGGTTTTATTTGAATTAGTTGATTTAGTCAATTAGCCTAAAGTGGAATTGAGAATAATGAAGAGTAGATAATGAATTATTTGATTAATTCTCAAAAAGTTAGTATGAAGGAAATTAGTGGTAAATTTTGGATATTGACAAATGTATGACCCCCTTGATTCCTCGGTAAGTGTTCTTTGATTTTACTCATTTTATTATTTTTGTATGTAGATGCTACTATAAAATTATTATTTATGCATTTTTTAAATATATATCAAATGCTACTCATTGGAATATTTTATTTGTGCTAAATTTTTTTAAGATGGAGTATTCATTATGAGCATAAAGTAAAAAAACCATCATATGATCTATATGTTCTTTACTTGTCTATATATTTAACTTCATTTTGAATACTTGTTTGCTTTGACAAATGTATCCTTATAGTGTTTAACAATCAATTCAAAATGGAGCAAAAATATAAGGATGGAACTTGCATACATTCCCCTTTTTCCCTTTGGGTAGACTCACTTTGATTGGGTTGTCTCAAATACGATTACTAGTGTACAAGTGACAAGTCTAAAATTGATTTTTTTAATAAATTTCTTTATTTAGTTCAAATTCATTGTTGTGAAAATGACTTGATAAATTTTAAATTCAAATTCAAATTTTGGGCTTAATCCATCTCCCTTCTTATTGACCATTGTTGTATAAAGGACAAACCCTTGTTGATTATTAAGGGTCCATCATTTATGAATTAAAACATCATGAATTATCTAGAAAGCTTTGTTACACGTTGCATTACTTGTAGACAATATCATCAACATGACATCAATAGTTACACATAACTAGTCATATCGTATGATTGCTTAGCATGTGTTCAATATTCTTAAATTGATTCAAATAAATCTAAATATTTTACATAAAAAGAAGATTCCAAGGAAAAATAAATAGATTGTATTAGAGTTTAGAAGAGATCAAATATGCAGATTAAAAATTCATTCCACGGGCTTTGGTTACAAATTAAACATATTATTTCTAAAATTTTAAAAGTGACCTAGACATATGGATAATACTTTTTCAAATTCTAAAGCATTGAACAAAGCATTCCTAAATATTCTACATATTAGTGAATCACTTTTTAACATCACGTATAGTATATTTGGCATAAAATCTAATTAAATACAGTAATTTTCCATTTAATTTCTATATTTATTCAATATATTATTTCAAAAAATTACCATCTCAACCATTTAATTCTAAAATAGATTATCTTATTATTATTAAATTTTAGCCCTTTTTTTTTAATTAGCAATAATAATTTTATCTCTGAGGTTATTTTGAAAACAAATATTTATCCATTCTAATAAAAAAAAAATTAATAATATTCAAATCTTTATTATGTATTATATTTAGTGTGAAAAAGTTGGTTCTCATAATCTTTTCTTTGTTACATAGGAAATCCATTACAATATTTGATTACTTCTATTTAAGTTAGGAGTTCCATATCTAACATTTTCATTCTTTTATCTAATAATATTTTGAGCTATTAGATTTTTAGTCTTGGTTAACAACCACTATAAATCTACCTCTTCTTACTATAAGTTGATCTGTTCATAGTAATGTCTAAGGAGAATGAGGGAGAAATTAAGGTTTCATCCAGTAATTTTGTAGGTTAGTAGATTTCTAGTCTTAGTTAGCAACCACTATAAACCTACCTCTTCTTACTATAAACCAACCTCTTCCTAGTAATGTACAATTAGACTAAGGGAGAAATTGGGGGTTTCATCTAATATTTTTTTGGGTTATCAGGTTTCTAGTTTTGATTATCAACCACTATAAAACCAGCGCTTCTTAATAGTAATATCCAACTAGAATGAGAGAAATTTTGGGATAAATGCTTTTGATTGGAGCTATAACATGTATACTCAACAATAACATCCCAGTAGAAATTTGAATCTTGGTAACGCGAACTACAACACCGCGATTTAACTATCACAATAGACCATGACTGACTAAAATTTCAGAAAAAGACAAATTAATTTAATAGTAGCAAAAATGTTTTTTTTTGAGACAAAATTCACAAATGATACTCTTCCTCCCATAAAACATTTTCTAATGTGTGGTTCTTGTCATGGCATCAAAGTCGGTGGCATCTCTAGATGGTATGCATTTCAATTTATACAAACTGGTCTAATTGTAAAGCAACCAATTCTGTGCATAGTCAAACATGAAAGTACGTACTTCCAGCAAGAAACTGATGAAAATAGTCTGCTTATTTTGATTTAACAACACTATAAGACACCCACTAAAAATATTTCAAACTGTTCTTAAATTTCTATCAAGAATGAAACATAAATCAGGAGTGGCTTACTAGTTGTCAGCACGTACGAGAATTGAATCATGGAGTTCATATTCATATTCATATAAACAATGGCTTTGAGTTTCCCATCACCTACGGATACAAACAGGTTGTACAGGCCTTGAAATTAACTTCAAAACTCTGTTGGATTTCTATGGGCGGTGGGACCCTCGTAATCTCTAAAGATCTTATCATACTCACTACATGCCATGAAAAATCTTGTGTATGGACTGCCGTCCATTCTCGCTGACTCTGATGTAGCTTTCAGCCAGGTGTGGATATATATATGTATGTATATATATTTTATGTGTATGTGTATATGTATATGGATAGTATTTTTTTATTGAACTAATTAGACAATATTGAATGTATCAAGATAAGTAATTATGAAGATTGGAAAATTAAAGTTTTTTCAGAATCAAATAAACATTATTATAATCTATTTTTAATTATAATGATGATAAATGTATATAATATAATATGAATTATTTATAATTTTTTATTAGGTGAAATATTGAACAGCTGTTCGTAATTATTGTAGAGATTTTATTATAATATTGATATTGTATATTACTGTTTTTATTGATAATGTATTGATTGAATTGGAGTTGATTGATTTGTAATTTGATTTGGTCTAATTGATATTGATCACTCTTTTATTTTTTATTTTTAGCATTATTTATAATTGAGAAGGCAATCACATAGTTAAAATGAATATTTGTCTCAAAATTGTAATTTTTTCCTAAAAAATACAATGACTAAATATTTCTCTCAATATTGGACATGCTTATTCTACTACATGGAAGAAGAAACAAAGCAGAACCATTATATAATGACGACTCCTAATTTAAGAATAATTGTACTTGTTGCTAGACTTTCCAATTAAGTTAATAGGAAAGAATGATTTATTCTAAAATTGTAGAAAAAGCGGGTGGTTGGTCGAGTGGTGGGCCTTTTTAGGCGGGGGCATTAGAGACCATTAATAGAAAGAACCTGTTAATGTAGTGGTGGGTACGCCACGTCGCAAAGAACAGGTCGTGTTAGGGCGGAAGTGATTGCAAGACAGGTTTTGAGGTTGGCGGAGTGTGTGGAATATTGCTTTGATAGAAGCAAGATTCATTCGCATCATATGATATTAAGTTGCTCAGAGACACCTCATTATAATGATAACAAATCGGGCAAAATATTTATTATTAACGAAACATTTCTTTTTAATTCTTTAACTGTTTGCTTCTTGTTCAGGGGCTGCTTTAAACAGGATTCGAGTGGCGATGGAGGCAATGCGAAGCTTTTCGACAGCATTGCAGTAGAAAGGTTTTTTTGGGCAACCATCATGGAAACAGATGAAACAACTCCTCAAGTGCCCGAATGATGAGGTTGTGGAAGCGGTTTTGGAGTTGTTGGGGCCAAAATTCTTAACAGCTACGTACCGCGTCCGGTTAAACACTGATATCGCCTCGATGATTTTTGCTTGGGCTTTAGAACTGGGCGAGGATGGAACAAAGATCAAAGGAATACTGTTGAAGTTGTTTGGGGCCAAGTTATTGGGGAATCTGGAATCCCTCCTGGAATGGGCGGTATCAGGCATTGGGGTTGATGTTTCGGAGGGCATTGAGGATATGGATGAAGCAACAGAAGAAGGACTCATTCCTTTCATCCGCTGGCACCGGAATATGGATAAGGAAACCTACAAGCTGGAAAGGTTGATGGCCTAGGAGAATTTAAAACTCGTGCTAAACTGATAGATGGGTCATGCGAGAGCTGCGACAGAAGGTATCTCTAGGCCAATTCTAAAGAAGCAGCGGTCGAAGAGTAGAGGAGGAAGAATGATCAGGAAAATCAAATGATTGCTTGAGAAATCATCAATTTTGGCAAGAAAACAAAGAAGGCTCTCCTCGATGGAAGTATGTAGAACGAAGCTGCGAAATTAAGGATGGTGAATCTATAAGGCGAGATGTTAAAGGAAGCTAAGCATTCGTTGAAGATGCAGTTGGGGTTAGTAGGTCGAAGCGGCTGAGCATAGATGGCTAAATCTGAAGGATGGCCAATTTTTTTGAAGACAATTGGATGACTGGATGCGGTTTTGATTATATCTTTTGGCTAAGGAAATCGGCCGGTACAACTTGGCTGGTAGCAGGGAACTACATTTTGTAATGAATCTTGTCATAGATGATATGGCCACAAGAGAATGTGTTTGGGCTATTAGAATAGCAAATACCTATGTAATCTTTTCTTTATATTAATAAAATCAAAATAACCTTTTACCGATCAAAAAAAAAAAAAATCATAGAAAAAAAAATTCTTGTTCAACAAAAGGTGCTAGCAAGAAGTTGAGTTCACTTTTTGGTCAAAAGGTGGAAGTGTTTTCCCTGATTTTCGGAATTCGACACATTTGATCTTAAAATTTGAAGCACTTAGAGATGGAATCTTGGAAAAAGTCACTAATCATAAAATGTAGTATTCATAGTTTAGCTTCCAAATATGTAATTTATTTCAATATCCAGATGATACAAATTGATTTTCAATGGGCATTTCTAAAAACCATTATTTAAAAGTCACTTTTTTTTTACCATACCATGCACATGTACATCATCCATATTTTGACCTAAATAATCATATTTTTGGAAATCATTTTGGGAAAAGATTTGTAACTCACTAAAGCACGCTTTCCATTTTTTTGTGTAATTTTTTATTGGATTTTTTTTTTTGTTAATTTTTACTTCCCATATTTGGTGTTCTGAAAAACCATCGTGTACGCCACACATAAGATGATCTAAACTTATCATTTTTTATTAAATTTAAATTGAAAAGAATTGTCTAAAGTATGCTTTCATACAATTTGTTTTTCAAAAAATTATGTTAATAAAAAGTTATTAAAATACTTAGAAACCCTGATAATTCAAGTTTATGGACCTATTTCATTATAAATTAATTGAGAGATAGAAAAAATAATACAATTGTAAAAAAAATTACATATTTGGAATCTACACTGTCTCACCTATAATAGGTTTTTAATTTCATCAAAAAATTATGCAAAAACGTTTACAGACATATGTCCAAAGTCACTATTTTCTTGTGACATTGTCAGGACCTTCAACTTGCGGGTCAAACCAAGTCCAAGGCCTAGGTTCGGGTCCCCAAACTTTTTCCTGAACCTGTTAACAAAGCAAAAACCCAACCTACAATTCAAATTTCACAAAATATGATCCCGTTTTGTTTATAAGCAAGATCTCGTTTAGTAAATGGGATCTTGTTTCGTATTCATCCATTGAAAAGGAATTGGGATCTCATTTAGTAAATGGGATCTTGTTTACTAAACGAGATCCCGAGTTATTTTTCACTTTTTTTTATTTTTACTGTCAAACAAGTACATTTCGAGTTTGAAACTTGCTCTGTACGGCCAACAACGACATATTCCTTATTTTCTATCAACTTTTGTCTTGTAGAGGCTCTTCAACTTGGGAATTTTTTTTTCATTTTGAAAGGAGGCATCATTGGGACACTGTTAGAGAGGAATTTTGTTCAATTGCAACTTGTTTGAAGGAGGAAGAGGAATTTTGTTCAATTGCTACTTGTTTGAAGGAGAAACAAAGAAGGAAAGCCTCAAAAAAAATTAATCATGGGATCACAATTTCAGAATAAGAGGAAAGATAAGAAGGTATTGACCCCTGAAGAAATTGACGCAAAGAGAGAAAAGGAGGAAAAAAGAAAAAGAGATAGAAGAATGAGGATTTGATCGATGAATGATGTTGAAGCATCCAATTCCACAACTATTGAAGATAAAAACATTGAGGAGACCATGGATGTAGATGATGCAAATTTACAAAAGATGAATGTGGAAACTAATATGATTATTGTAAACTACTCCTGGTATGTCTTCAAATACCCCTTTCAATGCTATGGAGAATGTTTCAATAGGCACAAATCCAAGTACATCTTCAAATCCAATTTTGAATGAAATAGAAATGGGAGATTTAAAAGAAGTTGGATATAACAATGTTGACATCAATAATAGTTATAGAGCTCAATATTTGAGTCAAATTGTTGTTGAAAATGAAAATGAAGATAAAAATAGTTTTTTTGTTGAAAATGGAAACCGTTTTGTTGTTGAAAATGAAAATGAAAACCATTTTGTTGTTGAAAATGAAAATGAAAATCCTTTTATTGAAAATGAAAATGAAAACCATTTTGTTGATGAAAACAAAGATGAAAATGAAAATCATTTTGAAGTGGAAAATGAGAATGAAAATCCAAGATGTGATGTTAAAAATAAAATATTTTAAAAAAAATTAAAAGTGATGTTTTGGATAATCTTCCTGGTAATATTTCTTGGAGACAAATAAGATTCCATGCCAATAGATTATACAAAGAATTCTTTTATCATAAAAAAATAAAAGAATTCATTTCAATGTCAACTAATGATGCAATTGATGAGAATGTGGAAAATGAGAAAAGTAATGAAAAATTTAGAATTTTTTGTTAAACCAAGAAGAAAAGATCAATCACTAAAACATGTTATGTCAACGGTTGCTAGTGCCATTGAGTTTATTGAAAAAAATAATCAATCTAAAATAAGAATGCAACAAGAAGAGCTATAACAACTGCTATAGTTAATATTTAGCAACTTTGAATACAAGAATGGTAAGCAATATAAAATTACTAAAATTCTAAAAATGCATCCTAAAACATTGCTAAGAGCAGCAAAAAGAAGAGAGTATAAAAGATGATCCAATCAAACAATATTGGAGTTTTAGTGGTCGACTCTCGAGGTTTGACATGAAATTGAATGTTGAAATCAAATCTTTGATTGAAAAATATTGGCATGATAATACTAGGGTATCATCTAATGCTAGAGATGTTTAAAATTACAAGTGGAATCCAAAGTTCACAATCTTCATCCAAAACACCTATTAAATACAACACAAACTGAATTTTATAGAAAATTTTGTGATGATTTAGTGTTACCTGGTAATATTAAAATAAGTCAAAGGCCTTTTGAAAAATTTAAACCTTGGTATGTAAAAATTAATAAGCAACGAATATCATTTTGTTATAAAAAGCATGGGTATGTGCAAGATCATCATGGAAAAAACAGGCCCTTAAGTGACAATGAAAATTCAAAAAACTCGGAGTTAGGAAACTTGACATAAAAATTTGAATAAGTTATCTATATTATTTCAAAAATTGAATGTATTTTCTAAACTACAAGGTTATTTTTTGTAAAAAAATATCTATTTGGTGAAAAATTAAAATTTTAATGCAGTAGTACTAAAATTTCAAGGAAAAAATAAGAAGTAGTTGTTTGTCTGACCAACCTAACCATAATAAAATGATAATATTTTTTTATAATATTTTAGATATAAGTAGAGGACTCATATCAGGATGTGATGCATATTTTTTTGTAATTTTTTTTCGAGTAAATAATTAATTATGAATTTTTTATTACAAATATAATAAAATATAAAAACTCGTATGTTTGACCACCTTAACTTGGTCAAAACTTCATGAATTTTTATTTATTTTTAATCCTATAGTATGTCAAGCATAGAATGTGATGCATATTTTGGATTCAAAAAATGTGATACTGTTTGAAAGCTATAGATGTTTTTCTATCAGACTATCAATTACGAATTTAGTTGTAATTCTAATAAAAAATGAATAATATTTATTTATTAGATTCAAAGTAAAATATAATTTATATTGGTAGAAATTTGAGAAGCTCTTTTACAAACCCTTTTTGTTTCATCAATTTGGGGTAAAATAAAAGTCGTCAACCACATGGGCGAAGTCTGGAAAAGCAAGGTAAGTTGTTAAACATGTTTTCCGTGTTGTCTTCTTAGGATTGGCAGGTCCGAACCAAATTCAAAAGCAAGCCCGAGCCTAATCCCTAGGCATTAAATTATGTGTCATCATATTGGATATCCGATTTGAATCCGATATCTGATATGTTTTAGATATGAGTTTTAAAAAATTTATACAATTTTTAATATATGATTTTAAAAATGCAATAAAGTTTATAATTTAATATATATAATATATAGTATAGTTTATAATGTAATATATAATATACAATTTATGATTATCTCTTACCGAATTATGTATATTATTATGTATTTAATATATAATATACTATATTATCATGTATAATATTTAAATATTATTTCAATATTTTAGTTAATCTATAAATATTTAAATATATATATAACTAATATATAAAATATTTAAATATTATCTCTGCCCCTCTCTCTCTCTCTCCACCTCTATCTCTCCCAAGTCTCTCACTCAATCACTCCTATCTATCTCCCCTCTACCCTCTCTCTCTCTCCCTCAACCCTAAACCCCCTCTCTCCCTCTCTCCCTCCCACTCTCCCTCTCTCCTTCCCACTCTCCCTCTCCTTCTCTCACTCTCCCACTCTCCCTCTCACTCTCCCTCTCTCCCTCTCTCTCTCTCTCAACCCTAAACCCCCTCTCTCTCCCACTCTCCCTCTCTCCCTCTCCCTCAATCCTAAACCCCCTCTCTCTCCCTCTCTCCTTTCTCTCCTTCCCACTCTCCCTCTCCTCTCACTCTCCCTCTCTCCCTCAACCCTCTCTCTCTCTCTCTCTTCTACTCCCTCTCTCTCCCTATCCCTCCCACTCTCCCTCCCTCTATATCTCCTTCCCACTCTCCCTCTCCCTCTCTCAATCTCCCACTCTCCCACTCTCCCTCACTTTCTCACTATCTCACTCTCCCTTTCTCCCTCTCCATCTCACTCTCCCACTTTCCCTCTCACTCTCTCACTCTCCCATCTCCCTCTCTCACTCTCTCTCTCCCTCTCTCTCTCTCCTCTCCCTCTCACTCTCTCTCTATCCTCTCCCTCCCTCTCTCCCTCCCTCTCCTCCCTCTCCCTCTCTCAGTCTCCACTCTCCTCCTCCCTCCTCCTCTCCTCCACTCCTCCCTCCTCCTATCTCTCCCTCTCTCCCTCTCCCTCTCTCTCTCTCTCAATCTCCCACTCTCCCTCTCTCCCTCCCACTCTCCCACTCTCCCTCTCCCTGTCTCAATCTCCCACTCTCCCACTCTCTACCATTAACCCTTAGGTCTATGTGGGCACAAATCAGATATTTCATTTGTAAAACTCCGATGTGTAGAGCTAAAATCTTACCGTTGCAAAACATTTTGAAATGTTTCCCAAATCAGATATCCGATTATATCGGATATCGGATTTGTGGGCCATAGAAAAACCCCATGTGGGTCATTTTTGTGCATTCCAACGGACCCTACATTCTATGTGCAACACTTTGTAGGTGACAAATGCGCAGTTTCAGATAGGAAGAGACAAAGATAAACTTTTTGGAGCATCTTGTACTCAAATTTGTCATAAGGAATGATTTTTTAGCATATTTTATGAGGTATACTGGGGAGCAACAGTCGTCAGAAGAAAAAACATAAGAGAAAGCTAAAAAAAGAACAAATTGAAGAATATAGACAAAGAGATAGAGAAGGTCATAGGAAGAAAAGACAAGGTATGTTAAATATTGGTGAACCTGAGCCCTATGGTCTTTCAAGTGAAGAGGAAATTGAATATGTTCAAGGTGAAAATGTAGAACCTGATATTGAAATTGGGAATGAAAATGTTCAAATTGATATTAAAAATGTTCAAGGTGAAAATGTTGGAATTGAAGATGTTGAACATGATATTTAAACTGGGAATGAAAATATTGAAATTTATAATGAAAATGTTCAAGGTGAAAATGTTGGAATTGAAGATGTTGAACATGATATTGAAATTGGGAATAAAATTATTCAAATTGATATTGAAAATGTTCAAGGTGAAAATGTTGGAAATGAAGATGTTGAACATAATATTGAAGCAAGTGTAAATTATGTTTCACCAGATTCCATGAGAAATGAAGAACCTTGTATGGAAGAAATACATATTCCAAATTCAAGACCTTCAAGGACCCTTAAATGGTTAGTTGAAATTGATGATAACATTATAAACAATTTTGAAGGCAAGAGGTCAACACGAACTGTTCGGTTGTTGGCTAGAAGACTTTTCAACCAATATTTTAGAGATAATAAATTGACCGAGCAACGCCAACTTTTTGTACAATTGCTAAATATGCAAAATATGAGAGCTTTGCTAGCCAAATTTAAGATTCGTGTGAACAATAAGACCAAAAAAAATTCTATTATTGTCAAAAATAACAAGGAAAATATAAGAGAGCTGCTCGAAGAGTCATTACAACCACCCTAGTAATCTATCAATTGAAAAAGGCTCACTTTATGAGACAAACTTGTATTGATTTTGACATAAATCGTAAAAATTTGGATAGAGCACTTGCAAGAAGAGAAACAATAGATGATCCTCTTCAAAATGATACATGGGCTTTTGTCAGGAGGCTTCCACATGTTGATAAGAAGCTAATCGATAATGTAAAGCAGGTAATTCAACAATTTTGGCATGATAACTCTAGAGTATCACCCAATGCAAATGATGTTTTAAAGTTAAGAATTGGCAATCGAGACCGTACACCGCATCCTAAACATTTCTTGGAATCAAGCCAAACAATGTTCAACAAATTTATTGAAACACATCCAAATATGGAAATATCGCAAAGGAATTTTGAAGGTTTGAAGCCATTTTATTTTGTGCCTCTTAAGGTTCGTAATACTTGTTATTGCAAATACCATGTGGATTTTTCAATGTACCATGAACTATTATGCTATATTTGTTCTAATTTGCACACTAATGAAATGTTGCAGGAGTGTGGTGCAATGCATCTTATGAAATCATCAAGGGACTTGCTAGATCTATTTTTATGTTCTAAAGATGATGGTTCCTTTTTCTATAGAAATGATTGTTTAAATGTGAAGTGCTCACAATGTGGTGGCTTGTCAAAGTTTGTTCAATGTTTTCATGAGGGTTTCGAACATGAATTTGGAAAGAATCTTGTTGAGAAAAAGAGATATGAGATAGTCAAATATACTTTGCAGAGTGGAGGTGAAGGTTCTAGATGCGAGTTGGTTACAAAAGAAAGCAGTTTTGCTGATTTTATTTTAGATTAGGGATAATTTTTTCTACAAATATGCAAGGCATAGTCATAGGTCTCAGTGGTTGGATCAACAATTCAGGATATGTAAGGACTCTTTTCCGATTGGCACTATTATATCAGTGGTTGATTTTGCAGAAAACTACACATTGCAACCACAAAACGAGGTACAATCTCAGTATTACAATTCCATTCAGATTACTATTTTTGTCCACATAACGTTTAGACATGCACCTAATAGTACAGAGGAGGATCAAAAGATAATTAGAGAGTATCATTTTTATATTAGTGATGATAGATCTCACTCGTCCGAGTATGTCCAACATTGATAGATCTCACTCGTCCGAGTATTTCCAACATTGTTTCAAGAATTTTTTTGAGTTCTTGCAAGAGCATCATATAACATTGGGTCGACATCTCATTTGGTCAGATAACTGCACAAGTCAATTCAAGAATGCTTGTATGTTTTATTGGTTGAGTTGAATGCATGTAGAGAGGGGTGTACCTAATATTTGGAGTATTTTTGAAGTTGGGCATGGGAGAGGGGAGCATAATGGAGCAGGGGCATGTGTAAAGAGAGCTCTAGTTAAGGAGAAATTGAAGATTTTAGGAGAAAAATTTAGTGATGCGCGTTCTATTGTTGATTGGTGTAGTTCACCATTGTCACAAGGAGGGACACTTGATTGAAAGGTGCACAAATTCTTTTGGCTGGTTAAGGAGGGTACAGTGGGAAGCAGATTATATTGTCATACAATCAAAGATTCTTCAAAGATGCATTCATTTTGAAGCTCGGATGCAAGCACATGGACCATTTGAACACAACAGTTGGCTTGTTTTTGTCAGAGTTGTATTCAGTGCGAGTGGGATCAATGCAAGTCAAGTGAGTGGGTGGATACATGGGTTCCACAGTATCTAACTCATTTATCTCAAACTATATCCACGACAAATGACACAATGGAAATTTCACTTGATTACGACCGTCTTTTAGATCTACTATAGTAGGACATGTTTTTGTAGTTGTTGCATTGCATGAGAATGAAGAGAGATCAAAATATTGGTTGGCTCAATGTGTGCAGGCAAAGCACAAGCTAACATAATCGATGGAAGATGATGATGGGTTTGTGTATCCTACAGGTTCAGTTGTGGTTGTAGGAACTTGGTTGCGAACATACATGATTAGAAAGAATGGCATACCTACATTTGAAGACTACGAGAAACACAAAACCATTCTCATGTATTCGCACCTTGTTATAGCAACAAATGTTAAGTTATTAAAGAATCATACCAAACCAAAGACAAAACAACTATGGACACTTAGTAATGTTGATCATGAAGCAATATTGGATACTCTTAAGCAAAGAGATGACCCTTCAGGCACACTTGAATAGCATATTCAAGAATGGAAGGTACAATGCTTAGGTTCATTATGCTCAATTTCATTAGTGTTCTTTATTTAATACTAATATTTTGTATACTATTGCAATGCAAGTGTCTTTAATAGTGATATTTTGTATATAATTTTGGGATATTTTTGGCATGATTAATCATGGACTTGTTGCAACAATAGCTAGCTCTAATCCTTTCAGAGAGGTATGTGATAGATTACAATAATATAGATTGGTTATTCAAAGCATCTTTTATAGTTTGCATTAGCATCTCATCATCAATTATGTCATTTAGAATACTATAGACTAGTTATTATAAGCATCTTTTAAAGATTGCATTACCAATTCATCATCATTTAGGTTGTTTAGATTAATATAGATTTGTTAGTCTAAGCATCTTTTTTGTTGTGACAATATAGATTTATCATTTGACAACTTTTGCGATATTCCTAGCACGATTGATCATGGACCTGCTACAATAATAGGTAGCTCTAATACTTTCAGAGAGGTATGCGACTAATTACAATAATATAGATTAGTTATTATAAGCATCTTTTCTATTGTATGTATTTTAACTGCTACCTTGATGGTTTGTATAGGTGTTTGTCACTCCAGAACGTCAACATACTACTCTTGTGGAAGACTGTGCCCTGAATGCCTCCAATAGGAAAATTTTATAAAATTTGAATCTTGAAATGTGAAACAATGTAAAAAGGTCATAACTGTGTATAGGCATAATCTATATCCAGTGATGTTTTTTGAAATATGGGTCAAATGTTTGGCATTGTATAAAGGGTATGTTTAAAATTTAAAGAGTTTTTTGTACTTAATCAAGCTACAACCAAAGGTTTTCTTCCTGGTTCTTTCTTGTTGGTATGCTTGTTTGAACCAAGTTTTGTAATATCTCCTATTTATATATAATTACAATTAAAGATGATTTAAACTCCAATTTGATCATCAAAACCAAACTTGGGTGCAACTTCACTACCCAAACCTTGCCACACCCTATAAACTCATCAAAAATGTCTATTAGGACTTGTAGAAGCTTGATCCAACCTTAAATATTTCTACCCCCACATTTCATTGACATTAGCATATTGTAACGATCACAATTTCCAAGAAATAGCCCTTCAAAGATTGTTGTCTTTTAGCACTTTGGACTCTTAAGGGAAATCGTCGGTCCAATGTAGCTCAGAGTGATTTGGTGTATTTGGGTGCAAAAGAGGACCATACCTAACATAAACGTACCCATCTGGATATGTTGGAACAATTCATTTGGTCGTACAATTTGGAGCATGAAAGTTGCACCACTTTGCAACTTTACACTGCTTGCATTTGGCAACTTTTCCCTCAACTAAAAACTCATCACCACGGGAAAACGCCTCCGAGATAGTAAAAACCGAGAGAGGTTATTGTAGATGGTCCCAACACGATCCCATAATCTTAGGTAGAGAGTTTGTAAGCACCACGGTTTTTGAAAAATATCCCTTCAAAGATTATTGTCTTTTAGCACTTTGGACTCTTAAGCGAATCGTCGATCCAATGTAGCTAGGAGTGATTCGGCATATTTGGGTGCAAAATAGGACCATACCTAGCGTAAAAGTACCCATCTAGATGTGTTGGAACAATCCATTTGGTCGTACAAGTTGGAGAATGAAAGTTGCACCACTTTGCAACTTTACACTACTTGCATTTGGCAACTTTTCCCTCAATTGAAAACTCATCACCACGAGAAAACACCTCTAAGATAGCAAAAACCAAGAGTTTTTATTATAGATGGTCCCAAAAAAATTTCATATCCTCAAACAAAGAGTTTATAAGTGTCACGGTTTTTGAGAAATAGCCCTTCAAAGATTATTGCCTTTTAGCACTTTGGATTTTTAAGGGAAATCATCAGTCCAATGTAGCTCAGAGTGATTCAACATATTTTGGGTGCAAAAGAGGACCATACCTAGCGTAAACGTACCCATCCGGACGTGTTGGAACAGTCCGTTTGGTTGTACGAGTTAGAGAATGAAAGTTGCCCCACTTTGCAACTTTACACTGCTTGCATTTGGCAACTTTTCCCTCAACTGAACAACTCATCACCACGGGAAAACGCCTCCGAGATAGAAAAAAATGAGAGAGGTTATTGTAGATGGTTCCAATACAATCCCATATCCTCAGACAGATATTTTGTAAGCATCATGGTTTCCGAGAAATATCCCTTCAAATATTGTTGTCTTTTAGCACTTTGGACTCTTAAGGGAAATCGTTGGTCCAATGTAGCTCAGAGTGATTCAACGTATTTGGGTGCAAAAGATGACCATACCTAGCATAAATTTACCATTCTAGATGTGTTGGAATAGTCTGTTTGGTCATTTGAGTTGGAGAATGAAAGTTGCACCACTTTGCAACTTTACACTTCTTGCATTTGGCAACTTTTTCCTCAACTGAAAACTCATCACCACAGGAAAATGCCTCTGAGATAACAAAAAAAGAGAGAGGTAATTGTAGATGGTAAAAAAATTATCCCATATCCTCAGATGGAGAGTCTATAAGCATCACAATTTTTGAGTAACAGTCTGTCAAAGATTTCTACCCTTTTACACTTTGGACTCTTAAGGGATTTCATTGATTGATCGTAGCTCAGACTGTTTCAGTTTGTTTGGGTGTGAAAGGGAACCATACCTAACCTAAACATACCCATATAGATGTGATGGAATATTTGGTTTGTTCATATGAGTTGTAGAACAAGATTTATTGATGCCCTTACAAGTAGTTTTCAGCCTCCAATCAAACTTCAATGCTATTTTTTGTGCGAAAAAAAGCCATGAGACCATAGCTTGTTGCGAAAAACTAGTCAAGCACCTTTATTTCAACCCTATCACAAATTCTAGACTCCTATCTTTCACTTCCCTTTACAATTTTAGTAATTTTCCTTCAAAAGACTACATGGCAATTTTGACAATTTTGAAGCAAGAATGCATTTTTGGCATATTGGACCCCTAGACTCAAAAATTCAACTTAATACACCTTAAATGGTCTTCATTGAACTTATTTAGACCAAATAGATCACACCTAACCTCTCAACCTATCAACCTTCAAATTTTTAATCTCGCAAATAGTAGATTAGGTGGGAAACTAGAGAGGAAGAGTTGATGGTGAGTGGTCTAGTGAAGGTTGGAGAAGAAGAGTTTGAGGAATATGGTGTTAGGACATGGGATTGTCTTGGTTGTCATATTTGGTTGTGTTTCAAATGTATGCTACTATGGGGATGGTTCTAACCATAAAGAACTTGAGAAAGATTGTGAAGAGAAGAGTTGAAGGGCATAGATACATGTCTAGCTGGCAAAAGCTTATGGAAGAGCATGAAATAGAGATACTAATGTATGGATGTTTATCTTTGTGAACTGAATTTTTGTGTGTAGGTGTCAAATGTTGGGAAACACCATTTGTAGGTGTCAATGAAGACAAATATCAGTAAGAAGATCCATTTGAGAAGGATCAAGCATGGCAAGACCAAGACAACGCAAAGCATGAAGGGTACAAAATCCCTCGGATAAGGATTTCCATGCAAGTGAATTGGAGTGGGTTTGAAAGGATTGTGAAGAGGATAGCAGTAGACCTATGGAGTGATTAATGGGGCATAAATCTTTTGTACCCGGGGAGTATGGTGTAGGAGCACCTAAAACATGTAAGATTTCA
Organism: Sequoiadendron giganteum; assembly: GCA_007115665.2. Classification (NCBI taxonomy): domain Eukaryota; kingdom Viridiplantae; phylum Streptophyta; class Pinopsida; order Cupressales; family Cupressaceae; genus Sequoiadendron; species Sequoiadendron giganteum. The sequence goes on from CM021108.1 coordinate 189,563,492, forward strand.
TGAATTGACAAGGCCATTCCCCCTTTTATATAGGTTGTACCTCAGAGGAATGGGTTTGAATTACATAGGGGTAGGTGTAGGAAAAAAAATTTAGGGGTGATAAAGGGATTAGAGTGGTCTGAGAAGGCTGCCTTGTTAAGAAACACATATTTTTGTGCCTTTTGGGTAAGGCTAGAGAGTGATTTTTTGAGAATTTGAATGAAAATATATTGGAACTTGTTGGAAACTATTGGAACAGGTGTATTTAATGGTGTTTAAGAGGTCTGAGTGATTAAGAGTAACCTAAGAAGAGTAAAAGTGTGAAACCCTAGTTGGAAGGGGCAAAAACAAGGGAAAATTGATGATTTTACAAAGAAAGTGTAAGCCAAATTATGGGGCAGCATAATAAAATGATGTTTTAATTTTAAGAAAACAAAAATAAGAGGGAATGAAGTGGTTTTAGGATTGAGTTAGGTAAGAGTGTACAAGTTCCAATAATCCCTACCAACAAGTCAGTGAACTGTTTGATAAAAATCTTTGGTAGACATGTATGAAAAAAGTGGCAACATAGACAAGGCAATGGACTGTTGGAAAAAAATCCTCAAAGAAATGTGATCTCATAGAATTCCATGACAAGCAAATGCAATTGACAACTGCTGGACTAGTTTTTAGTTATGCAATGTGAAGTAATTGCATAACTGCTTAGGTTGACTTTGTAAAAACTATATTGTAATTGAAATTTTTTCATCTATCAACATCTAGTTGTTAGTTATGCAATGTGAAGTAATGCTTTGAGTAACTTGAAAGATATGCAATGCAATGTAATCAACGATATAAATATAAAATACATAATATAACCATTAATTTTTATGTTATTGTACATTGATATTTAAACATTGCTCAAGATAAAATTTTCAAAGAGTTTAATCATCCACATGAGGAAAAAATTAAATTTTGATTGTCAACTTCTATATATCAAATTATCCAATAATCAAGTGTATGTCCATATACAAAAATGGCATTGACGCCAACTCAAACAAAGTTTTACAAAATGTGGCATATGCCATCTCAATATCTATTCAAAATTTACATGCCAAAATGTCTATCTCATAATAAAATATTGGTGGATCATCAAAATGGAGCCTCTTTGAAGCACTCATTGGCTCTGATGGTAGCTGCACAAGAAAATTCAAACCACAATTGAGATTAGTTATACTATATAATTTAAAATCAAATAATTAATATCAAAATCAATATACATTGAATTTTAATTGAAATCTTGATTACCTGAGATATACGTCTCTTCAAAGGGCTAGGAGTCCTAGAATATACGAAACCATATTTTGAAATTCCAATCTATATATGTGAACAAAAACATAAAATTGATCCAAATTAGCATACAATTATTGGTAATAGGAACATATTTACCAAAATAGAAAATAAAATAAACACATACCTCTTTAGGTTGATCTTTTTCTTTATCTCCTTCAGGTGTTTCGACACCTCCTCCTTCAGGTGTTTCAACACCTACTCCTTGAGGTGCTCCAATACGTACTCCTTGAGGTGGTGTGTCACTTGTCAACAACGATGTATAGCTCATAATTGCTTGTACATAAAAATGACAAGTACATATGAAACTACAAATCTATGTCAATGTATGTATAATCAATATAAGATCTTAAAAATATTAATTCAATCCAATTTGAGTTCAATTACCTTCCCCTTATCTAAATTTGTGCCTCCATAGTCTGGATGAGGCTGCACCTCACTTGCACTAGGTATTTCCTACAAGAGAAAAATAAGATAAACATATAAGTTATTATATAATTTCATTAATGACAATTCAAATGACAAGCAAGTATATAATAAAAAATGTAAATGAGTGAGTGCGAAAATATATACTGTGTGCATGTCCAAGCTAAATGAAATGTCCCTAGGGGTGTTATCAGTCACCCGTGTGAGCTCCTCCTCAGACATCAACTGTTAAATAGACCATGTAAATAAATATTAGTACTTGATACTATCTCTTATTACTATTCATTTAAAAACAAATGCAAGTTATGAATTTACAACTTAAATCTTACCTGTGTCACTATTCCAGCACCCCCCTCTCTAGTAGGAGAGGACTCTGTAGGGTGTGCTCCACTCCCCTATGACTGATCTATAATGTCCACCTCATGGAGGTCATAATCAGAATTGTCCAAGGGATGCTCAACGGACTGTACAAGAGGACCCAAGCATATCTGGTGGCACATAGTGCAAGTATGTGGCACACAAATATGTGGACCTGAGGAGGAGGATGCAGCAACACTCGAGCCTTTGCCAACATCACCAAAATGTGGTTGAGCTACTGTAGAAGCATGCAAAACCAAATGACCACTCAAAGAGTGAATAGCCTGAATAGTCTGTGTGGTTGCATCCTGGATAATCTCTGGATGATATACTTGAGGTGAAGGAGGAAGAGGAGGAGGGGGAACATATGGGCACAAGACTACTCTAATTGCCCCTGGTCTATCCTAGGGTATACCTCCACCAACGCCTTAGAAGGGTTTAATGTCAAATTAATTGACATGATGCCCTAACACAAAATCAACATATATTTTTTTAATATAGTAAAATGGTATATCAGAATTGTTGTTTGGTGGTTTATCAAAAACCATACACCAAAGATCCCAAAAGTTATCTACAATGTCCTTATTCGTGCACCATTTTATAGAAACTTTTGTTTTATTAACATTCACTGGCAAACCGGTGCAGGGGTTAGTGAATAAAGAGGCTATTTGGGCTTTGGTTATTTGGAGATCTTTCACATCATCGTAAGACAATCCACATGCATAATATTCCCTGATGTCTTCTCGCCACGAATGAAAGGCATTATGTTGGGTGGAGAGGGTTTATATATTTTTAATTATTTCCTTCAATGTGTTTGTCATATCTCTCAATCAAGGGATTGTCTTATAAACTTCACAAATGCCCCTCAATGGCCCCAATTTTTCACCAATTAAGTCTTCAATTGGTGGTTGCGGAGTTGGTGGAGCATTTGGTTGCAGAGGTGGTGGAGCTTTTGGAATTTTTGCATTTTCATTCTCAGGAATAATACCCGATTAAAGTTAAAAACTAATTAATCTAATTAAAATCACACAATATAAATGAAATTATTGTAATAAAACCCTAGTTTTTAATAAAAATCCAGAAAAAACCCTACTTATTCACAAAAATCCATAACAAACTCTAGTTTTTGATCAAAATACATCAACAACACTAGTTTTTTATCAAAATCCATTTTAAAACATTATTTTTTAATAAAAATTCATTGTAAACTCTAGTTTTTAATAAAAATCAATAAAAAACCCTACTTTTGAAAAAAAATCATTAAAACTACTTAAAATTATAAGAATCTAATTGAAAAATTGATTACAACATTAAAAAAACCAAAAACTTACCTTTGAAATTGGATATCTGGTGAAAATGGATATCATATTTCGACTTCTTGTGCGCCCGCGTTCAAAGTGTGTAAAATGACTTTGATAGTCGGTTGTTTTTTATTTATATTGTTTGCACAAATCGGATATCCGATTTGTAAAAATAGGTCTGGGAATTCTTTTAGAGGAATGTACTAACACTCGAACCTAAAAAAAGTCAACTCAACATTTCCGTGTTTTTGAGTCGATCCAAAACGTAATTTTTTCCCATTGCCACTTTTTGGCCCATCATGATCCTGCACATACCCACATGTTCAATTTCGTTATTTTTATGATGTTTTTAATATATATGTTGTACTTTAATTTTATTCATTTTATTTCACTTTATTACTATTTTGTAATACTTATATTTATTTATATACATATGAATGGATGTATGTAGATTGGTCAAATTATATGGACATGTTCAAGTTATTAAATCAAATTTTGTTTGCATGACATGTGTATGTTGTTGTTGCACCTGAGGGGAATGAAGAGGAAACATAATATTGGTTGGCTCATTGTGTGGAGACTAAACATAAGTTAATAGCACCTCGAGAAGATGATGATGGCTATTATTATCCAATAGGTACAGTTATCCCCTTAAGACATCCCCTTAAGAAAATTTTGATAACAAGTCTTTGATCCCCTTAAGAAAATTTTGAGTGCTTCTTAGATCCCCTTAAGAAAATTTTGAGAGCTTCTTTGATGATGGATATCATGTTATCCAATAGGATCGGTGGTGGTGGTTGGAACTTGGCTATGGAAATACCTCATAAGGAAGAATTATTTACCTTTAGTGGAAGATTATGAAACACATAAGAAGATTATACTCTACTCAAATATCTTGGTTGCAACAAATATAAAACTAGAGAGGTATCATGGAAGACCTGCAAATAAAGAGCTATAGAATTTTTTTATGCAAGATAATGAGATAATCAATTATGCATTGCAAAAAAGAGAGGATGCGGATGCTACAATGGAATGAGTAAATATAGGTAAATACAGTTTTAGTTTTATATTGTCCTTTTAAATAGATTAAATACATATTTTGATATTATTTGTGTGTTATTAGTTGAAATTTATTTAAATTTTCCTTTTATATCCTTAAATCATCATCACAAATTCATCACATACTTTGAGACAAAAAGGAGAGTCCATGCAAATTCAACATAGACAACATGGAATACTTGGTAAAAATAGTTAATTATTAGTTAAATTATATTTAAATATATGTTTTGATTATATATTGAAATTGCTTGTACATTAATAGTTAAAATTTATTTATTATTCATTTTTGTATCCTTAAGCCATCATCACATTGATCTCATACTTTGAAACAAAAAGGAGAGGATGCATATTCAACCTACACACATGTTTGGAATACTTTTAAATACATGTATTTGAGTTGTGTACATATAGATAGTTTTATATAAATTAAAAAATATGTTTTGATGATTTCGTTGATATTGCTTGTATCATTTTGATATCAAGTGGTTTGAAGACCTGCTACATTCTAGGCACAAGTTTCAAATTTTATTGAGATGGCATAACCAAATTTTGTAAACATTGTATTGAGTTGACATATATGTACATACATAATTACACAATTACACATTTTGTATAAATTTGTATACATGTACATACACAATTATACTCTACAGTTTTATGTATCAACCAACAATATCATGGTTTGACATAAACCAATAAGTTTGAAATATTTTATATTGAATCATGCAATATTTCACTCTAACCTAAGGTTGCTCAAAGTCTTTTTATTCAAACTGTTCAATCACAATTATTTCAAAATGGCCAAGTTGCTCTACAAGCTTAGCTTCAATTAAAATTCCCTTTATTTTATATCCATTTAATTCTTTTTTTTTTTTTAATGTTTGGCCAAGTTAGCTACCCTCCTATGATAATCATTTGGTAGACATTGGACCCAAAATTGAGGGTGCATAATAAACATGGATTCAAGTAGTTCATCTTGAGGGAATTATTCTATAATCTATGAGGAAAGAGATTTTGTAATAACTTTTAAATTAGTACTTACATAATTAACAATATCATTAAAATATTCCTTTGTAATAGTTACATCTCTAGTAGAGCACCTGACCATCATAAAATAGTGCATTGGTATCTCAAATCCACATACAAAGACACATAACTATTCACTTGCATTAAATGGTACAAATTATCAAGTCTAATTCAATCTAATTCAATCAAAATAGTAGTATGTTAATTTATTTAGTCTAATTCATGGAATATAGTATAAAATATCATCAACGATAGTTTGGAATATGATTCGTGAAATATAGTATAAATACCTAGTTACTGCTAAATCCCTTGCATTTTCCAATTCACCTCATGATCCTCACTTTGACGATGAGATTGAGATTCATCTTGAATCTAATTTTGGTCTTCATTTTATTTTTCCCACACATATCCACTTAAATACATCTCAATATCCATTGTATCACTATCATTTGTGCCAATTCAACTAAGGTTTGAAGTGTTTCACAACTATTTTTCACATATGGATTTCCAGATTGTGAGTGCCCTTTCAAAAGGAAAGCTTTAGATATTGTACCTAGTTGTATACACCCTCAAGTAATGTTCCAAATTCTTGTCTAGTTTGTTTCTTATCTTTGATTTTAAAAAATCCAATGCATTGAAAACTCTCTTATCCTCCATTGACCATAATATCATGGTTTTCCATAAACCAACAAGTTTAAAGGGCTGATGCAAGAAGTTGGGTCCACAAAAAGCTTAAAAAGTGGAAGTGTTTTTGTTGTTTTTCATAATTTGTCACACTTGGACTGAAAATTTGAGGCACTTACACAATGAATTTTTAAAAAAATCAGTAATATGAAATTTTGAATTTTGAATCTAGTTTCTAAATATGTAAATTATTCAAATACCCAAATTGTAGAAATTAAATTTTGATAGGGATCTAGAAAAAACACTTTTTAAAAGTCCTTGTTTTTTTACCATACCATGCACGTGTACGGACACCACTTTTTGACCCAAATAAAAGTATTTTGCTAATTCCTTTTGAGGAAAGAGAGCTAACAACATGAAGATTGATGAGGAATTTGTTTTGTAATTTTTTGTTGAATTTTTTTTTTTATTGAATTTTTATTGGCCTTAATTGTTGTTTTTAAAAATCAACGTGTACGGACAACATAATTTGACCTAAACTAAACATTTTTTGAAACTTTTTTTTTTCATTCTGTAAATAATTGTCTAAAGATTGATGTCATATAATTTTTTTTACAAGAAACTTCACCAAAAAAAAGTCTGATATTTCATGTTTAAGGACTAGTTTGCTTTGAAATTAATTCAAAAATATCAAATATAATCCAATATTAATAAAAATTATATATTTGGAAACTAGAAATCATGTTCTGTAATGGGTTTTAATTTTATAGATTGATTCAGAAAAAAAGTCCATCAACCATATTGTCAAAGATGGACATTCTTCTTCAATCTGCCTTAGTTTTTTAGTTGCAGGTCAAAGGCTAAGGCTCGGATTGCCAAGCCTTTCCCGAGCCTAAAACCAAGGCTACAAGTGGGTTGGAGATTCAAGTTTTTAATAATGTGTGCGTTTTTAAAAACGTGTGTGCGTTACAAAACGCATATGCATTCTTTATTTGTTTGATTTTTTTTTTTAAAAAAAATGCTTTTTAGAAACGTGTACGCGTTTCTAAAATCATTTTTAAAAAAATAAATGACTTGTATGCACTCAAAAACGCATATGTGTTTTATTACACGTACGCGTTTTTTAGCGCATATGCATTTTTTTAGGCTCGAGTACCCAATGCATAACGCATACGCATTTTTTAATAACACATACGCGTTTTCTGCAAGATTTTTTTTTTGGCCGAAACTTCCCCTCTTCGTGGACCCAACTTCTTGCACTTACCCTAAAATATTTTGATATTGAATAATTATATATTTCACTCTGATCTAAGGTTGCTCAAAGACTTGTTATTTAAACTGTTCAATCATAATTATTACAAAATGGCCAAGTTTCTCTACAATCTTAGTCTCACTTAGAATTATTTTTATTTTATATCCATTGAATTCTAAAAATTTTAAAAAATTATTGGCCAAGTTAGCTACCCTCCTATGATAATCATTTGGTAGATATTGGACCCAAAATTGAGGGTGCACAATGTTAGAAACCCTAGATTGGACATGCAAACCTAAACACCTTCCACAAAAGAGAAAAATAGAAAAAGCAAAGCTTTGCATGTCAATGTGCAAAATATTATTATTCAGGAATTCAATATTACAATGAGATGATTTGCTTTATAAAAGCAAAGTATGCAACCCTAATGTTGACCTAAAATTAGCTCAACCTAAGTAAAGTTATGCAAGTGTAATTAAATATTAATTACACTAACACCCCCCCATAAGTGCAACTTAGGGAGACTAAATAAGCATGCACCTAAAACTAAGATGAATGCAAGAAAGCATGAATGGGTCTTGGCAACTAGGCCTAATCAGGTACCCATGTACAAATGCAATAATGAGGTAGAGAAGGAAAACCCAGTGGGACAACCCCCCCCTACAATGCGGTGACTGCTGCAAAGAAGCATTGGAAGAACACTGTGGAGTAACACTGAAACCGCAATCTGGCAAGCAAGGAAAGATACTTCTATCTACAAGAAACCATATCGGAATCATCATAATGTGACAGCAGACCCGATGCCACGGAACACTCGAAAACACCAAATTGGAACAATCTTGGAACCATAGAGCAATAGTAGATGATATGATGATGACAGAATCTAGAAGCCGTGAATCTCGATACCAATGCCAAACTAAGACTTAAACTCTTCCATGGGAAAAAGTACCATACCAACTCAGGAGCAATAACCACAAATTTAGTGGCCCTCAAACTGAGATGGATCCGATGCGGATCACTAACCATAGGCTCTCAATCTAAAGTGTGAACCAAAATGAATCTGGTATGTGTCAAACTAAGACAAAATATGGCCAAAAGAAACTAAGAAACCAGATTACAACCCATGCGAGTTTCCATCAAAACATGATGAAGATTATTATGCAAGAAACCCCCCCGATGGAACTTTATATCAGTTCATTTATTACAATCCCCAATGACTTCAAAAGGAGAGAATGCCTAACATGCATAAATAGAAAATAAAAATAGACCTCAGATCTGTGTAGAGGACTAAACCAGCTTTCCAACGCCGCAAGAATGGCAAAAAAAGGATCACCAAGTCAAAAGATATGCCCTTCGGAGTGAAAACAACAACATCTGAGTTCAAGGACCTGAAAAATAAATCTGGAGAAAAATCTAGAAAAACTAAAATTTTGAATAGATCGGTGTCGGAATCAGCTTTCCAACGGTATCTTGTTTGTGAAAAACGAACACCGTACGCAAAAGTTACGCCTGATTTTGTAAAAGTGCTCCAGAATGGCCTATAAGGCCTGCAGGCAGCCCAAGGGGCTAAAAAAAAGGGCCCCTGGTCCTGCATGCGACCAGGGGCTGGCGGACAGGGGGCTGGAGTGGAGCCCCTGGTCGCCCATACGACCGCCGCTATAGATTGAAGCCCTCAGGGGCTGGCGGGTAGCCCCCGGTCCTCCATATGACCGGGGCGGAGTGTAGAAGGGCCGCGGGGGTTGGGTGGACTCGGTGGTAGGTGGGCTAAGCGCCGCTTGGCGGAGCGGCCGGTGGGTGGCCGCTCGGTGGCGGCAGGATTTGCACTACGAGCGTCGGCCTGCATCCCAAAAAATTTGATTTTTTAAATTTTTTTTCAAAAACCGCGCCTCGTGAAGCGTGCTGGGGAGGCCATACGGCTTCCTTGGCAAAAAAAATTTGCCTTCCGGATCAACTTCGTCAAAATCGATGAAACGAAAGGCGATCTTAGGGTTCTTGGCCACTGCAACTGCAATGGTGACCTCTGTTTTTGCTCAAAATGCTTCAAAAAGACGGCAACCTCCAGAGGTTGCAAAAAAAACACCCAATTTGAAACCCTCACAGATTTGGCAAATCATGGCCAAAATTTGCAAAATAAAAGCCAATCTTGACTTTTTCCAGTGCTCTGAATCCAATGGCGAAGCCCGATCTGATCCAAAACGTTGCATAGATGAGCTCAAGACATGAAATCCTCGAGGAACCCCAAACAAACTCTGCAATGAATTTCTCCAGAATTTGAGAAGGGGCTGCATGTCAAGCTATGATACCATGTTAGAAACTCTAGATCAGACATGCAAACCTAAACACCTTCCACATAAGAGAAAAACAAAAAAACCAAAGCTTTGCATGTCAATGTGCAAAATATTATTATTCAGGAATTCAATATTACAATGAGATGATTTGCTTTATAAAAGCAAAGTATGCAACCCTAATGTTGACCTAAAATTAGCTCAACCTAAGTAAAGTTATGCAAGTGTAATTAAATAATAATTACACTAACAATATACATGGCTTCAAGTAGTTCATCTTGAGGGAATTATTATATGATCTATGAGGAAAGAGATTTTGTAATACCTTTTAAATTAGTACTTACATAATTACCAATATCATTAAAATCTTCCTTTGTATTAGTTATTTCTCTAGTAGAGCACCTAAGCATCCTAAAATAGTGCATTGGTATCTCAAATCCACATACAAAGAGACATAACTATTCACTTGCCTTAAACTGTAAAAATTGTCAAGATTGTTCAAATCTATAATGAACTATTAGCTTTGAAATTTTGGACTTCCATATGGAGAATCTTCTAGATATAGATTATCAAGGGTCATGCATTTTATTTTGCATAGTTTACTATATTTTGAAATATACATAGTTATTTCTTGAGATTTGTTCACAAGATTGTTCATTTCCTTTAACATGGGAAGAAGAACAAATAAAGTTAAGAGTGTCTCTATATCACTTGACCTATGTAAGAGGTCAATAGATTTGTCTACTATTGTGATGATTCTCATGCATTACTCTAATCAACGATTGATATTCTAAAAAACTCATTATGATGGTCCATATAAGGAGATCCATCTAGTGTCAACATCCTTAAGAAGCTTGTTCCTATGGTTATTCCTTTAGAAAAAAATTAAATTCCACAAAATATTTGGGACTTCAACAAAAGTATGAGTAGATCTCGCAGACTAGATTTTCAACTTTTAATACTGAAGGTTCAAACAAGTGCTCACAATTTTAAAATTCAAACTTATTTTTTGGGCCATACAGTGAATGACAATCATGTATAGTGAACAAGTAGTTTGTAACTTTATGCAAATATCATTCCTATGACCTTGCAATATTGAAGCTCCATCAACTCCTCATACACCAAATTTTTGGTAATCGTGAAGTCATTCATACCTCCAATTTCATTCAAATATTTCTTAACTATTTCAATTACATTTTATGATGTTAAAATCTTCTTCATTTATAAACACATAGTAGATGAGGTTGGAGAACATGTTTGTATATAGTATACACATGCATAAATATCTAAGATGTATTATCTACCATAGTAACTTCATCTAAAGATAATGCAATAAAAGTTGAATCTTATTTTTTGTAAATCATATTTTTTCACCTCAACAAGACAACTTACACATTCTCATTCATGTTTTATTGACCAATGTGTGCTTGGAAAGTTAAGAACACCCAAAAAGGATAATAAATTATTATATTCTAGGTAGTCTATCATAGGATGCCCTCTAGTCAAAATATGAAAAACAACACTCAACTAAATAGATTTTGCTAGTTGTGATCCTACCATTATCTTTCCAAATTGAGCTTGAGGGTATGTGCAGGATCATCATGAAAAAATCAAGCCCTTAAGTGGCAATAAAATTAAGAAAAATCAGAGTTAGGCAACTTGACGTAAAAATTTGAATAAGTTATCTATATTATTGAAAAATAATGTAATAATATAATTTGTAGCAAATTGAATGTAGTTTCTAAACTACTAAATTTATTTAGAAAAAATAAAAATCTATTTGGTGAAAATTTAAAATTTCAATGGAGTAGTAATTAAATTTCAGGGAAAAAATAAGAAGTAGGTGTCTGTCTGACCACCCTAACCACAATAAAATGATAATATATTTTTATAATATTTTAGACATAAGTAAATGACTCATTTCCCGATGTGATGCATATTTTTTTGTAATTTTTTTCTAAGTAAATAATTAATTGTGATTTTTTATTACAACTTTTAAAAATATAAAAAATTGTACGCCTAACCACCTTAACTTGGTCAAAACTTCATGAAATTCAATTTTATTTTTTTAAACTATAGTATGTGAAGCATAGAATATGACGCATGTTTCAAATTCAAAAAATGTGATACCGTTTGAAAGCTATAGATTTATTTTAATCAACCTATCAATCAGGACTTTACCCGTAATTCAAATAAAAAATGAATAATAATTATTTATTAAATTCAAAATAAAGCATAATTTATATTGGTGGAAAGTTGAGAATTTGCTTTAAAAACCCTTCTCGTTTCATCAATTTTGGTTAAAAAAAAATCGTCAACCACATGGACCATCATATCACTTACATATCGCCACTTTTTGGCCCATTATTGATCCTTGTCCTTTTAATCTAAGACATTAAATCCATAGCTTAACATCTAAATCTATCATTGTTTTCCATGTCCCTATCCTTCTCATGATCCCACATGTGTGAGCATGTCGCCTTATACCACTCCTTTCTCACATTGTGAGCATGCCATCTTTGAGGCATCTTTGACCTCCACCTCACCCCTCAAATGCTCCCACATGTGTGAGCATGCTAGCTTGGAGGCATGCGAAGCCTCCACATCCCTTGACCATTTGACTCATTCCTACTACTTTGCTCACACATGTGTGAGCATGCCTACCCTTTCACCTCAAGGACACATTTCTTCTTCACATTAATCCTCTTGTTCTCTCTAGCGACACTTGTCACAAGACTACATCTTCAATCCATGCCTCCATCTTCCTCAAATCCTAGTCCTCCATTAAAGATTGTATCTTGGCCTTGAATTTTCTTGATAGAAAATCTATAAATTGGAGGCCTACTCATCTATTTTCATCATCTACTTCCTTGCTAAATACATGTTGTCTATTTGATCTTTCATCCTTATCTTGAAATCATTTTATTGGTTCACTAAGCAACCACATTCCACCATCAATACATCATATTGAGCACATCAAGTGGAGGATTGAGTGCACTCTAGCTGAGCTCAAACAAAAAAAAAAAAGGAAAAATAATGTATAAGGGTTCATTTATTACGTTTGAATTTTTGTGTTTGCAACTTTGTTTCTTCCTTGTCTTCAAAAACAAATGTGTAAGTATGCATCCATATAAAGATAAGTTGTGGGGTATAAGCATGGAAATATGTGTGTATCGAAAAGGATAAAGATTAGGTGAATGAATCCAACTTCACACAATATTACACCATTTGACAATATGTACATGTATCAAGATATTTTTCAAAATAGACACAAAACTAACTAAAAGTGACATAAATATACAAATTTCATTATTATAATCTTATATTTATTAAAAGTAAAAATATTAATATTTAACTATTTTCTTATACCAAAAATAATCAATAAGTATAATATAATCATATTAATATAAGCATAATTTTAGATATCTTTAAAAAAATTGATTAAATTTATTTTAAAATTTATGTAAAAAGAATATTTTTAATTAAATTCTTCATTTTCAACCTACACATTAAGTTATATATAAAGCTATTTTTAGTTTTTTGGATAAAGATTTATATATACTATTATACTATTATATTATTTGTAATTTTATTTTTAAATTAGAGAAATATCTATTGAAAGTCCCCGCCTGCATGGGACCACAAAAGTAAGTAGTCGCTTACACGTGTGTTTTATTTCAAAATGTTGTTTATTTCATTATTGTCTGTAAGAAGACAGTTATATTATATTTTATATATCATTCACATCCGGCTAGGCATTATTTTATCCATTCCAATTAACAAATCTAATATCCGCACTTCGTCATGAATTTTAAAATTTCTTCGTTTCAAGTCATTCAAAACATGGTCCGCACCGACTATATAGAAAATAATGGAATTTAGCCATCGGAGGAGGTCATGACAACGAACTATAACTATAGATATTCCTTTCCAAAAATATTGTGATAGGAACTTACAACTATGGACAATTAAGTATTTGTTGTAAGTCAATATAGGGAACTCCAAGTGAGTGTATATATACATACTTTTTGATATGTTTATATATGCAAGATATCTATTAAAATTTTGAGAGACATTGACTTGTTTGATTTTAGTAATAGAGGTCAATATAGATTAAGAATCTTATAAGTTATTCAAATATAGGTCTTGGAGATGAATTGATAATCTTGTGGTTTGTTTTTGACATTGACCTCCGCTTTTGTATTCTTATGAGAATGGAAGAAATCCATGTAACGAAGTTGAGGCTTTAAAACATCCACTCTAGAGATTGCAAATGTGTAGAAGGGGTAGGATGAGGGGCCACAACAATTTGAAAGGTCTTGATGCAATCATTGCTTTCATCTCCTACCACATTTACTTACCCATCGTTGCCTCCAACTAAAAATGATTCAACTTAAAGGTTTGGATGTTAAATTACTTATTGAAAATGTCACTTTCTTTTATAATGATCTTCCCATCCTTCAAGACAAGGTACATTACATAGTAATTTCATGTCTTGATTCTCTACCATAACACATTATTTTCAACTTTCAACTGTATGCATGGTTACTACAAGGGATTTTGCAAAAATAGGTATACAACTTTGGAATAGACATTTCAGGCCACTATAGAGGAGCTAGGGACAAGTAGAAAAGGAAAACTAGATAGCTGAGAGAATATAGAGCACACAAATAAAGATTCAACAAAGAAGACAGCAATGAAAGGATTCAATAATTGATATGGTAGTAAATAAAGCTCCACCTTCCTACATCATAATTGATATCTTTGAATCTTGGCCAAGTGTAATGGGCATGATGAGATAACACTTCAATTATTATTTTTAAATCTACATTCCAAATGATTTTTGTAATCAAACTTGGCAATGAGAAGGTGGATGTAGATTTAGTGTGTCGCATCTCTACCAAAGGGTCCAACCTCTAAACTAGTTAGATCAATGTGAAAAGTGGGATGCAACCAACCTATTCATCTACCTTTGAGCTTGCTAAAGAATAGTGAGTCTTAGTTGACTCCATCATTAGCAAGGTTGTCTAATAGTTTTTAAGCCTCTCAATAGTGGTGATAGAAATAAAGATGATGAAAATTCTTAACAATATCCCTATCTTCCTTTAAAATGCAATATAATTTCAATTTTTTAGGTCTATTCTTTTTTAATCTAGAGATGAAAACTATAGACTTGCATCAACTTCTAAAACCAAAAGATAGATTTCATAAAAAAATCTTAGGTCTTCTAATAAACCCCAAGCTTTCACCTTTATGTTTGCAAGGAATATTGATGAGGTTATGATAATTATATATTCATTGTCTTTGATAATAAACCTAGTACTTGTATACCTTAGATTTCTTTTGGGGTTTCACCTTTATGTTTGCTAGGAATTATTTTTTATTGAGATCAAAGGTCTAGTACCAATATTTAATGATTCAATCTTCAGAGCACACCATACCCACGATAGCCTCTAGTCTTTAAAAATTCTCCTATTATACTCTTACCACAATTCCTACCACAATTTCCATATGCTAGTATAAAAGATTCCTTTTTTACACTCACTTAAGCTTACTTAGTTTGTTTTTATCTAATTGCATTTATTTATTTAAACAATTAGTTTATTAATTATTTACTTTATTTTCTCTAGATTTGGATAAGCTTTCCTTCTTGGATAAGATTTCTTGCTTTATTGGATAAGATTTCATGTTCTATTGTATAGGAAAACTCTAGTTGAACTCCATGCTTTATGTGAGATCCTGGATTACCTCATGCATTGTCTTGCTCTATATAAAGTAATGACTCTTTGAATATTTTACACAAACATCACATACTCTCATTTGTTATATAGAATACAATTTATTCTAGCATATTGTTTTTCTTTCATGCTTTCCTAATCTTTCATTGTATCTTGGGTTTATTTAATAGTAAATCTTATATGGTATCAAAGTTGAATAAATCTTACATGGTATCAAATCCTTCGTGATTGATGGGATTAATT
The DNA here is from genome assembly GCA_007115665.2 of Sequoiadendron giganteum. Lineage (NCBI taxonomy): Eukaryota > Viridiplantae > Streptophyta > Pinopsida > Cupressales > Cupressaceae > Sequoiadendron > Sequoiadendron giganteum. The sequence continues at coordinate 189,579,111 of CM021108.1, forward strand.
TTTAGAAATATTGAGTGCAAATCTATTGTCTTTTGGTAGAAAAATAACATTCTCTTCTCTTGCATCCTTGGATGGTCTAGAGAATAAGAAAATTGTTACAAAAAACCAAATTTTAGGGGTTTAACATATTTTTCAGTTGCATGTGTGTTGCATGTATGTTTTGCAACTTTCTAGATTGGATTCACCATCACATTTAGAGAAACCAGTAAAGTTGCAGTAGCTTCTTGTTTTGCCAAATCAACATCTTCTTTTATAGTTGTATGTACTTGCATGTAAGTTGCATGTACTTGCATGTACTTGCTTGTGACTTGCATGCAACTTGCATATGACTTGCATGTGACTTGTATGTACTTGCATGTGACTTGCATGTACTTGCATGTTGCTTTCATGTGCTTCCATGTCACTACATGTAAAGGAGAAGTTGTTTTTTATGCATCTTAAAGAAGTCTAGTTCTTTGAAGACATGAAGAAAGCCATATATTCCTCTTTTCTGATCGCCAAGCCATAACTTGCACCCATAAGCTTCATTTTTTAGTTTCAATAAGCATTGGAAAGAGATACATTTGGTGTCTTGAATTATACTCTAGCAGTAATCGTTGCATTGTAAATGCACTACTTATAAAGTGCTAGTCTTTTGAAGGAATTTTTTTGTGAAGGAAACTATGGAGGAAGATGTGAACATTAATCATTACATGCAAGCTTACCTTTTTGAATGTTTTGTGTTTGCATTCTCATTAAATTTTGTATGCCTTATATTTTTTCCCCTTTTTTTACATTTTTGGTTCTTGTTACTGCAGATCAAGCGCTCCATGATAAAGCTCCACAATCAAAGGAAATTTTGAGATATTGTAAACAATGAACTTTAATAAAATTCCATTATGGGGGTGTACGCATTAGTTATTTTTTTATATTAGGATGCAGTGTGATCTCATCTCCATATTGATGACAACTCACATGAGTTTTATTTGGATTCTCTATCTTCTTTGGTCACATCTTGCTCATGACTAGACACATTTTGGTTCACATCGGTTCACATATCAAATTGAGAGAATGTGGTTAATGATCCTAAATATTATATTTGATTCACATCACGTCATGCATCAGTTTGAGGACCATTCATTATGGTTAAAGTTATTGAATCTTCATGGTACTTGCTCCTATTGATCAATTTTAGTCACAGTTCGGCATTGGCATCAAGATAGACATGTAACTTCCAGATTCTTTCATCATTTTTCTCCATCTTGGAGAGCTCTTAGGGGTATAGTCCATCACTACTTTAGAGGGGGTCCCCTGACCTTCCTTCATCCTCTCATTGGGGGGATTTTTTCCCACTGGGTTCTCTCATTCTCTTCTATTTTGAGGGGTTTTTTTCTTTGTTCATGGTAACCTAGTCAGGCCTTGTTGTCGAGACCCATCTTTGTAGCTTTTGTAGGCTTTTCTCCTAAGTTATACTTAAGGGGGGCTGTTAATGTAAAAGATTCATTTTTTACACTCACTCAATCTTACTTAATTTATTTTTATCTAGTCCTATTTATTTATTTAAGTTATTAGTTTATTAGCTATTTACTTTATTTTCTCTAGATCTACATAAGATTTCTTATATAAGCTTTCCTTCTTAGATAAGATTTCATGCTTTATTGGATAAGCTTTCTTAGATAAGCTTTCCTTATTAGATAAGATTCCATGCTTTATTTCATAGGCTAACTCCAGTTGAACTCCCTGCATTATGTGAGATCTTGGGTTACCTCATGCATTGCCTTGCTCTATATAAAGTAATGGCTCTTTGTATATTTTACATAGACATCACATACTCTCATTTGTTATATAGAATACATTTTATTCTATCATATTTTTTTTTCTTTCATGCTTTCCTAATCTTTCATTGTATCTTGGGTTTATTTAACATTAAATCTTACATGTGGTATCAAAGAATGTGAATAAATCTTACATAATTTCTATAGAATAAGAAAGGGGAGGGCCCTCTAAAGAGTTATAAGTGAGATTTATTGGGTCAAAGAAATATGATACTTGAGAAATTATGACATGTACTCTACAAAATCCTTGTCTAAGGCTTAATTCTATAAGGTTTGACCAAATTTACTTAACAACATGATTTTCTTAGTATTCCATTTTCTTATCAACACAATTTACATATGCTTGGCTCATGAACTCCCATTATCATTCGGTAGTCCAATATTAGAATTATGTATTGAGAGGAAATCTAATTAAAGGTTATTTCCTAAGATAGGCATAGATTAGTACAATTTTTATTTCCTTTAATTAGTGAGGTATATATTATACCTTATTTTCTTTCTTAACCACTATGCACTTCATAGATTAGTACAATTTTTCTTTTTCCAATTTTAATTTGTGAACTAGAGATTATACCATATTTCCTTTCTTAACTAATATGTAACTTAAAGGGGAAATAGATGGAAGAAAATTAAATATCTTGCTTGATGCAAGAGCATCCTAGGTGTAAGAGAAATATTGTATCAACCAAAAATATTTTATTTTATTCTTGTTTATGTTTTGCATATTTCTCAATTTCCTATAGTCATTCCACTCTTACTATTGAAGTAAATTACCATTTTAGTCATTATTTTGAGCATATAAAGTAGAAAATAATATTTTTTGTGTGCTACCACATATTGATAATAGAGCCTTTAGATTGATATCAAATCATATTAAGGATGTTGTAAGTAATTCCATGTCTTTACTAAGTGTTTTGTAGTGGATTAATGTAATATGATATGTAACTTGTACATAAGAAAGGTCTATTTAGGCTAAATGCCACACCTTTGAACCTCATGCTAGCTAGTAATTTCATGTATGCTATTATTGGTTCTAAAACAGATTGTGGTTAAGGTTGTGTTGGTAGGGATGTAGTAGAAGTCAGAATAAAGTTGAAAACAATAAAAGAACCTACTATAACTTATTGCAAAAATGATGTCAGGGATAAGGCTAGCTAGGCCTAGTAGGAATAGACATATATTATAAGGGACGCTTCCTAAATAACATATATAGGAAGATATCTATGTGAGATAGGAAAGTGAAGAAGAAATAAAGTAAGAAGAAGAAGAGAGATAAGATATATATGTAAATAAGATAGAATCGAAATTAGCTATAAACTTAGGATATGCTATATCAAACTAGATGGATATAATATATGAAGAGAATATTGGAGATGATTTAAATGGATTGGTGACTATGGTTTATGTCATGAATATAGTATACTATTGCATTACACTTAATATTTGACCATTATTCTATTGTTGTTACTAGAGCATACATACAACTCCTAAAGACTTCCTAGGGCTCAAAATTTTGGTCTATGATCCCACTTTTATTGTTAACATTGCTTCTATTGTTGGGATTTTGGTTAGGAAATAGAGAATAAATCATGGTATCAATGAAACTTTTGGATTAAATCAATCAAGAAATATAATAGGAAAAGGGTAAGAATTTTTTCTTATAAGAATTGAAACAAAAATTCTCTAGGAATAGCCTCATGAGAGGGGATTAGGAATAGAGGGGATAAAAATGGAAAGGAGGGATCTCAAAAAGAGATATTTGAAAATATGTGACCAATCAAAGTGAGCATACTATAACACCATGATAAGCATAAATTGTTTCACCTAAAGAATGGTATCATGAAAAAATCCCAATCCCACCTTCGAGATCATTTTCCAAGAGAAGTAATTATAATTAATGACTTCACATGGACATCACATAGGATTAATTAATGAACCCTTGAAAATAGAAAACATAATTGTACAGACATATTTGACACATATCTCCTCAATGTATCACATCCCAAATACAACATTCCAATTTAGGCTTCCACTAACTCATGTGCTCCTATCTATTATGAAAATATTCTCTACTCCTTCCTCTAGTTCCTAGAATTGAGAATATGCCCTAAATGATTCTAAATCCAAATATAAATACCACCATAGTGCTCCACCTCCCTCATGAATGTATATGAAAACAAATACCTGAATTCTAGGAGAATATAAATTCTATTTTTTCTCCAATTACATCCTAGGTATCAAAGTACACTTTCTAGGAGTGTTAGAGACATAAATTATATATAGGATTTTTAAGGGTAACAATACCTTAATCCTAGCAAGTCAACCATGTTTCTATCTAATAATTATGGTCTCAATCGTCTGGTTATTTTTTTCCATTAATATGAGGGAAAATTTGAGTATATATTATTCCCATTATGTTTTTTAAGCCATAAGAGGGTTGTTGCAAGTAAATTATGGTTGATTCCTTCCCAATGAGAAGTGTGGAAGGTGCAACAAAAATCACTAACCATTTAAGTAAGGATAATTGATGTCATAAGGTTATAATACATCTATAATAATCCTTAGAGATAGGTTTCCCTTTCTTTTATTGGATGGATATTAGAGTTCTTATTGTTCTTTTTATTCTTAAAAATTTTAGGGACCAAAAGCTCCCTAGCTTGAGAAGTGTGATTTGTAAGTGAGTCAATTTTAGGTGGAAAAGTGGGGTTAAGTTGGAAGAAACCTACAAAAATTTGAATGACACTTGTAAGAAGGCTAAAATTCACTTGAAATTACTTCCAAATACTTGGTGATGATGTGATTTCACTTATATAATATGTCACAAGTGCCTAGTATACTATATATCTCACTTATAGTAGCATTATGAATTATAGGATTCACTACAATAGTTAGTTGACTAATTAAAATGTCATATTTACTCTATTATTTAATAAAACACATGAAAGAAATCAAATAATTCTTATTGGGTAGTTACTATTAGTGGTGAGGCCCAAGAAGTTAACAATTCTTGTAGAAATGTTGTAATTAGGGTTGAATGGTAAGGGCATTCATTGAGTTGATGTGTTAGTGTCTAGTAGTTTCAAAAAGGATGAGAGTTACACATAAGTATTTTATTAGAAATATTAGAGGTTTAAAGTGATAGAGATGATATTGAAGGGGTGGTTCAAGGGTGTTGATTATTTTCCAAATTATTGGTGTGCATATTCATCTACCATAATAATTATTGATTAATCCATAGTGAGAAATATTATAAATTTTCCTTCTTTAGTAGGTGATTATTCAATTTGGTATAGGCAAAGCACATTATATCCTTAGTTGCATGATTGTTGGGACTAGACCTCTAATGGTGAGATATTTCACCTTTGGATAGTCAATGACTATTTAGATTCATGACCAACATGATTTTTCTCTTTGTGCACATGGTTGTTTATTTTCCTTAGTAACACTTTGGTCATTTCCTAGTTCAATGGCATTAATTTATGGTTTCCTAACAAGCATATATTTCATCTTCCTTGGTTGACCATTTTCTCTATTTGAGAAATGGTATTTTTTTTCCCTAGCCATGCCCATTTTCCCTTGATAGGTGATGTGATTTTTCCCTTTTGAGCAATACTATATCATTTTTAGCAGTGATGAATTTTGGAGAAATGGCCATTAATAATATAGGATAGCACAAAATCTAAAGTGACAAAGATATAAGGTGAATAGTTGATGGAAGAGAACCTCCTAGCTATATAGTGTGGGGATAAAATTTATAAGGGTTTCTTGGATAAAATATAGTATTTGATCTATGCATGTTGGTTTAAAAGTTAGTTGAGACTTGATAGTTGAGAGGTTTCTTCAAGGGTAGGAGAAATTATGCTACTAAAATTGTGAAGAAACTTATATCAACATCCCATTTATTGGCCATTGTTGTCTCATTATGCAATGGTAAAATGATACATTTAGTAGACCTTACATACCAATTCATTAGGGATAATTCAAGATGTTTCTATATAAATACAAGTATGGATGAAAAAAGATTTTTAGGGATTTTGATGGGTGGTATCCATATTCTCGAGCATTAAAGAGGGTTCAATCCTTCATTCACACTACTAAAAGTCTTGTTGTAGGTCATGTTTTCCTTAGGACTATATGTGGGTGTATTTACAAGATCATTAGGTGATGTAACTTATAGGACTATAGATTTTTTGGATGACGATATAACTCATTCTTCTTGGATTTATTTTTCCATTTAAGGGTTTCTCTAGAGTTTACCTTATGCTGCATTTTATGTGTGTGATCATACTTGGTTTTTTATTCATTCATGTTAAAGTTCTCTATTGGTTTCTTGATATATACATATTTTGGTTCATTCTGAGGTAGTTTAAGGGATTCACATTTATATTTGTACTCTATTGTGTTAAATTATATCATAACTATCTTATATTATGAATCAAATTCTTACCTTTCCTTGTATCCATTCACTAAATTTTTTGGTTTGTTTGAGACCCAAAATTATTCTTGTTGGTATGTGGTGACTAATCATGCTATACTATACACTCTTTAATACTGTACACTCTTCATGTCTCCTTGTCGGGGTCTAGGGTCGGGCTAGGCCCTGGGTGGGGGTTTGAGGGCGGAAACCCTAAAAAAGTGGGGGTTCGGGGTGACAACCCCCGAGAAAAAAAAAATCACCTTTTTTCGCTTCATCACCGAAAAAGAAAAAAACCAACTTTGTAAACCCTAATTTTTGGAAGTTTCTAAAATCTTGTTATAAGAGGTTGGGATGGGGAGTTGTAGCATGGCATTATTCACAATATTATAATATGTTTAACACTAGATAATAAAATCATTGGATGCTTGAAGTTTTGTGGATGTAGCCTAGATTGGGTGAACCACGTTAAATTCTTTGTGTTGTCTTGTTTCTGCTATAATTTTATGTGTGTTTTATTTCTCTGTTTTATTGTTTAAATCTGTATTTAACTTGTTGGATATCTTCCTACTAACCCTAACAAGTGGTATCAAAGCTAGGTTGTATTCAGTTATCATCTGCAGGAAGGTCTCACGGTTGAGTGGGAGAAATGGCAAACAAGGGTAAGTTGAAGGTTGAGAAGTTTAATGGGCAGAACTATCAGTTATGGAAGATGCAAATGGAGGACTACCTCTATCGGAAGGATTTATGGTGGCCATTGGAAGGGAAAACCAAGAAACCCTCAACGATGTCTGATGAGGACTAGGATATTTTGGACAGAAAGGCACTTGGCAGTATTCATTTATGCCTAGCAAAATCGATGGCATTCAATATTACAAAAGAAAAGACAACTCAAGAGTTGATGGAAACCCTAGCAAAGTTATATGAAAATCCTTCTGCTTCGAATAAGGTGTTTCTTATGAAGCATTTATTTAATATGAAAATTGTAGAATGTGGGTCAGTTGTTGATCATTTAAATGAGTTTAATACGATCACCAATCAATTAACTTCTGTAAATGTAAATGTTGATGAAGAAGTTAGGGCTCTTTTGGTTCTGTGTTCTTTTCCTGAAAGCTAGAATAGCTTGGTAATGGTTGTGAGTAATTCTGTTTTTGGTTCAAATACATTGAAATTTGATGATGTTGTTGGTCTTATTTTGAGCGAGGAAATTCGTAGGAAAATCTCAGGTGGAACATCCACATCAAGTAGTGTTTTGAATACAGAAAGCAGAGGTAGAACAAAGGAGAGAGGAAACAATTCTAGAAGTCATGGGAAGTCACGAGGAAAATCAAAGGACAGAAGGTCCCAATCTAGAGACAAGAGGGATTGCTCATACTGTGGTAAGCCGGGTCATTTAAAGAAAGATTGTTGATCTCAAAAAAATAAAGGAGACAAAAAGAAGGAAATAAAGAGGCAAATGTCGTAATTAATAAATCTGATGAGGATGCTTTGATTCTTTCCCTTGACAATGTTGATGATTCTTGGGTGTTAGATTCAGGGGCTTCATTTCATGCTACGCCCCATAGAAATTATTTTCTTGATTATGTCTAAGGGGATTTTGGGTTGGTTTATTTGGGAGATAATGAACCCTATCAAATTTTTGGAAAAGGAAGAATCAAGATTAAGTTGTAGAATGGGAATCATTGGCTACTACATGAGGTAAGGCACGTTCCAAAGTTAAGAAAAAAATTAATTTTAATAGGGCAACTAGATGATGAAGGTTATGTTGTTACATTTAGTGATAAAAATTAAAAGGTTAAAAAAGGTGCCTTAGTGATAGAAAAAGGTGTGAAATTAGGCACCTTATATCTTTGTACAGGTCATATTGTTCCTTCTACTTTAGCTATTACAGATAAAAATCAATGTTCAAGAATAGTTGTTACAGTTCATCAGGCAGAAAATTAGATAGTTGTTGTGGATTCTGAATCAACACTATGGCATAATAGACTTGGGCATATGAGTGCAAAAGGTATGAAAGTATGTCATTCAAATAATTTTTTACCAAGTCTAAAATGTGTTAATATGGATTTCTTTGAAAGTTGTGTGTATGGAAAACAAAAGAGAGTTAGTTTTCTCAAAGATGGGAAACAAAAGAAAGATGTGAAATTGGAGCTTGTCCATACGGATGTATGGGGACCAGCTCAGGTATCTTCTCTCGGTGGCTCTCAGTATTATGTTACATTCATTGATGATGCAACTAGGAAGTTATGGATTTATTTCCTTAAGCAAAAATATGATATATTTGAAACTTTCAAAAAATGGAGAAGCTTGGTTGAGAATGAAATGGGTAAAAAGTTAAAATGTCTCATATCTGATAATGGTGGTGAGTATTACAACAAAGAGTTTGAAGATTTTCATAGGAAGAAAATGGTTCCAAGGACTCCACAGTAAAATGGAGTGGTTGAGCGCATGAATAGAACAAAAATGAAATGTACACAGATTATGAGATTGCATGTTGGATTGCCTTTAAACATGTGGGCAGAGGTTGTAAATACTATTGTTTATTTAATTAATAGAGGTCCCTCTAATACTTTGGGTTGTGTTATTCCAAAGGAAGCATGGACAGGTAAGAAGGTGAGTTATTCTTTTCTCAAAACCCTTGGTTGTGAAGCATATGCTCATGTAGATTCTGAAAATAGAACCAAGCTTGATGCAAAATCAAATAAATGTATATTTTTTGGATATGTCATTGATGAATTTGGTTATAGGCTTTGGGATTTTGAAAATAAGAAAATTGTGAGAAGCAGGGATGTCATATTCAATGAGAAAGTGTTGTACAAATATCAGTTGCAGCAACATGAGAAGAAAGAAAATGATTATGCAGTGTTGGATGATACTCCAAACAACGATATTCTAGTGATTCCTCATGCTATACAACAACAACAACAAAAAATACCACAAACTCCAGTGAATTTTAGATGTTATTCAAGCATAAGTAGACCTCCGAAAAGATTTTCTCACTCTTTGTATTCTATTTTATTAACTGATGTTGGTGAACTAGAATGTTATCATGAAGCTATGTAGGTGGATACCAAGGTTCAGTGGGAGCATGGCATGGAAGAAGAAATGGACTCCTTACTGAATTATCAGACTTGGGAGTTATACAAGTTGCCTGTAGGTAAAAAGGCTTTACCAAACAAATGGATTTATAGGCTAAAAGAGGAGGATGGAGGTAAGAAAATATTTAAAGCAAGACTAGTTGTAAAGGGATTTGCATAGAAAAAGGGTATTGATTTTGATGAAATTTTTTCTCTAGTTGTTAAAATGACTTCTATTCATATTGTTTTAAGTATTGTGGTTGTTGAAGATTTGCATTTAGAACAACTTGATGTTAAAACAACCTTTCTCCATGGTGATTTGGAAGAGGAAATATATATGGAACAACCACAAGGATTTGAGGTCAAAGGTCAGGAGAAACTAGTGTGTAGATTGAAGAAAATTTTATATGGCTTGAAGCAAGCACCTCGGCAACGGTATATTAAATTTGATAATTTTATGGCTGAGCAAGGCTACAACATGTGTAATTCAGACCTTTGTGTTTACTTTAAGAGGTTCTTTGAAGATAGCTACATTATTTTATGTTTATATGTTGATGATATGCTTGTAGTGGGGTCTAACATGGATCACACAAAGGAGTTAAAACAACAGTTATCAAATTCATTTGATATGAAGGATTTGGGGGCAGAGAAAAACATCCTTGGTATGAATATTACAAGAGAGGAAAAATATCTAAAATTGTTTTTATCTCAGGTTGATTGTGTTGAAAAGGTGTTGTAGAAATTTCATATGGAAAATGCAAAAGCTGTCACCACACCTTTGCCCAGTCATGTCAAATTGACTAAGGATATGTGTCCAAAGACATAAGAAGAGGAAGAAAAAATGTCCAAGGTACCATATGCTTCAACTATAGGAAGTTTAATGTAAGTCATGGTATGCATGAGACCAGATATTGCACATGTCATAGGAGTTGTTAGCATGTATATGAGTCATCCTGGAGTTGAGCATTGGAATGCGATAAAATGGATTCTCAGATACTTGAGAGGTACATCCAGTAATTTTTTATGTTTTGGGGGATCTAATATAGATTTAAAAGGCCATGTTGACTCAGATTTGGCAAGGGATATAGATACCAGGTGGATTACCATAGGTTATGTATTTAAAGTTTGTGGGACAACAGTGAGTTGTATTTCTCAGTTGCAAAAGGTGGTTGCTTTATCCACCACAGAGGCAGAGTATGTTGTTCCAACAAAGTCAACAAAGGAGATGATATGGCTGCAATTTTTCATGGAAGAGTTGGGAAACAACAGGCTGAAAATCACTTGTTTACAAATATCCAAAGTGATATACATCTTGCAAAGAGTTATGCCTTGCACTCTAAGACCAAACACATACAACTAAGATATCATTTCATTCAGGTAGTGTTGGAGGATGGATAGGTAAAGTTGGAATAGATACATACAGATGCCAATCCAACATATATGTTTACAAATCAAGTGACAAGGGAGAAGTTGAGCTCCTCTTTAGCTTCGGTTGGTATTCATGGTTGAAATTATAACAAAGTAGCAAGGTCCAAGGTGCTTATTTCCAGTGGGAGTTGTAAGTGCAATAGTGTCATTCAGGATCGATCTCCAAGTGGGAGATTGTGTTGGTGTGGAGCCTGATCAGTCTCCAAGTGGGAGATTGTTGGTATGTGGTGACTGATCATGCTATATTGTACACTCTTTAGTACTGTACACTCTTCACCTTTTTTCGCTTTGTCACCAAAAAAGAAGAAATCCAGCTTTGTAAACCCTAATTTTTTGAAGGGTTCTAAAATATTGTTATAAGTATTTGGGATGGGGAGTGGTAGCATGGTATTATTCGCAATATTGTAATATGTTTTGCACTGGATAATAAAATCATTGGATGACTGTGGTTTTGTGGATGTAGCCTAGATTGGGTGAACCACGTTAAATTCTTTGTGTTGTCTTCTTTCTACTATAATTTTCTATGTGTTTTATTTCTTTGTTTTATTGCTCAAATCTACATTTAACTTGTTAGATATATGCCTACTAACCCTAACAATTCTTCCCCTCTTCCTCCTCTTGTCACATTATCTTTTAAAAAAGTACCAAATAATGGCTATCATGGGCCTACAAATGCGATGACAATTTGTTGTACTATGTTTTCATTAGTTTTTTAATTGATTTCAACCTCTAGTGTGGTCATGATGAGAAGGTGTTTGTGGTGTTGATCAAGTGTTACAGATGCAACAAGGTCACTTGAGTTCCAAGAGCTTTTGAGAAAATTTATGTAAAGAGTGTACAAGGTGACAAAGATGTATTTTGTGTTGTGCTCCATATTTCTTCATTCTTGAAGTTGTGCTTGTGTGGTTTGGATGTGATGATCACAAGCCTTTAAAGATGTTATATCTAGATTTTCAATTTCTAGATCATATGGTAGTAGAAGATGTGTTTGACAGTATCTAGCTTGTTAAGATAGATATCTAGGAGAAATGGAAATTTTCCACATTTCTTCGTGCTGAATTTTGTTGTCTTGCATATTTGGTAATGTGATAATGATGCTTGTATCCATCTTCCCTTGGATGGTTTGATGTTCAGCTATTCCACAATCTTGGTTCATAGATTCTATCTTAGTGGCAATTTGATCGATTGCACAAGATGATAGAATTTTCAATTTCATGTGTTCACACCAATGATTTTGGATATTTTGTTGGTCTTGGAAAATTTTGGGAGTTTTTGTAAGTTTTCTATGTGGTTCGCGGGATGTTTGCAAACCTGGTGAAGAGTGTATGTGGTTTCTTGGTAGCATTAATGTCAGTTCGGCCAACCTAGTATGTTAGCACTATTTGCAGATGTGCTTCATGGATTGTATAAGCTTGGTGTATTGTTTCAATGTAGATTTGGGTCTTGGTTAATCCTTGGTGTCATTCACCTTCACTTCTTTTCACTATGGAAGAGTTTGGTGTTGACCTATTCGGTGGTTGCATGTTTGAGGTGTAGACATTTTGTTGAAGCCGGCTTGGAGAAGGTTATTCGTGGTTACAAAAGATATATATGAAATTTCAATTGTTGGAGAAGTGTGTGATAAAAATTATGGTGCAAAATGATGTATGTGTGATTAAGTGTTGTGATTAGTGTGATCTTGAATTCCTAAGACTACCGAAAGAAATGAGTAGAAGGTGTCTACATTTTAGTGTGCCTGAAGTTGTTGGAGGCAGTGTGCCAAAGGTTGTGGATGGTTGTGGTGGATTCCCCTATTTCTCCGAGGTAGTGAACCTCCTTGTAACAGTCTATTTCTATTCTCTTGTATTCCAAAAGAAGTGATCTTCTTGGGTAGTGAGCCTTTCCTTCTTTTGGGCAGAAATTCCTTTGAGCAGTGAGCCCTTTCGGTAGTGAGCCTTTTATAATCGATGTTGATATTCATATAGTGAGCTAATCCTCATTGTGTTTTTTCCCTTATTGGATTTTTGAAGTAAAATCTGGTGTTCTATTGTGTATGGTTATTGATGTGTTGATATTTCATTTGTTTACATTCATGTCAATGCTTAATAAGGGTTTAAATATTAATAAGGGTTTCAAGTTTTTAATGCACAATTGATTCACCCCCCTCTTATTTTTCCTATGTGTCTAACAATTGGTATTAGAGAAAAGGTTCCTTGGAAGAAGCTTAACTACTTGAGGTAGATCTAGATGGTACACAAGAATGGTGTCAAAGTCCCTATGTTTGATGGAACAAATTTAGCCTTTTGGAAAGAAAGGATGAAATCCTTTCTTGTTTTATTAGGGTTTGCTGTATGGAAATTAGTTGAAGATGGATATACTATGCCTACTACTCCTTTGATATGTGAAGAAGATATTAAGGATTATGAGAATAATGGAAAAACAAGGAATGTTATTTTGAGTGGGATTTCTGATTCGGAACTTGTGAAGGTGATAGGCTACAAAACTACTAAATAGGTATGGGAGAAGTTGAAGAGCATTTTTGAAGGAGATGCTAAGGTTGAGAAAGAAAAGATATAGAACTTTAAAGCTAAATTTGAAACCCTAAGTATGTCAACAATTAAATTATAGTGTTCATTTATTAAAAACTAGTTTAAATTTTTTTTTTAGAAAATACAAACATAAAATATACTAAAAAATACATATTTTACTAGTTTACATCATTTCAAAATTCAAAACATATACGCCACTTCTAGTGATTCAAGTTTAAAATTTGGATCAGTGTTGGTCATTTCCTTTATAAAGTGTGACACAACTTTGTGCTTTTACCCACAATTGATTCACCCCCCTCTTAGTTGTCCTACGTGTCTAAAGTTGGTATTAGAGAAAAGGTTCCTTGGAAGAAGCTTAACTACTTTAGTAGATCTAGATGGTGCACATGAATGGTGTCAAAGTCCCTATGTTTGATGGAACAATTTTTCCCTTTTGGAAAGCAAGGATGGAAGCCTTTCTTGTCTTATTAGGGTTTGGTGTATGGAAATTAGTTGAAGATGGATATACTATTCCTACTACTCCTCTAATATGTGAAGATGATATCAAGGATTATGAGAATAATGGAAAAGAAAGGAAAGCTATTTTGAGTGGGCTTTCTAATTCAGAACTTGTGAAGGTGATAAGCTACAAAAATTTTAAATAGGTATGGGAGAAGTTGAAGAGCATTTATGAAGGAGATGATAAGGTCAGGAAAGAAATTATGTAGAATTTCAAAGCCAAATTTGAAACCCTAAGGATTTCAAAAGATAAAGATATTGCAAGCTACATGCTCAGGATGGATGAAATTTTCAATGCCATCAATGATCTTGGTGGAAAACTAGAGGAAAGTGAAATTGTGAAAAAGGTATTGAGAACCCTTCCTAAATCTTACAGTGCTAAAGTTTATTCTATTGAGGAAGCTCAAAATCTAGATCAATTGTTTGGTGCATTAACAAATTTTGAATTAATAGAGTTTGACAAAGATGCTTCAAGGAAAGAAACTACTTTTAAAGTCAACAAGAAAGAGAGGAATGTTGAATCTGATCCGGATGATCTTGATGAAGTGGGAGAAATTTGTGTAAGAAGATTGAAAAAGGGCATTAGCAAATACAAAGGAAAGTTACCCTTCAAGTGTTTATGTGATCAATAATTTAAGATTTAAGATTAAGATATTTAAGATCATTAAACACAATAACCCCAATCAACTACGAAGAACAAAGGAAACATAAACACAAATAAAATGAAACAATGTTACCAGGTTCATACGTCCATTGGCTGACCTTCGTAGCCCTTCTCCATTCTGTTGTAAATAATTAATGCCCTTAGATTATAAGTATGAACTAACAATCCTATGACCAAGAAAAAGTAAAATATCAAAGTTTATTCTCAATAGCACGTCAACATATATATTCTAGATTGTGAAAATGATAGTGACAACTTCCTTTTATAGAGAGTCGAATGTGAAATGGACGATCAAGATTAAACGATTTTTATTTCGATCAATGGATGAAATTAGATGAGATGAGATAAGATAAAAATGAGAGTGATGGAAGAATGAGGAAATTGACTAATTTTTACAAAAATCACTTTAGTTTGAGAGGGAAATTGCATTTTCAAATAATGGAAACATTATTTAAATGCAAAAAGGATTTAAGGCAAGTTAAGTTTTTGATTAAATAGAAATTTTAATTCAAAAATTCAGAAAAAAGATAAGTCATTTAATTAAATTAAATTTAATTAACTTGTGATAGAAAAAACTAAAAGTGAATAATTAAATAATTAACATAATTATTTAATTATAGTAGAAAGTGATAAATAATTAAATAAATATAAATTTATTTAAATATAGAAGTCAAAGATATTAGTGACGCAATTAGATAAATACCAATTTATTTAATTAATCAAAAGGGTACATAGAAGGATAAAATGAATGAATTAAATATTTTAGATTATTTAATTAATAGAAGACTTTACGACATTAGATAAAAAATGAATAATTAAGATTATTTAGTTATCAAGGTTGAAAAAGGGGTTTTAATAAAGTCATAGGACTAGTGATAATTTTTAATGTCTACATTTTCCCCTCTTTTTTACAATGTATTTTATCATGTTGTGTCAAAGAAATTTAGTCAACATGCCTTGATGCAAGTAGGGTGGACTCATGTCCCCTCAATTTTTTTTTGCAATTTTTTGATAATTTCCAAAAAATGGAAAATTATTTTGATAAGTCTAAGCAATAGCTAGAAGTGCGATAATGATAAAAGATTTGATTTGCAGGATAGTCAGGGTGTTGAAAATTAGGTTTGAAACCTTCAAAAATGTATACATCTTGACATTGTACTATGACACATTTTGAGTGATATATCTATGATATATGATTTTTGGCAGCAAGTATATGATTTGTACTTCTATGTGATATGTTTATGATGTTATGTGATGGATAATGTTGTTGTTATGCATTCTATATGATGATGCTACATGTGAATGCCTTATGGATGACTATGCCTATATATGATTCCTAGATATTTAGATGGATTAATTTAATTTTTATTATGATGTCATTGATGTTATGTATGTGTCATGTGATGTTTATGATGAATTATGATTACGCAATATGATTATATCATGTGGTGTTATGGAAATACAATGATTATGTGAATGTATAAATGTCATGTATGTTTTTGTATTTTCCAATACAATATATATGATCGAATGTGTATGTATGATGATGCCTATAATGATAATGCTATATATAATGCTTCCTAACAGGACAATGTATACAAGATATGTTTTTGTGTGTCACAAGACATTGTCAAGAGGTAGATAGAAGAAATATTAGCATGGGAGACATGGATGTTGAGATGGTGCTAGTTGAGATAATTTACATATATATATTTTTCTAGACAAGAATTTTGCATTTAATCATCATTAGGTAGTAAAATATGAAAAATGGACAACAAACACCATGGTATGATATAGACCAAGGTGTGCAAGTTCATCCACCTATAAAAAAATAAATCACGAACAAGGAATGTCCTAATGCATATTAAGGGTCAAAGTTGCCATAGTCTTTTTGTCAAGACAAACCGCAGACAACAATAAAATGAAAGATGAGTAATGAGACATCAATGCTCCTCTAAACCATTCATGGGACATTCTCAAGGTGGCTAGTAACATGACCGAATTAAATAAAAAATAAGAAAAAATAGACCAAAAAGGTCAACAATCATTCAAATTGTTTTCCAATAACTGTTTGTCAGTGTGTTAAGGGACAAAGTGAGTGGTGGGTTGATTGTTTTGACAAGGCCTGGTTTCAGGAGAAGAAACATGTCGTATAAGATGTCAAGTCTAGTTTCGATCATGTAACTACCTATATAAGGTAAATTAAAAAGTGTGATAGTGACAAGGTTTGGTTTTAGGAAGGAAACATCCTATATAAGACCATTGGTTTTGATCGATTTGATTGGTTTGATTGATTTGACAAATGACTAATTTGACTTGGAGACTTATTGGCTTGCTTTTCTTGTTGATTCGGGATTTTTGTTTGTAGTTCAGATAAGTATTTTGTGTCTGAGTTGATAGTGTCCCATTTATTTTGATTGACCCAAAAAACCCTAAAAGACTAACCTAAGGGGCCTCGAGTGCTCATCGACGGATGGCCTTGCCTACGTAGCAATGCCCAAAGACCTCGTAGTTCAACATGACTTGACTTTGTTTCAATGAAAAAGGACTAAATCGTGATTTTATTTGACAACGCCTAAAGGACTGACCTAATACCTTGGGGGCACATCGACAGATGGCCTTACCTACGTCCAATCACAGAGGCAACATAGTTCGATAAAGGCAAAGACTGACATGATTAGCTTTGACTCTGTTTTTGGGATTTTTCAAAAGTTCTCTAAATGTTTTGAGTTTTGACATGTTTCGATTTGTTTGGATTTTTGAAGTTTTATTAAAAAAATTGTCTTTTTTGAATTTTTGAATTTTTTGTCTTTTTGTGGATATTTGATTTTTTTGTCTTTTTGAGGCTTTATGATTTTTTGTCTTTTTTTGACATAGTGACCTTCGACAACGAGTGTAGGATCCAGTGATGAAGAAGGTCAAGTATTTTCCCCCAATCGGGTATAAGACCAATTTATTAGGGTTGGGATGGATAAATGCCAATGTATGAAGGGTGTGTATGAAAGATGAAAAATGTCAATCACTCCAAGTTATGGAAAGGACAAGCTAGTATTATTATGGATGACAAAGAAAAGGTGAAGTATGGATGCATTATGGGTGAAGTGGAAAGCTAGATAGAATGATGATAGAGGAGGGAGCGAATATTGACTACACATGACACTTGTTTACTAGGTTTTCACCATGGTATTTATCCAAAGTGCCACTGAAGTGGTTTTCACTATTGGATGGATTATTTTCTCTTTACTATTTTCATAATTTTTTATTTTTTTTTGGTGTTACCCAGACGCCTATTTCTCAGGTTTTCATCAAGGTAATGATTTTTATATTTTTTTGTATTTTTTTGACAAAAGCTCTTTGAAGCTTGGTATAGAACTAATAAGCGCATGATCTATAGTCTACTACGATAATGCATTGATCCTATTTAGGTGACCGTGAAAGATAAAAGGGCCTGATCCAGATGATGAGTGCAAGTGGAAAATATAAAGGATGGTAGATGTAACAGATGAAAGAGGCTATGGTAGGATCCCTAATGTGCACCCTACATGGGCCATCAGGCTTCAAAAAAAAAAGAGCTTGGGTGACCAATGAGTTAGATTACGTGAAGGGGTTGTTGTGAAAGGTCCATTGAAAGACACCGCCAATGGAGTGATATGATAGATATGTGAATGTGGATAGATGGAGTGGAGTATATGGTATGAGTGAAAGTGATGTGGATGGAGACCTTGGATCAACAAGATCTTTATTTGAACTTTTACTTTGATAGATTCCCCTAGTGATTTTTGATGGAGAGGCATACTTGGAGATCAATGTTTTCTTGCTTTCACTTTTGATTTGTCCAATAGCTTTTTATTTTGGCTAGAGGACTTGTCTTGATCTTCTTTTTATTTTGATTTGTCCAATAGCTTTTTATTTTGGCTAGGGGACTTGTCTTAATCTTCTTTTCTTTTCATTATGTCTCTTGATTCTTGATCTCCTTTTAAAGATAGCTCATTCATTGGAGCTTTGCCTTTATTCTTTTCTTGTGATATGACTTGTTGATCCATGTCTATGATGCAAATGGATGTGAGTGAGATGTGTGAAATTTATGGAGTGACGGGGATGTTTGGTGGATGACAAGGAGTGGCGATGCCATCAAAAAAGTCTTTGTGACTATCCTTTTTTGGTATAGTTAACATCAAAGGAGGCTAGCACATCCTTAATGACTTGAAAAGATGGCTTAGTAGAGGTGACAATAGAAGATGCATATCCTAGCCCAAGGTAGGTGAGATGGAAGGATGATGACTAGATAACCTTAGCGGAGTCATAATGAAAGAGTGGGTTATCATAAATATCATTGTAAAAAATGGGGTTATCATAGATATGAAAATCTTGAGTGGAAGTAGATATGGAAAAGGCAGATGTATCATCAAGATCCCAAAATGTTTCAATCCAAGAATGACCATATTTTTGTGTTCCTTTTGCAGCTCTCTTGACATCATTGTTGGAAATGTGATCTTTCTCAGCAACATTAGCATTATCGTTCATCGATGAATTATCCATATAGTATTCTCCACATCCCATATCATGGACTTAGACCTTGGAGTTTAAAGGTGTGATAAATGAAGAGGATGATTTGGTTAAGGAAGATGGATCAATGTAGCGAGATGATGAGGCTTCTTGGTTGGCAACCACTTGGAATTGAGTAATCCCTCTCAGATTGTTGCAATATTAAAAGGGGCCGAGATCGCCTTTGATTGTAATTTCAGTGCCTTTATGAGGAAACTTGAGACATTAATGGTATGTGGATGGTACGAACTTCATGGTGTGGATCCAAGGTCGGCCAAGGAGGAGGTTGTATAGAAGTTCAAGGTCTAAAACCTAGAGTGTGGTGTTCAAGACAATCAGTTCAACTCTGATTGGGAGCGTGATGACACCTTTGGAAGAGAATTCTTCATCATCATATCCCTTGGTAACAATTCTTTCGGTTGTGTCTACACATGCTTCAGAGAATCCCAATGCCTTAACTAATTTCAGGGTGCAAGTATTAAGTCCCACTCCCTCATCTACCAATACTCATTTGACTTTATGTTTATGGATGAATACTTCAAGGTGTAAGGGGTCATTGTGGTTGGTCTTTGGGGATGAATAGTCTTGGTCAGAGAAGGTGACATGGTGGGATTTTTCAAAATATCCAACCATGGCCTCAAATTGGTTGACATCCAGGTCGATAGGGACAAAGGTTTCTTGCAAAGCCTTATCGAGGATAGATTTGTGTTTAGGTGATATGGGAAAAATCTCAAGGATGGAAATCTATGTGGGTGTCTTGTCCAATTGGTCAACAATATTGTATTGGGATTTGGATTGTGGCTGCTTTGGAGGAGGACTAGATATGGTAACCTTAGTCCTGCGGGTAGTGACACTGTGTTCAGGCTTCTTCTTAATGGTGATTATGTTAACACGATCATCAACAACTCAGATGTGGTTAATAGTTGTGTATTCAAAAGAGGAATTGGTGTAATTGGAATGGTTTTTTTTCTTTTGACCTGAGAAGGAGGGTTTTCCAAAACCATGGCCTTGCAATAGATTCTTTAAAATCATATGATCCTTATTGGAAGTTTTTTATTGTCCCTTAACCTCTATGGTATTGTTTTCAATTATTTCTTGAATCATTTTCTTCAACTAGTGACATGACAAGGTCTTATGCCCTTTGATGTGGTGGTAGTCACAAAAGGAATTGTCATCCCACCAAGAGGGTTTGAATTATCCTCGGTCATATGGTTTGGGATCTTGGAGCTATATAACATTTGATTGTACTAGCTTCTTCAAGACAGTTTCAATTAGTTTCGGTAAAGGAGTGTATTGTCTCCATGGGCATTTCCTTGGTTGTCTTGGGGGTCTCTCCTCTTGATTATTTTGGACCATGTTAGCTACTTGGTTGGAAACATATGATCTTGATTGTTCATGTTGGGTGCTTTGAGAATCACTATGGGACTTTTTCTACTCACAAATTTGGCGTCTATGACTCTATAGTTTGTTACATTCTTGCTACAAAACCAATTTTTTTTTTTATCATTTGATGTCCCTTCGAAGTTTTGTATTTTGGTATAAACTTTAAATTTCCCTTTAGAGATAAGGATTTTCTCAAGGATGGCCACTTTTTCAACAAGGTCATAAAATGTGGAACAACAATGGGTTTCCAATTCATACCTTAATTTTATGTTCAAGTTTTGCATGAACATGAAAATCTTATGATTTTTTTAGGAATTTCAACAAGACATCGGCTCTCTAAGCTTCTCCATTTCTAGAAGAACATTATAAAATATTCACCCTTTTCTTGTTTATTTTGACATAAGGTGGCAATAGTGATGTAATTTTTTATATTAAAGGAAAAGTGGGTGATAAATTTATCAACAAGTTCATTGCATGATCATATGCCTACCATTAGGTGGGTGAACCATTCTAAAGCATATCTTGAGAGACTCCTAGGAAATAGTCTCATTAAGTATGTTTGTTCAGAAGCAATTTCAATCAAGGTCGTATTAAATTCCCTCACATGCTCGATGGGGTTTCCTCTTCTTTAATATTTAGGTAAAGTTGGCATGACATAATGTGGAGGAAGAGGAGGCATGTATAATGTCCTATCAAATGGGCAAGGACATTACACTTGGGTAGAGTAAGTCTTCTTATTTGACAATTTCATGGTTTCTACTTGCTTTTGCAAGGCTAATATTTGATTGGATAAGACATCATATGGTGTGAATGTTGTGCCTACGATGTTTACAACTGTATTTTGGTAAGGTCCTAAACTTGTGTTTTGCGATCCAACATTTGTGTGGGATGGTATTTTGGTATTGATATGAGGTATGAATGTTTGATTTGTGTTTGGAATTTGGATTTTTGGTGTGAATGTTTGAGTGGGAATTGGAATTTGGATTTGTGGTGTGATGTGGGAGGTGTTGGTATTGGATTGCATTTGGAGAGGATTGGAAGTGTTTGGACATTGTGTACATTGGCTATTGACTTGGAAGGAACCTTGCGTATTTATTTGTTGGGGAACCTTTATGCTAGGACCTTGTGGCACATTGGTGTTTGTGTTAGTTCCATGAATATGAAATCTAGTCCTTTTATTTGTGCCAAAAATATTTGATAACGTGGTGTTCAAGGTTGTAGATATTCCAATTGGATTTTATGATGTGGTGCTCATGGCACTTGATGCTCCAAATGGATTTGAAGATATGTTCATGGTACTAAATGGATTAGATGTAGAACCAAGAGGTTGTGACATGGACTATGTCAGGGATTGTGTCATTGGTTGTGTTGTGGATTGTGTCCTTGATTATGTCATTGGTTGTGTTTCAAATAAGGGTGTAGGAATCGGGGTGGAAGTTTGAGTTGGAGGCCCTTGTGGCATAAAATAATTTATTTGTGGGGTCTTGGAACCACTAGATGTAGACATGTTAGGTCCTTGTTTTTTTGGTTTGGGGTGGGTGTTTCTTGAAGTGTGTTCACATCAAAGTCATGGGGTAGTTTGGAACCACTATGCAGAATTTTGGCCAAGAACCTTTGGGGATCCAATAGCACTATCTCATCTATAAATGATGAAACCTTTGGGTCTTGGAAATATGCTTTGACTTCCTCTATAAATACTTGTGCATGCTGGTCTCTTATGAGGAATTTTTCAAAAGGATTGGTAGATGCCTTGGGTGGTTCACTAGAAGAGGTACCAAAGTTTAAGTTGCTTGTGTGGTTATAAAGGTTGTCTAACTCAAATAAGTCATTGTTGTAGAGATCCATTTCTTTCCTTTTCCTTTGTGACCTTGTTTCTACCATAAAAGGAATTGCAAGGGGAAGGCGTATGATGTGATGAACTATGAAGCCTAAGATAATGACAATGCATGGGTATGAATTAAGCCTAAGGTATGCAACCTAAGTGATATTGTTTTTGTATTTTTGAAGATATAGGGATGCTTGATAATGATACCACGATTAAGAGTCAAGGAGATTATAGTCAAGGTGTTAATAAGGTAATATCACAATGAGAAAAACTAGAAGTATGTATATGACTAGGGTATGCAAATGTGAGATGAAGGGATGGAGTACTATGATCTTGTATGAAGACTAAAACCTCTGGCGAACCTAAGATAAGATTGTTAATCAAAATAAGATAAGTATAACAAATAATTTGATTATCAATGACCTTGGGTATAGTAAAGAATGATACGATATGTTGACAAGGTGGTCTCAAACTGGACTGATGAGCTGAGGAACCAACCTACATGACAAAGGACTAAGATGATTTTTTTACTAAAAGATAAGGTCAAGAGAATATCGATTTGAAGCTATAGTCTTGTCTAAGTTTGATGAACTTCCTAATCAAGAGGTTTATGCAACATAAAAAGATGACCTAAAAATTTGACCTATGGGGAATGTCTAATGCAAAAAGATGAGATGATGGATAAATCGATAATGGTAAAATTGAGGTGAGAAAATCCTTGGTCTAATCAGATTGAAAGGTTAATCTAGTTTTGGATATGTAGGCCTAGTTCGTTTCAAGGTTAAAATGTTGTAAGTTTTGAGTGTGGTGTTTGATTTGTATTGGAAATGTTTTTTTGAACACACACACAAAACACAATAGATAGAATTTTTTTGAGTGAATTTGATATAAAATCAGAGAATGTCTGAGTAGGGGCTTATGTTAGTCCCAAAATTGTTTCACTGTTATTGACAAATTTTGAAAACACTTGTAAGAAAGTACAACCTAGGCTGGAAAGTGGATACTACTTATTGAGTCCCTACTTGGATTGCTCCAAACACTGAAACAAAGTAGACAACTAGAGATCTTGGGTAAACTGGCTCCCCCTTACACAACATGGGCACACCAAGTTTTCTTACCCCCTAACATCCAAAGATCTTGAGGGATTTCCTGTCTCTACAATGAATAGTGGAATGTAGGGCAGCTTCAAAGGTCCAACCTCCTGGACCAACAAGTAAAAAGGATTTGGGTTGATACAACAAATGGTTCTTATTATGTGCTTTGGGGAAATATAGGTGCCTATACATGTGACAAGATTAGCTCAATTAAGAGACCTCCCAATCCCTTCCTAAGAAAAGATTTTGGCATATCTCACAAATACTAGGGGTGACACTTGTCGACATAGGACATCCTCACCAAGTGATCAAAGACATTCCCAATGATCACAACAATTTATATAGCGAATCGAAAAAAAGTGTCGCTTGGGTCATTCCCTCTCATAAGTTGGGAGGTAGACCCTCTAAGGGATTAACACTACAAAAATGATGGGTTTGGTTTCTGATCATCGAGTTTGCACCAGGTGAGAACATACACCTACCATCTCAAACACAAAAAAAACTAGCTCATTAACCCCCCATATGAAAACTAAAAGAAAGTGATGGGTCTGGCTTTTGATCACCGATTTTGCACATGGTGAGAGAATACACCTACCATCTCATGGAAAATTAACCCCCCTAATTATTTTATGTGAAAATAGTCACTTAAAATGAATGAAATTAAGGAGAGCCTTGCAAAACCACTTATTAGTAATTTAAGCCTTCGATCTTTGACAAACGAAAGTTTAAGTTTTTATTTTAAGTCTTTGACTTGCGAACGCACAAAAATCCAGATCAACAAAATTTAGACACAAAATCAAAACCAAACTAAATATAAAAATAACATTAATTTAGCTAAAAAAGTAAAAATTTAATCTAAACCTAACTAAATTAATCCAACTACCCAAAAAATTATCTAAAGTAACAAAATTGAAAAATCAACTAATATTAATTAATCTAAATTCGTCTAGACTAACAAACAAAAATCAAGTTAATCTAATTAATCTAAATTAATCTAAACTAAAATAAATTAACTTCTATTAATTAATCCAGATTAATCTAACAAAATTTGACTTATATTAATTAAGTGTAACAAAAGAGATTTAATTAGGCGATAGTGCTAGAATTTTTTTCGATAGAACTGCATGCAAGATGAGGCGGTATGGACAAGATAATAGTAAGAGTGCAGGCATGCATCATTACATCTGCAAAGAGAAAATGTCTATAAATAGGTATGTAAGTGTCAACGGTAATGACGATGTGCACAGTAGATGTTGTAGAAGAGGTGGTAGTGTTCAGACCATCTTTAATCTCAGGCACAACTTAGATAGCACCATGGACACGTTAAGAATAGAAAATACGTGTTAATAAAAAATATTCTTCACTTCATGTGACCCAAGAACTTATAGATTTTTCATTATTTGTTGTGTGTAATCTTGCCTACAATTCAAAACTCAAAATGCAAAAATCAAAACTCTCTCAAAATCAAAGCAAAGCATATCAAAGCATAGCAATGAAGGTTTCAATCCATAAATAAATAATGCATATCATCCTTCCATAAATAATGCAACAAAGGCTTCAATCCACTTCATAATCGGCTTGGATAGGTTAGTAAAGTGGACTATCAAAATACCATGAATATAAACCACTTTACCTTGTTTGTAATCTTTACCCGAAACCCTTTGGTTTTTTTTAATCGGTCTTCCTCCACAATTTTCTATTACTAAATGAAAAAGGGACACCAAAGACGATAACTTTATAAACTAATAAATCTATAATCTAGTATTCTTATTCACATATATTCTAATTATATTAACCTGTCGAACCAATTTATGCAAAAACAATATTCATCTTTATTGGTCTTGTTTTCACAAGCACAAATAAAAGAAACTGGTTATGCATGATAGAATTAATCAATTATTTGCATGATAAAAGAAGCCAATACTTTTTAAGGAAGCCCTTTGTTCGATTTTATGATGACAAAGATTCTGCAAAAACTTTCATCAGATAAAATTTTTAAGCAAACAAAAACATACACCCATGGTATGCAAACAATTTAAAAATTCACGTCGGGTTCACCATTTTATGATTAGGAATTTAAGATTTCAAATTAAGATATTTAAGATCATTAAACACAAAAACCCCAATCAACTACGAAGAACAAAGGAAACGTAAACGTAAATAAAATAAAACAATGCTACCAATTTCATGTGTCCATTGGTTGACCTTCGTAGCCCTTCTCTATTATGTTGTAAATAATTAATGCCCTCAGAGTATAAGTATGCACTAACAAGCCTATGACCAAGACAAAGAAAAATAGCGAAGTTTATTCTCAATAGCACGACAACATATGTATTTTGGATTGTGAAAATGATAGTGATAGCTTCCTTTTATAGAGAGCCAAATGTGAAATGGACAATTAAGATTAAATAATTTTTATTTTGATCAATGGATGAAATTACACGAGACGAGATAAGATAGAAATGAGTCTGATGAAAGAATGGGGAAATTGACTGATTTTTACAAAAACCACTTTATTTTGAGAGGGAAATTACATTTCTAAATAATGGAAACATTATTTAAATGCAAAAAGGAAAAGGCAAGTTAACTTTTTGATTAAATAGAAATTTAATTCAAAAAATGAGAGAAAAGATAAGTCATTTAATTAAATAAGATTTAATTAACTTGTGACACAAAAAGCTAAAAGTGAATAATTAAATAATTAACATAATTATTTAATTATAGTGGAAAGTGATAAATAATTAAATAAATATAAATTTATTTAATTATAGAAGTCAAAGATATTAGTGACACAATTAAATAAATAACAATTTATTTAATTAATCAAAAGAGGACATAGAAGGATACAATGAATTAATTAAATAATTTAGATTATTTAATCAATAGAAGAATTTACGACATTAGATAATAATTAAATAATTAAGATTATTTAATTATCAAGGATGAAAAAGGGGTTTTAATAATGTTACGGGCCTAGTGATAATTTTTCCAGTTTCTACAATTTCAATTGTGGTAAGAAAGGTAATTATGCTTCAAAATGTCCAAAAACGTTTCAAATGACAAACATAAAGATCATGAAGGTAAACCTTTCAAGAATATTTATCACGTTAAAAAGGAAAATGGTACATCTAATGATGAGGAATCAAACTATCCAAATGATGGAAGTGATGAATGCTTGTTCATTGACATGAATTTTCAAACTAATTCTACTAACCTTGAAAGATGTGTGAAGGAAATTTCTCTGAAAGCAGGTCACGGTATTGATGGAACTATTTTGACTGCGTTCATGCAAGACAAGAGAGAAACTACTAGATAATTGATAGAGGATTTTCAAATCATATGACAGGTGATAAGAGTAAGATTGTTAAACTTGAGAAATATAATGGTGGTCATGTTAAGTTTGGTGATGACATGTCTACTAAGATTTGTGGAAAAGGTTCAATTAGTTTTGATTGCAAGCATAAGAAAGATGATGTTCTTTATGTCAAGATTCTTCAAAATAATATTCTCAGTGTAGGACAAGTGTGTAGTAGAGGATACAATCTAGTGTTTTAGGATGATGGTTGTGAAATTAGAAAAGGAAGCTCTAGAACATTGGTTGTTGTAGCAATGAGGATATAAGGGAATGTTAATCAGATCAAATGTGTTGGTGGTAAGTTATTTATGACTCAAATAAATGAAAGTTGGCTATGACACAAAAAAAATTCCATATCAATTTTGATAGCCTAGTGAAGATCAACTCTACTCATGTTGTGAAAGGCATGCCAAGAATTACAAAGCTTATTAATGCAATTTGCAAAAAGCGTTAGTTTGGAAAAAAGACAAAGCAGAGGTTCAAAAATAAGGAATACTCTACTACAAGACCTTTGGAGTTGGCGCATATAGACCTATGTGGACCTACCAAAGAAAGAAGCTCTCAAGGTGACAATTATTTTATATTGTTAATAAATGATTTATTCTAGAATGACTTGGGTGACCTTTCTCAAAGAAAAATCAGAGTCTCTAGATAAGTTTAAAGAATTTAAATCTATGGTTGAGAATGAAATGGATCTTAAAATCAAGTGTTTGAGGTTTGAAAGAGGTGGTGAGTCCACCTCCAATGAAATTAAAATTTATTGTGAAGATCGTGGGATAAAAAGACACTTAGCAGCTCCTAGGACTCCATAGCAGAATGAGGTTGTGGACAGGAAGAATAGGAAAGTTCAGGAAGCAACAAGAACCATGTTGAGAGAAGAAAATCTACCAAATGTATATTGGAGATAAGTTGTTCATACTGAAATTTACATTCTCAATATAGGTCAATCAAGAGTGAATATTTCAAAGACCCCCTATGATCTATGGTATGGAAAAAATCCTACTGTGAAATGTTTTATAGTGGTTGGAAGAAAATGTTATATTAGGAGAGATGAAGAAAACTTAGGAAAGTTTAATGCAAGATCAAATGAAGGAATTTTCTTTGGATATTCTACAAAGAGAAAGGCTTGCACGTGCTACGAAAAAAGGCTAAAGAAGATAGTTGAAAGTGCAAGTGTCAAATTGGATGAAAATCACATTAAAGCTTAGTGT
The DNA here is from genome assembly GCA_007115665.2 of Sequoiadendron giganteum. NCBI lineage: Eukaryota > Viridiplantae > Streptophyta > Pinopsida > Cupressales > Cupressaceae > Sequoiadendron > Sequoiadendron giganteum. Next base: position 189,606,947 of record CM021108.1, read on the forward strand.
TGACATAGGGATATGATCTAATGAACCCCCTTGTAGAGAAGAAGAAAAAGAAGAGAAATAAAAGGAGATTCTAGTGGAAGAGTAAGAAGCTCTAGAAAAGAATCCTAAGACTCCTAAGTATGTGCAGAAAAATTATTCTGAGGACAAAATATTTGGAGACAAAAATAGAGGTGTGCTTACAAGAAGAAAAGATACTATGAAAGATGAACAAGTATTTTTTTTACTTTCTAAAGTAGAACCTAAAAGAGTTACTAAAGCTTGTCAGAGTAAAAATTGGATCAAAGCCATGGAAGAAGAGCTGAGGAAGATTGAGAAGAATCAGATATGGGAATTGGTCCCAAGACTAGCAAACAAGAATGTGATAGGAACTAAATAGATTTCCAAGAGAAAACTTGTTGTGCCTATTGCACACATGCCTCGTTCAGAACGGGGACCCTCTCTTCCCTCTTTTGCTTGCCGGGTCCTTTTTGCTACACCTCATTTCGCGTGCCCATTTTTATGTCCTAAAGGGTCAACCTATTACCAAAAGTCACATCTTAAGTTACACCAGACTTGGCCCCCTTTAAAAAAATGCTAAATCTGAAGTTAGTTCGGGTTTCCCTTATCGGAAGGCCTCTCTAGCGTTCGTGTCCCCTCTCGGGTCCAGACCCCTGGGTTTCCCTTTTCAGGTTTCCATCTTGGTTTTGCTGTCACAGGTATCCAGTGTTCGATGTCCTTCTGGACCCTGAGCCTCAGATCTCAAATTTTCGTTGTTGGGATTCCACTTGAGTTTTGTCGTTCTTCGTGGTGGAGGGTTGACACACCTTTCAGACCTTGAACCCCAAGTTCGTGTCTGCCGTGTCAATTAATATTGCACAATTTTTAAAGCGGTCATAGCTCAACGTCTCTTTGGCCACCGGACTCCAAACTTGGCACCGTCGTCTGGAAAATTTGAACTTACCAACCCTATCTGCTATCGTATGGAGCATTAAATTGCAACATTAATTGTGTTTGGGGCTATATAAATGTGTTCTCACCTATCATTTTCAGACGATAGCAAAATTCTGATAGCCCACCAAAGCCCCAGCGTCTCCTACCTCTATGCCTAGAATCTCGTCTCCCTATTCTTTGCAAAATTCGACATCAAACTTCTCTGGGATTTGGAGGTAGGTTTTTTGCCACACCTGCTTTTCTTTTTTCAAGGAAATTGAACTTAGAATTAAGTAAGGGGTAAACTAAATTCAAAAACCTGGCATGTTAACATCCTCCCATAAAAAAACATGTTTTAAGATGTGCAAAATCAATCATTTGAGGGGTCAAAATTCAAAAGGGAGTTGGACATCCTCGTCGCTATTTTTTAGAATAGGTGACCACCTTACTCAAGCCCGGACTTGTCTATTGTCATTGGCGCAAATTTAAACTTTAAAAAACCTCATGCACCTAAACTTGCCCTGAGTCCCACCCTCTGAACTTCCCCTCTCAGGTTTCCATTGTGTCTTCGTCATTCTGAGCGACTTGCCTTGAGCATCCTTCCGGACCTCAGAACCCGGGCGCATGAGGTCCGCTTCAAAGCTTGCAGAAAAGTTAAATGACCAACCTATCATCGGGCTCTGGAGACCAGATTTCCATTTCCATATTTTTGTGTACCTTTTGTCATCCCAAACGGTGGACTTTGTTCGTCTTCCTAGACCTTGGCCCCCGGCTCTGTAGTCTCTGTCTCAAACCTGTTAGTAAAATTGAGCATCCAAGGCACTCTAGAACCCCGACCTCTAGAATTCTATCCCCAGAATTTCGTGTCACTTTCTCCATTCCGAACAGCCATCCCGAGACGTGTTTTCGACTTTCGAACCCCGGCCCCCTTTTCGCCACATAAAATCTAAACGGAGAACTAACATCTGAACGCCTTTCGAACCCTAGACACCAGAATTCCATCTTCAGGATTTCGTTCCACCGACGTCGTTTTACACAGCCAAACCTGTCCATCTTTCCGGCTCTTGGGTCCCACCCCTTGGTTCATTGCTGGGCTTCTCTAGCTCATAAATTCGTCTCTAGGGATTACCTTGTGGACTTCCACCCCTGGATTTTTGTCTTCCCTACACCGTTTCAAACAACCTTCCTACAGCTGGAACCCGAATGCCTAAATGAGGGCTCAAATGACCTCCAAATCGAAAACAGACTTCGACCCACTTTCTAAAATTTGGTCTTCTTCCACGCCAACCCTTCCTTGATCAAATTCGAGACCGAAAACATCACCAAGAGTTCCATGCCTCATTTTCCCTTCCAAACAACATATTGCCAAGGGAATTCTGGCCTTGGGAACCCAGATTGCCTATTTTGCCTCTTTATGATGTTTTATCAGATGATAGGTGTTTATCAAGTATGAATGACAATTACAATGCTAATTTTGATATGTAGGGAGTTGTCCAAAGCTATTTTTTCCATATTTGAAGTTACTGATTCATGTCCCTTTGTGCAGGATTTATGGAATCCAGTGCAGAAACTTTCGGTGCCGCCAAGGAAAAGGGAAAGGCAACAACCAAGGCACCTCGAGGCAAGGAGGACAAGGATCAAATTAAATGAAGTTCAATTTCTAGGGAATGCCACTGCACTCCAGAATCACCACTCTTTGGAGGGACATCACAGATACCAATACCGGGCATGTTGATATTGATGAGTCCACACAGAGGGTTAGGGTGGACCCTAAAACAAAAAATGCAAAGTTGATCCGAAGCAGCAGACTTGCTAAGGCTATAGGTTTCTAGCCAGCTTTGGTGGCCCCCGAGTTGGTAGTGGCATGTCGAGAAGCATATCAATCCTAGACCAAAACCATAGTGAATAGAGATGGAAACATTCTTGTAGACATTTTCCCCTCTTGGGATAGCTACAACCTTCCACATCCCCGCCTTTGAGAGCATGGAGACACAAACAATGGAGGAATGCAAGGAATTATGGGAATAGGATCCTATGAGTTGCAAAAGGCTGATCAATCAATTATGGTTGAAGGATAAACAAGCCAGTGTTGGCAAGGTCCTGCAAGATCTCTTCCGTAGTGATTTCTTCGAGGATTACCATGACCTCATCACCTTGCTAAGTAGAGTAATGGGTTTTCCTGCTGTGGCCTTCTTCTAGGAGTGGATGTTTTACTTTATGGAGAAAATTCTCCATAGCAACGCCACCATTGATTGGGGAGAAATAAGCAGCAATTTCTTTCACAAGCAATTTGTCAAAGTGAAGAAGACCTCTCAATTCTACATGGCGTCCTATCTGATTTATTCACTTGCCAACTAGCAGCATTATCATAGACTCAATGCTATGCCCAATGTGGTGCAAGGGAGGGAACTCAAGCCTTATGATAGATACCCTCAGTTGTAGTACAAAAACTTCAAGAGGGACTACTGCAGAGTGAATGATGCCTTCATTTCCTACATCATCTAATTGCTTGGAGGATATTTTCAGAGAAGAATATCCCACAGTGCTAGGGCTCTCCTCAAGAAGTAATCCTTCATGTACATATAGTTCCCCAAGTTCACATACATCCATGCCCAAGGATTCATGGAAAGACTGAACAAGCTGCCCTGGTACTCGAATGACTGGATCATACTACTAGAATTGACTTGGCAGCTGCAATACATTCATAATATCCTGAGCACTAAACATCTGGTAGGGATGCCTTATCCTATAGGCCTCGTTCAAGGAATGTACATGATTCATACCTCCCAATGTGTGGGAAATTCAAAAAAGGAGCTAGTCGAGTACCACTTCCGGCAGTATATAGCTCAGCCACGAATGGACCCATATGGTAACATTAGAAAGGCACTGGAACGTGAGTATGCCCACCTTCACAATGTTGAGGATTTTTGGGATAATTGTAAAGATGATCTTGAGTTGTGGTTGTGACACTACATGTGCATGATTGCCCTCTACGTGCGGATAATAAACTTGTGCCTAGTTCCTGACTAACTTGAAGAGGATGAGAGCACGGTAATTGATCCAGGATACAATGTCGTCGCCAATCTACCACTGCCTATGATTGATTAGGATGATCAAGAGGTTGACGATATCAATGTGCTAACCAAGCCTGTGGAAATCCGAACAAAGGCATGGATTAACCAGCAAGTGCCACAACTGAAATAGAAAGGATTCGCCTTAACTTTCAAGGGAATCAAAAGTGAGCCAAGTGGATCTGATGGTGGGGTATCTGCCGCGATAATTGGGGAACCTTCCAAATCCCCACCATCTGTGAAAATGAAAAAGAGAAAGGAAGGTAGTAAGGAGGGGCCTAACCCAAAGGTTTACGCTCCAAAGGCTTCAGAGGGCGAGCCTTCTAAGAAGAAAAAGAAAACAGTCAGGATTACGAAGATGCCAATCATAACTGAAGACCCGCTCCATGAAGGTAGAGAGGAAGAGTCTGACCTGCCAAGGTCTCCATCTACTGCAATTGTTGTCGCTACCACCACCATCCCACATGCTTTGCTTGCAGTTTCTGCTTCCTCCCTGCCTATAGGGGATATCTCTATCCACCTTGCTTCCAACTCTCCAATCATGCAGGTCATATCGGTGGATTCATCCTTCGCCATGCCCTCACTGGTCTCCTCCTCTTCCATTTCTCCTTCCCTTTCATCTGCTTTCATTGCTACAATGCCTACCCTCAGTCTCCTAGAATCCTTCATAAAATACAGGTAGAACGTCCCCTCTAAACAGTCGGGGATGCTCACGAGTCCAATTATACAAGTCGTAATAGTCCAAGCTATGGCCAACGTTCTCACTCTCCCTCCCCCTACCGAGCCACCAAGAATGGAGGCGACAATGCAGATATCCAATGAAATTGAGTGACAACAGCTAGAGGCTGTAGGGCAGCCCAAGGACGAAGAATTTGAATATCATGAGCATCCAATGTTCGAGCATCGGGAGATCGATGAGGTAGCCTACAAATCCTCTAGTGAGAGAAGTGAGGAGCTGGAGATTGAACTAATCTGGGAAACTAATGACCCCAAGCTCGATGCAGATTGGGGCAGGTAACTTAAGGAAATTGAAGATAAGGAAGCTGAGGATCGACTTGCACTTGAAGAAGAAGTTGCTGCTCTGGAGACCGAAGGAAATAGGTCTCCCATTGAAAGGCATGGCCAAACCTTAGAACATGATGATGGAGCATCCCTCCATTAAGATGAATAGGAGGATAAGCCAAGGGAACATGAACATGACCCAAATGAAGAAGGGAAGGGTGCTGAAAGGGAAGATCCCTCCAACAAACAATTACCCACCAAGTCTCCTGCTAGGCATATAGCACTCAAACAGAACTCTGACAAAGAGAAGAAGGATGTGAGGGTTGAGAAGGGGGCTTTTTTTGTCAGAACCATTGAACTTAAGGAAGAGGATAGCAAGAATCAATGTGAATCACCTAGGGAAGAGCCCCAAATACCCGGTTTGTTGGAGACGTAGTTGAAGCAAAAGAATCCCACCCTAAAGGATCCTAAGGCAAGGCTAGAAGCCATACTGGCCAGAGCACAGATAAGAACTAAGAAAGGGAAGAGGCCATAGATCCAATCAGAGGTAACCATGGATACCTTAGGATCTAGGGTGGTATAAATAGTGACATTAGTGGTTTGAGAATAGGGAATAACCTATAACATCTCCACCATTGATTTGGGAGTGGCCACAAGGGAGCAGAGGGTTGACCACCTTTAGGAATCGGTCACCACGGTGGTGCACCTTATCCACATTTCAAAGGAGGAACTCAAAATACAAGTGACCAATCTTATGGCCTATATTCAACAGTGGTTGTCTTGGGATGAGTAGCCCACTATGTCGTTGGCCCCGCCTCAGTTGTTATCGAAAGAGTAGATAAACAAATTAGAAAAGAGAAGTAACTTAGATAAGACTATGGAAAATTGGTTCTGATAGTTCTTAGACATGGGAAACACATGTATCAACTTGGTTGTCTAAAAAACAAATAAGTTATTAGAAGTATAGAGAACTCTTGAGGGTACAAAATAGATTTGTGAGGAGTTCCCAAGGAAATACAAAGTAGCCTACCTGAAAATTGAGGCCATAATCGCATTGCCAAGCGAGGTTTGGGAGAAGGACCTTGCCCTCAAGGATGATGACCACTGGTTAGTGGATGTATGGAAGTGATATTTTGATCACCGAAGGAAAAGGCTGGAGCAGATCCTGGAACAGATAGTGCCAGATGTCGAATGGGCCAGGGAGTCCAGACAGGATTGGGCTTAGTACCTCAGGCTAATGACGGGGTATGAACTTCCTACTGTCAAAATTAATCCATAGAGCATAAAGCCCCACTTCTTAAAGAACATGGAAGATGGGATGTCAGCTGAGGTCACCGTCAATTTCCTAAGTTTTGTTGCTCGAGCCTTCGCCCAGTCAAATATTTTCAGAAGCAATGCTACCAAGTATGATGACGAATGGAAAAAGCTTATCAGCAATTCCCAGGAGTGGAGCTACCAGGTGTTGTGATCGGATATCATGGAGGTAGATAAGCTTCAACCACTAGTCTTGAGTTTCATGGAGTATGCATCTTTAAAGAAGCATAAAGGCAACCCTGTCATTGATGAAGAATTCCTCAAAGAGTAGCTATAGCAAAGGGCAAACAACAAAAGGACGAAATTTTTGCAGTGCTTCCACTACATGACAAAATAGGGAAAAGAAAAGAAATGTTTTATAAATGTAATATATTTGGGGGTAGGTGAAACCCTAGTGTAAATTGAATCCTGACCACACAATAGAATCAAATCTTGGCCACTTATTTTTCTTTTTGAAAACTATAAAGAGGGCTCTCCTCCTCTCAATTGAAGAGAGTTGAGTTGTTGTAAAGGCATGCTGCAAAAATTTTAATATAAATACATTGACTTGGTGGATTTCTGGATTTCTTTCCATGTTGCATGATTCTTCTCCCATTAGTTAAAACTTTACTTCCAGTTTTTTTTTTGTTCTAGTCTCCTTTAGTTAGCTTTAGTGGATTTAGTATGTTTTCTTTGGTTATGAATATTTTTGTTGTGTGTATGCTTCCCTTCTCCATACTTTTGGTCATTTACTACTGGTAAGTGACTATGCAAAGCTAGCCTAGACTATAATTTCAAAGCTTCTCTTTAAACATTGTCTTTGTTCACTTTTACATGGTGAATGAATGATGAATATCTGCAGTCCTTAGAAGATAGCATAAATTTCATGACATTGTGATACTTCTGATTAAGTGAAACCCTATTTGAGGAAACTATCCACAGCAGGAACCTCCATGATCACTGTTTATTGGTAGTTACAGGTCTACGAACATTCCTCCTTCCCTGCCTCTTTTCCTTTTTTTTAGAAACAACCTATGCTAGGGTTCATTGCACATTGTTAAGCCAAATCTGACAAAACAATGGAGTCCAAGACTGCTGCCCGAACCTGCAGCAAGTTGCAATAATTTCCCATTTGAAGAAATCCATCCAAAGACCCAATTCTCCTACATCTTTGACTCATGTAAAACTGCCTTGTGATTCCAGCAAATCACATCAAACAACTGATATATTCCAAGCACTGTCAAGACCTGACATCTGAGAGACCTTGGGATAGTGTTTTGTATTTTGATTATGGAAGATTGTCTTTCAAGAGAGGTGATGCACCTATGCATTACTTGTGTTGAGAAGTGCATAAAAAAACCATCAATAGAACTTGCTCTAGAAGGAGGGCCTAGGAGATAAAGCTGGATCAAGTCGGGTCATTCTCCCCTAAGAGATTCCATCGGGTCTTGAGATCTACACCAAACAAGGGAGAATTTCAGTAACTACAACCCCCTATCTGGGATAAAAGAGCTAAACAAAGGGAACCATCTATCACCAATTTTCTAGATCAGCCCACTGCTCTTTCACCTCCACCTTCTTCACCTTCGTTGGTAGTACCACCTTCCACTCGTCTAATCCATACAACCTTCTAGGTTGCCACTCCATCTAAGTTGGGCACTGCCTTTCAGCAAAGCATAGTCACCAGCCCTGTCAGCAGTTGCTGCTCATTTCTAGTCATGACCCAATCTGGCACAACCACCTCTGATGTCCCCTCCAATGGCATGGTTGGGTAATAACCTTTCTCCTTTGGCCTTCAACCTCTACCATGATATGCCAAAGAATCTTGAGAATTTTTGCAGGAAGTTCAACTCCCGGTATCCACAAAGGACAGCCGACGAACATGTCAAGATTTTTGAAATTTTCCTAAAGACTATACAGATCATATACGAAGATGTGGCTTGTAGGCTCTTTCCCTACTCATTAGGGGAGGAGGCCTTCTACTGGTACATCAATTTGCTAGTCAAAACTAATAACACATGGGATCTTCTGAAGAATGCATTTTTGCAGAAGTTCAAGACCTCGGTTAGCCCCACAGATTCGTATCGACACTTCATGTCGGTTCAAAGGGAAATCAATGAACTGATCAGCTTGTTCAATGACCACTTCCACATAGTGTACACTCAGCTACAGGCCCCATACGTTCTCAATGATGTTGTCGTTCTGCTTTTTTAGTATGCAGTGTTGGACAAGCTCAATTTTGCCTTGGTGAAAAGAATGAGACCACCACCTGCTAGGTTGGTTGATGCATATGTCAAAGCTATTATTGTCAGCACAGATTTGGGCTAGAATATTTTTGGTCCACTACCTTCTCTTGGGCAAACTGCGCATCCGACGCAGATTCAGGGGCTTACCCAAGCATTGCAACACCAAACGTCCCTTGTTGAATCCACTACCACAACTACTTATGGTACCGCATCCTGGGCAACCAATGAATCAGGCGTATCCGATACCTCACTACCTGCTGTCCGAGCAGTAACAGTCACATCCTCAGCTAGCCCAGGTACTTGCATACCTTCAGGCAACAAAATTCTCACCCCCTCATCAGAATCAACCGGCTGCACAGTCCTTGTTCCTTCATAATTTCGTGCTGCAACCAAACAACATCGAAAAGGACAAGATTGACGAGCTTACATAAATGATCAAGAAAATTTCAAATAAAATGATGTACTTAAGGAATCATAATAACCAACTGTAGGCATCACAAAAGATCATCTAGGCCAACTTTAATAGGGAAAACTGAGATGAGCATGAAAATCGGGACAATTGGGATGCTAGCACGTTGTCGGGGAAAAATTATGACAATAATCATAACTCGGCCCAAAACTTTGACAAAAGGCCCTTCCAAAGGCAAAACTAGACATGGAATACACACCCCAACAATGGTGGGGTTCCCACGCCTCTTGATCAACCTAGCAATAATGAGAACCCCACAAGCAGAGTTTACTTGGCAGAGGCTACTCTATCTAGTTGGTGTCGCATCCACAAAATGAGTCACCATTTTGAACTGGATTGTTCGAAATTCTAAACTATCACTGAGATTTTCTAGGTAGAAGTTTAGAATGTGGTGGAGAATTCGGGGTGCAGAGATATTGTCCCGTCCGACCCATATGACTCCTTGGTGTTGGTGCTAAACCATGCACCTTTTCCAAGGGTGGAATGCAATACACCAGAACTGGAGGGTGCCAATTCGAACGGAAACGACAAGGCACAAGAGGTAAGTTCTGAAATTCCTTTAGCTCAGCTCTTTGATTCAATAGATAATGGTCCTAAGGATGACGAAGAAGAACCTAGGGAAGATGAAGTCCAAATTTTTCACCAACGGACTACCCCTTACAACCTCGAAAATAGACAAGATGGAGGTCTTTTTATGACCTCCACCCTGCCGAATAATTTTAGCACCCCTCTTCGATCTGAATATAAATAATAACCCAGGTTTTCCCCATACACCTAGGGGGTACCTCCGTAGAAATAAACAGGAAAGCAACAGCCAAATCCAAGCCACTAGCTCCTCCCAAAATGTTTCCCATGATCAAAAGGTTGAGCAGATGGGGGAGTATATTGTTGAGGAATTCAAAGGGGTGAAGCTAAGTGTGTTGGAATTTAAAATTCTAAAGGTGTCTGCCATTAGGAATTCCTTTTTCAGAATGATAAACGGGACTCAACCCAAGGGGTCAACTTAGGAAACTTCAGCGAAGAAGGTTTCCTTTGGCGATCAACAAAGTGAGCCGATTGTTAGGAAAATCTTCAAGAGTAAGGCTCACCCGCCAGCAGCTCAACAAGCAAACAAACAACCCGATAGGGTAGCTAGTCAAGGACAAACCCAAAGCAAGGGTAGGGAGAAAGATAAGGGCCAAGTCGCTCAGGTGGACGTTTTCAGAGGATTTTTTCAAGGGAAATTCAAAACTCCTCCCTTTCTAGCCACCATTCGTGTGTTCGAGAAGAACCTCCACAACTTTCTGCTTGATTTGGGAGCCTCTGCCAATATTATGCCCCTGAGCATGTGCAAGGCACTCAGAATAATGCCAAATCCTTCCCAGCAGAAGGTGACACAACTTGACAAAACAAAGATCAACATAGTGGGGGAAATTAACAGAATACCTATGAAGTTATTGTTGATTCTTGGAACCAACAGACCATTGACATTTAGGTGGTCGATATCCCAGATACATACGGTATAATCCTAGGAAGGGATTTCATGAGGACATTGAACGGATACGCTGTAACTGATTACTCACACATGTGGCTACCATGGAAAGAATGCCAAATCAAATCAGGATCGATCGAGAACCACAAATGAGATTTATGATCACTGAGTACAACAATAGGAATGAAATGTTGTATGCTAAAATGGATTTGGGGAACTATTCCCCAATGTCATGTACCTGAATGAGCAAGAATGCCTAGAAGACCAAGGAACGAGTGAGGTTTTCCTCATGTTATGAAACCTGCCTGCTAATTTAGCCAATGCTTCTTAGAGCACCGAAGTGTTGATAGAATTTGATGATGAGGAACTAGGAAATGATGACACTTGAGGATTGCTCGATGGTTTCCAAAATTTCATGGAAAAATGTGTTCAGGACCAACTTAGCCTGGGAGCTCAAATGAACTTTCAAGAACTCTTGCTCCCTAACTGATGCAGGGTAAACAATGTTGCTCACTCAGAATTTGATTACTACTTGTGTCAAACAACAATTGAATATATTAAAAAATAGGCTACTCCAAAGGAGAAAATAGGATCAATAGTACACAAACAAACATGTTTTGTCCCTGTCCCTCCTAAAGAAGTTACTAAAATGAAGGCCCCACCAAAGGTGGAAGTCCAAGCTGCCTGTTCTACATCCAAGGATTCTCTTGGATTTTGGACGTTGTGCTTTGACGGATCTAAATCCAAGCACGGAGCTGGGGCAGGTTTCAAATTGATCAGTCCTGAAGGTAAGTCATAATTTCTTGCTCATAGGCTTCAATTTTATTGTACTAATAATGTAGCAGAGTATGAGGCTTTAGTCTTGGGTTTATTGATGGCCTTAAGAAAGGGTGTCAAAGTGCTCCAAGTGTATGGATATTTAGAGTTAGTTGTAAAATAGGTCAGGAAGCTTTATTCCTGCTATGATCAAAGAATCACTAACTATCGGCACCACGTATGGGATCTGCTGGAAGGGTTGGACGCATTCAACATTCAATGGATTTTGCGTGCTCAGAATCATACTACCAATGCCCTGGTGCAGGAAGCAAGCACGCTACAACTGTTATCCCTATCTGGCCTCAGAAGATTCATGGTGGAGCTCACCTTCGTCCTGTCAATGTCAGATAATGTAATCAATTTCCAGGTATTCAATGATGACAAACATATCCAAGATTTTATCACTAGTTCAGATGTGTTTGCCATGTAGATAATTGATGAGGTCAAACCTCAAGAAGCAAACCTAGATATAGAAGGGGTCATTAATCTAAAGTCCAATACCATCCCTAGGGGAATGGTTCAATTAGAATGAATCTTTGACCTAGATCAGATAAGAGACCAGGATCAATAGGCTAAGAAAGATACCATTAGTGGCCAATGTGACACAACCTTGGAATGACTGGAAATGCCAAGAGCGTGTTCATTAGCAAGGTGTTTTATCCTGAAGAAAGAGTGGAGATTATTGAAGCTTTACGAAAGTATCACGACGTCATTTCCTAGAGCTATGATGATTTCAAGACATATGACACATTCATTATCATGCACACTATCCATCTCAAACCAAATGCAAAGCCGTTCTGGCAGTGGCAACGCCCTGTCAACGCTTTACTAGAACCAATAATATATAAGGAAGTACAAAAGTTGCAGTCAACCAGGATCATCTTTCTGGTTAGAAACACCACATGGGTGGCAAATTTGGTTCCTTTCAGAAATAAAAATGGGGAAATCAGATTGTGCGTTGACTTTTATAATCTAAACCGAGCCTCAGAGAAAGACGACTATCCTGTACCCTCATTGGACGAGGTGTTGCATGTAGTAAATAGCTCCCAGATGATGTCCTTCTTAGATGAATATTCAGGATATAACCAGGTCATGGTGCAGTATGAAGATTGACATATGATGACATTCACCACCAAGTGGGGAACTTTTGCATATAGAAGAATGTCATTCAGACTAATCAACGTTGGTGCCACTTTCCAGTGCACCATGGATATTGCATTCAAGGACCTAATCAACAAGTGCATAATCATCTACATGGATGATTTGATGGTGTTCTCAAAGCATTGGGGTGATCACGTCGCTAACTTATGCAAGGTCTTTGAAAGGTGTCGCACATTCGGGGTTTCCCTTAACCTGAAGAAGTGCATCTTTGTGGTCACTGAGGGGAAGCTCCTTGGACATGTCTTGTCAGAATGGGGGATTTCCATCGACCTTGAACATGTCCAGTCAATTATGGAGATCTAGCTACCAGGCAGCAAAAAGGAATTAAAATCCTTTTTTGGAAAGATCAACTTTGTCCGCAAGTTCATTACAGGCTTCACAAAAATAGTCAAACCACTCAATGCCATGCTAAGGCAAGACACCAAGGTCGAGTGGCCTCCTGAAGAAAAGCAGTATTTTTGAGAAATCAAGAAGGCAATTGTTGATGCCCCTGTGCTGGTCAGCCCCAATTACCTAAAGCCCTTCTACATTTACTCCTTTGCTTTAGATCATTCCTATGCTAGTATCTTGACACAAAAGGATGATGAGGGGAGTGAACATCCAATTGCCTTCATGAGCACACCCTTGAAGTATGTTGAACAATACTATCATAATGATGAAAAATAAGAATATTCCCTTGTTAAGGGAGTCAATAATTTTAGGCATTATATCTTGCACAACAAGGTGTTTGCTAGATAGTTCTTGACCCCGCAATGAAGACATTGCTTATGCAGAATGAGTTAGGGGAGTGAAGGGAAAAGTGGATCGCATTGCTGCAAGAGTATGATATGGAAATCCAATCGATGAAGCTAGTAAGAGGGTAGGCGCTCACCAAAACAATGGAAAAAGTGGTTATTGATGCTGGACCCAAACTCACAGTACAACAATACCAGCTGGAGGATGTCTCCCTAGGGGAGTGGTACGACGACATGGTGTATTACAAGCTAAATCGTAAATGTCCACCTCATCTACAGGGAGTCCAAAGGTGAGCCCTTAGGTTGAAAAGAAGCAGCTATATGTTACAGGGCACCATATTGTATAAGAAGAATCATGAAGGTATCTATTTGAGATGCCTTGGTAAGGAGGAAGTTGATTATGTTCTTAAGGAATTTCATGACAAGTTTTCGACTAGTCACAGTTTCAGTTTATCAACTGCACACCAAATATTAAGAGTTGGGTATTATTAGCCCACCATTTTTAAGGATGCTCATGTTCATGTTCATACCCGCCAAACTGCTACTACTTGAGAGAGAAATGTTGTTGTCCCGTTGCAACCCGTTTTGGAGGTAAGGCCTATCGCGCAATGGGGTCTTGACTTCATTGGTCTGGTAAGCCCTCCATCATCTATGGGACACATGTAAATTCTAACCGCTTCTGATTACTGCACTAGATGGATAGAGGCAATAAATTATAGGAAATGTACAACTGAAGTAGTAACTAATTTCCTAGAAAGTTTTATTTTAAATCGCTTCGGTTGCCCATATGCTCTAGTATGCGATAACAGCCCTGCGTTTGCTTCATTAAAATTCACGGGTTGGACCTTTGACTATGGGATCACCCTTACAGTTTAATCCAATTACTTTCCTCAAGGCAATGGCCTTGCTGAGTCCACCAACAAGAACTTGATCATGGTGATCAAGAAGCTACTAGATAGGAGTCTTAAGGATTGGCATACCCAACTTCGTTTCACTCTTTGGGTTGGTCGCACCCATCACAAGGCTGCCCTCGGAGATTTCCCATATCATCTCATGTATGGTTTAGAGCCCATCTTAACCATACACTTTAAAATACCACCCTCTAGTTTGTCAACGATTTTTATGAAGGAGGAGATTGTAGAGAAGCTTGCCTCGCTGCACTATTACACATTGAAAAAGTATGAGATCGTGCAATAGAAAATTTCGCCAAACATCAGGGCATAGTCAAAAGATGGTTCGATCGCCGAGCCAAGTTCAAGGCTTTCAACATTTTTGATCTAACCCTTTGCTGGGACAAGGCTCATGAAATGAAAGGGGGACACAACAAAATCAACAAGCTTTGGCTTGGCCCCTTTCAAATTGCTGAAATCCTTGGAGATAATGCTTTTCACTTAAAGACTTTGACTGGTGAAGATGTCTCATTGCCTATCAATGGGAAGCAGCTTAAGCATTACTTCCAGGCCTGAGCTCTTTCAGAACTATATGTGTAAATACCTGTACATAGGTCAGAATAGGTTTTTGGATTTGTCCTTCAGTTTTTCTCATTGTCCCAGCTATTTTGTCTTGGCCTTGGAAGAATCTTCTCATTCTATTGTGGTGGTCGTGCTTGGCTTGATGAACGGTTTTCCTCACTGCCCGATCTTGTGTTGTTCTCTAGATAAGGCTTCATTCCCCACTGCTAACCTTTGAAATCCCCTAAGCATTGGTTTTCAAATTTCGAACTCTGAACTAACCTAGGATGGCTATTTGCCTGAATCCCCTGCATTTATCATGGAACACACAAAAACGCATTTTAACATTTCCAAAGAATGGTATGGTGATTACTAAGAAGAGGGGATAAGTGAAAAATATAAAGTCTGCTCTAGTGACCACTGCAATTCCCAAACCCATAGTGAGCTTCATTGCTTGCACGGTTGAACATAAAGAAAAGAAGAAAGTGCTGAAAAGAAATATCGAATAAAAGGAATAAAACAAATGAAAATAACAACGGTATGGGTGTGCAAATATCTCTACCGGGGCTATGGACGCCTAACTGGTAGTAGAGCTATGTTCGTGGGGTCACAATGACAACTCCGTCGAGACTATGGACGTCTAACCGATAGTGGATCAATGTCCAAGTTACTTTTGGGGTCAGGAAAACTACGTAGCTTATCTCTCCCAATCAATGGTTGCTTGTGTTATCTCCAAGGAAGGTAAATGAACCCACCATGCACACACCTCCATGATGATGTCACAGTATGATTTAACCTCACCTTCCTTAACTAGTTCTTAGTTCAGCTTTGGTCTACGAAACCAAAGATCATGGGTTCAGAATGAATATTTATCTCTAGAACGCCAGGATAATTCTCCCAGCAGAGTCGCCATTTGTTGTGCCTGATGCACACACACCCCATTCGGAATGGGGACCCTCTCTTCCCTCTTATTCTTTTCGGGTCCTTTTTGCTTCACCTCGTTTCATGTGCCCATTTTTGCATCATAAAGGGTCAACCTATTCCCAAAAGTCACATCTTAAGTTACACTAGACTTGGCCCCCTTTAAAAAAATGCTAAATTTGAAGTCAGTTTAGGTTTCCCTTGTTGGAAGGCCTTTCTGATGTTCGTGTCCCCTGGGTTTCCCTTTCTGGGTTTCCGTCTTGGTTTTGTTATCGTGGGCATTCGGCATCCGACGCCTTCCGGACCTTGGGCCCTGGATCTTGAATTTCCATTGTCAGGATTCCACCTGAGTTTCATCATTATTTGCGACAGAGGGTCGATGTCCTTCCAGACCTCGGACCCCGAGTTCATGTCCACCATGTGAATTAATATTATATAGTTTTTTAAAGCGTTTGTAGCTAAACGTCTCTTCGGCCACCAGACTCTAGACTCGTCATCGCCGTCTAGGAAATTTGAACTTACCAACCCTGTATGTTGTCGTATAGAGCATTAAATTGCAACATTAATTGTGTTTGGGGCTATATAAACGTGTTCTCACCTATCATTTTCACATGACAGTGAAATTCTGAGAGCCCACCAACGCCCCAGCGTCTTCCGCCTCCACGCCTGAAATCTCGTCTCGCTGTTCTTCGCGAAATCCGACATCGAACTTCTTTGGGATTTCGAGGTAGGTTTTCCGCCACACCTGCTTTCCTTTTTTCGAGGAATTTGAACTTAGAATTAAGGGGTCAAATAAATTTGAAAACTTGGCATGTTAATACCCTCCCATAAAAAACCATGTTTTAAAATGTGCAAAATCAATCGTTTGAGGGGTCAAAATTCAAACTGGGGTTGGACATCCCCGTCGCTTTTTTTCGGAATAGGCGACTACCTTACTCAGGCCTAGACTTGTCCGCGGCTGTTGGCACGAATTTGAACTTTAAAAAACCCCATGCGCCTAAACTTGCCCCAGGTCCCACCCTCTGAACTTCCCCTTTAGGGTTTCCATTGTGTCTTCGCTGTTCTGAATGGCTTGCCTTGAGCGTCCTTCTAGACCTCAGACCCCAGGTGCATGAGGTCCACTTCAAGGCTTGCAGAAAATTAAATGACCAACCTATCATCGGGCTCCGGAGACCGCATTTCCGTTTCCAAATTTTTGTGTACCTTTTGCCGTCCCAAACAGCGGACTTTGTCCTTCTTCCCAGACCTCGGACCCTGGCTCTGTAGTCTCTGTCTCAAACCTGTTAGTAAAGTTGAGCATCCAAGGCACTCTTGGACCCCGACCTCTAGAATTTCATGTCGCTTTCGCCGTTCTGAACAGTCATCTCGGGACGTCTTTGTGACTCCCAGACCCTGATCCCCTTTTCACTGTGTAAAATCTAAACAAAGAAGTAATGTCTGAACGCCTTTTGGACCCCGGACTCCAAAATTCCATCTTCGGGATTTTGTTCCGCCAACGTCATTTTACACAGCCAAAGTTGTTCATCTTTTTGGCTCCCGGCTCCCAACCCTTGGTTCGCTGTCGGGCTTCTCTAACTCATAAATTCATCTCCGAGGACTACCCTCCAGACTTCCACCCCCGAATTTCCTTCTTCCCTATGTCGTTTCAAATGACCTTCCTACAACTGGAACCCGAATGCCTAAATGAGGGCTCAGATGACCTCCAAATCAAAAATGGACTTCGACCCACTTTCTAAAATCTGGTCTACTTCCACACCAACCCTTCCTTGATCAAATCCAAGACCAAAAACATCACCAGGAGTTCCATGCCTCGTTTTCCCTTCCAAATGATATTTTGCCAAGGGAATTCCGGCACTGGGAATCCAGATTGCCTATTTTGACTCCTTATGATGTTTTATCAAATGATAGGCATTTATCAAGTATGAATGACAATTTCAAAGCTAACTTTGATATGCAGGGAGTTGTCTGAGGCTATTTTTTCCATATTTAAAGTTATTGATTCACGTCCCTTTGTGCAGAATTTATGGAATCCGATGCGGAGTTTTTTGGTGCTGCCAAGGAAAAGGGAAAGGTAACAACCAAGGAACCTTGAGGAAAGGAGGACAAGGATCAAATTAAATGAAGTTCAAGTTCCAGGGAGTTCCATTGCACTTTAGAATCACCACTATTTTGAGGGACATCACAGATACTATTATCAGGTATGTCGATATTTGACGAGTTCACACGGAGGGTTAGGGAGGACCCTAATACAAAAAATGCAAAACTGATTAGAAGCAATAGACTTTCTAAGGCTGCAGGTTTCCTGTCAGATTCGGTGGCCCCCGAACTAGTAGTGGCATGTCGGGAAGAATATCAACCCTAGACCAGAACCATAGTGGACATAGATGGAAACATTCTTGTAGACATGTCCCCTCTTGGGATAGCAACAACCTTCCAAATCCCCACCTTTGAGAGAATGGAGACACAAACAATGGAGGAATGCAAGGCATTATGGGAACAAAATCCTATGAGTTGCAAAAGGCTGATCAATCAATTCTGGTTGAAGGATAAGTGGGGCCAATGCTTGAAAGGTCCCGCAAGAGCTCTTCTGCAGTGATTTCTTTGAGGACTACCATGACCTCATCACCTTGCTAAGCAGAGTAATGGGTCTTCCTGATGCAGCCTTCTCGAAGTGGATTTTTTACTTTATGGAGAAAATTCTCCACGGCAACGCCGCCTTTGATTAGGGAGAAATAATCAGCAATTTCTTTCATGAGCAATTTGTCAAAGTGAAGAAGACCTCTCAATTCTACATGACATCCTATCTGGTTTATTCACTTGCCAACCAACGACATTATCATGGAATCAACACTATGCCCAATGGGGGGCCAAGGAGAGAGCTCAAGCCTTATGACAGATACCCTCAGTTGCAGTACAAAAGCTTCAATAGGGACTACTACATAGTGAATGACGCCTTCATTGCCTACATCATCAGACTACTTGGAGGATATTTTCAGAGAAAAATATCCCACAGTGCTAGGGCTCTCCTCAAGCAATATGCCTTCTTGTACATACAGTTCCCAAAGTTCACATACATTCGTGCCTAGGGATTCACGGAAAGACTGAACAAGCTGCCCCGATACCCCAATGACTGAATCATACTACTAGAACTGACTTGGCATCTACGATACATTCATAATATCCTGAGGACTAAACATCTAGTAGGGATGCATTATCCTATAGACCTCAATCAGGTAATGTACAAGATTCATACCTCCCAATGTGCAGGAAATTCAAAAAAGGAGCTGGCCAAGTACCACTTCCGATAGTATACAGCTCGGCCGTGAATGGACCCATATGGTAACATTAGAAAGGCACTGGGACATGAGTATGCCTACCTCCACAATGTTGAGGATTTATGGGCTAATTGGAAAGATGATCTTGAGGTGTGGCTACGATAGTACATGCACATGATTGCCCTCTACGTGCAGAGAATAAACTTGTGCCCAGTTCCTGACTAACTTGAAGAGGACGAGAGCATAGTAATTGATCCAGGATACAACACCGTCACCAATCTGCCACTGCCTGTGATTTATTGGGATGAGCGAGAGGTTGACAATATTGACATGCTCACTAAGCCTATGGAAATCCGAACAAAGGCATGGATTAACCAACAAGTGGCAGAATTGAAACAACAAGGAGTCGACTTAACATTCAAGGAACTTGAAAGTGAGCCAAGTGGCTCTGATGGTGGGGTGTCTGCCGCGACAACTGGGGAAACTTCCAAATCCCCACCATTTGTCAAAACTAAAAAGAGAAAGGAACCTAATAAGGAGGGGCCTAACCCAAAGGTTTATGCTTGAAAGGCTTCGAAGGGCAAGCCTTCCAAGAAGAAAAATAAAATAGTCGAGGTTACAGAGATGCCAGTCATACCTATAGACCCATTCCGTGAAGGTAGAGAGGAAGAGTCTGACCTGCCAAGATCTCTGTCAGCTACAATTGTTGCTGCTACCACCACCATCCCATGTGCTTCGCTTGCAGTTTCTACTTCCTCCCCTCCTGCGGTGGACATCTCTGTCCACCTTGCTTCCACCTCTCCAATCATTCAGGTCATATCAATGGATTCAGCCTCCGCTATGACCTCATTGGTCACCTCCGATTCCATGTCTCCTTCCCTTCTATCCACTTCTATTGCTATGATGCCTGCCCTTAGTCTCCCAGAATCCTTCATAAAATACATGCAAAACATGCCCTCTAAACTATCGGGGATGCTCACGAGTCCAATTGTGGAAGCCACAATAGCCCAAGCTATGGCCAAAGCTCTCGCTCTCCCTCCCATTACCAAACCACCAAGAATGGAGGTGACAATGCAGATATCCAATGAACTTGAGCGATGACAGCTAGAGGCTACAGGGCGGCCCGAGGATGAATAATTTGAATATCATGAGCATCCAATGTTCGAGCATCGGGAGATCCATGAGGTAGCCTACAAATCCTCCAGTTAGAGCAGCGAGGAGCTAGACACTGAACTAATCAGGGAAACTAATGACCCTGAGCTCGATGCAGAGTGGGGCAGGCAACTTAAGGAAATTGAAGATAATGAAGCTGAGGTTCGGCTTGCACTTGAAGAAGAAGTTGCTGCTCTAGAGACCGAAGGTGGCAGGTCTCCCACTAAAAGGTATAGCCAAACCCTAGAACACGATGAGGAAGCATCCCTCCATGAAGATGAGCAAGAGGATAAGCCCGAGAAACATGAACACAACCCAAATGAAGAAGGGAAGGGTGTTGAAAGGAAGATCCCTCCAATAAACAATTGCCCACCAAGTCTCCTGGTAGGCATATAGTGCTCAAATAGGACTTCGATGAAGAGAAGGAGGATGTGAGGGTTGAGAAGGGGGCTCTTGTTGTTAGAACCATTGAACTTGAGGAAGAGGACAATAAGAATCAATATGAATCACCCAGGGAAGAGCCCCAAATACCCGGTTGGCTGGAGAAGCAGTTGAAGCAAAATAATCCCACCCTAAAGGATCCTAAGGCAAGGCTAGAAGGCATACTAGCCATAGCACAAATAAGCACCAAGAAAGAGAAAAGACCAAAGATCAGATCAAAGGTAACCATGGATGCCTCGGGATCTAGGGTGGTACAAATAGTGACACCGGTGGTTGGAGAACAAGGAATAACCTATAACATCTCCACCATTGATTTGGGAGAGGCCACAAGGGAGCAAAAGGTCAACCACCTCCAGGAATCGATCGCCACGGTGGTGCACCTTATCCAGCAGGATAAGGTTTCGAAGGAGGAACTCAAAGTACAAGTGGTCAATCTAATGGCCTATATTCAGTAGTGGTTGTCCCCAGATGATTAGCCCACTACGTCGTCAGCCCCGCCTCAGTTGTTATCTCAAGAGTAGATTGACAAATTAGAAAAGAGAAGGAACTTGGATAAGACTATGGAAAACTGGTTCTCACAGGTCTTAGACATGGGAAACACAGGTATCAACTTGGTTGTTCGGACATCAAATAAGTTATTGGAAGTACAAAGAAATCTTGAGGGTACAAAATAGATCTATGAGGAGTTCCCAAGGAAATACAGAGTAGCCTACCCAAAAATTGAGGCCATACTCGCATTGCCAAGCAAGGTTTGGGAGAAGGACCTTTCCCTCAAGGATGATGACCACTGGTTAGTGGATGTATGGAAGCGAGATTTTGATCAGCGAAGGAAAA
Organism: Sequoiadendron giganteum; assembly: GCA_007115665.2. Taxonomy (NCBI): domain Eukaryota; kingdom Viridiplantae; phylum Streptophyta; class Pinopsida; order Cupressales; family Cupressaceae; genus Sequoiadendron; species Sequoiadendron giganteum. Next base: position 189,628,193 of record CM021108.1, read on the forward strand.
GGCTGGAGCAGATACTGGAATATATAGCACCGGATATCGAATGGGCTAGGGAGTCTAGAGAGGATTGCGCTCGGTACCTCAGGCTAATGATGGGGTACGAACTACTCGCTGTCAAAATTAATACAGAGAGCATAAAGCCCCACTTCTTAAAGAAAGTGGAAGATGGAATGTCAGCTGAGGTCACCATGGATTTCCTAAGTTTTGTTGCTCGAGCCTTCACCTAGTCAGAGCTTTTCAGAAGCAATGCTGCCAAGTATGACGATGACTGGAAGAAGCTTGTAAGCAATTCCCAGGAATGGAGCTACTAGGTGTTGCGATCGGATATCATGGAGGTAGATAAGATTTAGCCACTAATCTTGAGTTTTGTGGAGTATGCATCTTTAAAGAAGTGCAAAGGCAACCCTGTCATCGATGAAGAATTCCTCAAAGAGTAGCTACAACAAAGGGCAAACAACAAAAGGACAAAATTGCTATAGTGCTTCCACTAGATGACAAAATAGGGAAAATACAAGAAATGTTTTATAAATGTAATATATTTGGGGGTAGGTGAAACCCTAGTGTAAAGTGAATCCTGGCCACACAATAGAATTGAATCTTGGCCACTTATTTTTCTTTTTGAAAACTATAAATAGGGCTCTCCTCCTTTCATTTGAAGAGAGTTGAGTTGTTGTAAAGGCATGTTGTAGAAATTTTAATAGAAATACATTGACTTGGTGCATTTCTGGATTTCTTTCCATGTTGCATGATTCTTCTCCCATTATTCAAAACTTTACTTCTAGTTATTTTTTTTTTCTAGTTTCCTTTAGTTAGCTTTAGTGGATTTAGTATGTTGTCTTTGGTTATGAAGATTTTTGTTGTGTGTATGCTTCCATTGTCCGCACTTTTGGTCATTTGCTGCTGGTAAGTGATTGTGCAAAGTTAGCCTAGACTATAATTTCATAGCTGCTCTTTAAACTTTGTCTTTGTTCACATTTACATGGCGAATGAATGAAGAATATCTGCAATCCTTAGAAGATAGCATAGATTTCATGACATTGTGAGAATTCTGATTAAGTGAAACCCTATTTAAGGAAACTATCCACAACAAGAACCTCCATGATCACTATTCATTGGTAGTTGTAGGTCTAGGAACCTTTTTCCTACCCTGCTTCTTTTCCTTTTATTTAGAAACAACCTATGCTAAGGTTCATTACACATTGTAAAGCCAAATCTGACAAAACAATGGAGTCCCAAACTACTACCCGAACTTGCAGCAAGGTGCAGTAATTTCCCATTTGAAGAACTCCATCCAAAGACCCAATTCTCTTACAACTTTGACTCACATAAGACTGCCTTGTGATTCCAGCAAATCACATCAAACAACTGATATATTCCAAGCACTATCAATATCTGACATCCGAGAGACCTTGGGATAGTGTTCTTCATTTTGATTGTGGAAGATTGTCTTTCAAGAGAGGTGATGCACCTATGCATTACCTGTGTTGAGAAGTGCATAAAAACACCATCAACTAAACTAAATGAGAATGGAGAATTTATTAGAAACAAGGCTAGAATTGTGTGTAAAGGCTACTCACAAGTGGAAGGAATAGATTTTGAGGAGACTTTTTCTCCAGTAGCAAGAATGGAGGCTATTAGGATGTTTTTGGCTTTTGTAACACATAGAGACTTCAAATTATATCAGATGGATGTAAAGTCTGCATTTTTTAATTTTGAGTTAGAAGAAGAAGTATACATTAAAAAACTAGAAGGTTTTTAGTTATCAGAAGACCCTAATAGGGTTGATAGGTTGAAAAAGGCATTATATGGGCTCAAAAAGGATCCTAGAGCTTGGTACACAAGATTGGACAAGTACTTATTGTAGCAAGGATTCAAAAAGGGTACTGCAGATAACAACCTTTACTTCAAAGTTGAGAGAGTTCAAATCTTGGTTGTGGTTGTGTGTGTTGATGAAATAATCTTTGGAGGAAATGATGGAATATGTAAAAAAAATTCATAGGAGATGTAAAATGAGTTTGAAATGTCAATTTTTAGGGAGATGAATTTCTACCTTTGGCTACAAATCATTCAATAAAAAAAATTATATTCATTACATAATCAAAATATGTTAGGGAAGTGTTAAAGAAATTTGGAATGGAGGACTCTAAACTAATATGTGCTCCCATGGTTACTGGTTGTAAATTGAGAAAAAATGATGAATCTCCTAAGACAGGTCATACCAAGTATATATCCATGATTGATGGATTACTATATCTAACTGAAAATAGACTTGATATTATTCATGTAGTATGTCTTGTGGAAATATTTCAAGAAGATCTTAAAGAATCACATGTGGCAGTGGTCAAAAGGATATTCAAATATTTGAAGAGATCTCTGAACTATGGTATATGGTATTCTAAGGATACTGACTTGTCCTTGGGTGCTTATATAGATTCATATTAGGTAGGTTGTGCAAATGATAAAAGAAGTACAAGTGGAGGTGCTTTCTTCCTTGTAAATAGACTAGTTTCATGGTTAAGTAAGAAGCAAGATTCAATGTCATTGTCTACTACAAAGGTATAATATATTACTACAATATCTTGTTGCACACTAGTGGTGTGGATGAAGTAGACATTGAAATATATTAGAGTATCATATGATGAACCTATATCTATCTTGTGTGATCATACAAGTGCTATTAACATTTCAAAAAATCTAGTAATGCATTCAAGAACAAAGCATATATGTACTCGGTATCACTTTCTAAGAGAGAAAGTTGCTAAGAATGAAGTAAAGTTGGAGTATGTGCCTACAAAGGATCAAATAACAAGAATTTTCACAAAGGCTCTTCCAAAAGATACATTTGAGTATCTCAAAAACAAGCTAGGGGTTGTTGCCCCTCCTTTCAACTAGATGCATAAGATGGTGCATTTGTCTAGGGGTGCAAATCAAGATGAATTCTTTGTCTTGGACTAATGAAGGCTACCTCTCAAGGGGAGTAGGTAGTGGTATATTTGTTGGTGCAATCAAGCAGAGCATATCTTCTGCCTAAAAGTGGGAGAGAGAGAAATGAAGTATACAGGTGTTTCCCTTTGCCATTGATGTCAAAGGGGTAGAGTGAAGTCTAAAAAACACAAGGTAAATAATTGTAAGAAAAGTGGAGAGAAAAATGGAGAGAGATATGTCCAATTAAGGGGAGAGTTTCTTGAGTGTTGGAGATACAAAGTTTCTTTTGTTGTTGATGGTTTTTCAGTAAGTGCTGTCATTAATGACAAAGGGGGAGATTGTTGCACTATGTTGTCATTAGTGTTTTCATTGATGTCAACCTCTAGTGTGGTCATGATGAGAAGGTCTTTATGGTGTTGAGCAAGTGTTGTAGATGTAGTAGGGTCACTTGAGTTTCAAGTGATTTTGAGAAATTTTGTGTAAAGAGTGTACAAGGCGATAGGGATGTGTTATGTGTTGTGCTCCTTATTTATTCATTATTGAAGTTGTTCTTGTGTATTTTTGATGTAATGATAAGAAGAATTTGAAGGTGTTATATCCATAGTTTTATGTTCTAGATTGTGTGGCAGTAGAAGATGCATTTGATAGTATCTGGCTTGTGAAGAGGGATATCTAAGAGAAATATAATTTCTCCATGTTTCTCTGTGCTAAATTTTCTTGTCTTGCAGACTTAGGAATGTGCTAATGATGCTTGTATCTATCTTCCCTTAGATGGTTTGGTGTTCAACTATTTTGCAAGCTTGGTTCATGAATTTTATCTTAGTGGCAGTTTCATTGGTTGCATAGGATGATAGCATTTTCAATTTCATGTGTTTCACTAGTGATTTTTAATATTATGTCAGTGTTGGAATATTTCAATATTTTTGTGTAATGTTTCTATGTAGTCTATAGGATGTTTTTAGACCTAGTGAAATGTTTATGTGGTTGCTTGGTAGCATTAATGCCAGTTTATCCAACCTAGCATGTTAGCACTATTTTTGGATGTGCTTCGTGGATTGTGGAAGCCTGGTTTAGTGTATCAATGTAGATTTGGCTCCTGGTTAACCATTGGTGTGGTTCGCCTTCACTTCTTTCCACCACAGAAGTGTTTGGTGCTGAACTATTTGGTGGTTGCATATTTGAGGTGCATACATTTCATTGAAGCCAACTTGGAGAAGGTTATTCATGGTTGTAGAAGATATATATGCAAGGAAAATTATTGGATAAGTGTGTGATGAAAAGTGTGGTGTGAAATGATGTATGTGTAATCAAGTGATGTGATTTAAGTGCAAGCATGAATGCCTAAGACTACCAAAAGAAATGAGAAAAAAGGTGTCTACATTTCAATGTGCCTAAATTTGTTGGAGGAAGTGAGCCAAAGGTTGTGGATGGTTGTGGTGGATTATCTTGTTGCTCTAAGGTAGTGAACCTCCTTGTAACAATCTCTTTCTATTCTCTTGTATTTTAGAAGAAGTGATCTTCCTAGGCAGTGAGCCTTTCCTTCTTTTGGATAGTGAGTCCTTTGGTTAGTGGGCCCTTTTTTCAGTGAGCCTTTTGTAATCAGTGTTGATATTCATATAGTGAGCTAATCCTCACTGCCGTTTTTCCCTTATTGGTTTTTCCACATAAAATCTGGTGTTCTATTGTGTATGGTTATCGATGTGTTGATATTTCATTTATTTACATTCGTGTTGATGCTTAATAAGGGTTTAAAGATTAATAAGGCTTTGAAGGTTTTAACGCATAACTGATTCACCCCCCTCTCATTTATCTTGTTTTTCTAACACAATTAAAATAGTTGAAGGGATTTAGATTAATCCCAATTATCAATTTAATATGTGCAAAAAAAATCCTCTTCAATAAATATTTATAATAGAATTATTATGTCACCTCTACCATGGCCTTTAATATTTTAAAGATAATTTTATTGATACCTTAGGTTTTATCATTTGTACCATCCAAATTAGTTCAAAGTAGTTACTTACACTCTATAATATAACTCCCACTTTATATTTTAATTTGGAATTCTTCTTGGACATCCTTGGGTCAAACAAGCCAAACCTATCCCTTCATTTATCTACCAATGTGTCCAAATTATTTATAATAATTAGGTGTTGATCATCACAAGATATGAATTCCAACCCTTTTTTGAACTTGGATATCTTACCAATATCATGCTTATTACAAAATATATGGAACCATCATGTGAGCATATTTATACACTCTTCAAGCTCTACAAGTGCTTTAAATAATAATAATATGGTTACCATAAGGGAATTGCATCCCTTTCTATATGTCTTGAAGAACACATTACCATCTAAAATTGTGTTGTATACATCCCAAAACCTACATTTATCCCACTTCCTTCTCTTCCCCCATCCAAGCCTAGCTATGCTTCCTCTCCCTCTATGTCCAAATTTGATATTATTCCTCTTCTAGAAAACATAAAAACACCTTAATCCTCTAATTCCACATTTAATTTTATTCCACAATATTTCTTTCCACAAATCCTCCCTAACCTTATTTTAAAATCTATGGAAGCCTTCTTCTAAACCAATCCTATTACTTCATCAAAAATATACTTTTAACAATAAGCATGCACCTAATCTTCCCCTCTTAATATTTTATCCACATCTTACAAACCTAAATTTAAACTAAAATCAATTATACTTATTTCCATACCCACTACCACTTCTTATTCTATGTAAGCATTTATGATTAATTTGGAGAGTAAATTGATAAAAAATAGTTCTTCAACACAAATCCAACATCCCTCTACTATTAACCACCTTAAAATCATGCCCTCTCATTATTGAAATGCACCTTCTTCTTCCATAAGTCCATCCTCGATGGCTCATCTTACTAATTTTTATTAGTGTTTCAATGATGATAATTGACTCAAAATGTGGGTCCTCCATTGACTACATTAGTTAAATCCATTTAGGCCTCTTATTCCTACATATTCTTGTTTTGTACTATAGTTTGTTCACCACCTTTAGTGTATGATATAATGTTACACTCATGGGTGAAAATTTACACATAGGGATATGAAGAAAATCATATTGTTTATGTCCCCATTCACTTTGCACAATTTTTCTATATTTATGTTCCCTTTCCATCTTAATGCATCTATATTCCATCTTTCTTTGCTAGTTTATTTCTTCTTATAAATTTTGGGATGCCACATAATATCAAGGTTCTTAATATTCATCATGTTGACCTAGAATAATAGTTTCCTTTGACATGTCCCTTCTCATCCATATCATCATTATCCTTTCCATTGTGTTTTTCTAGGACATTGGTTCTTTAGCTTCATCATTTTGACCCAAAATCATAGTTCCCTTTGTGTGTGACATCTTCTTTTCTTTCTTTTATCCTTATAACTTGGGGATAATGCAAGGAATCAATGTACTTCTCACCCTCTCTCTTCGTATTGACTGAAATACATTACCTCTTTTTTTGTTTTCCTTACTCAAATAGAAAAGATCGCACTTGTACATACATAAGTACATGAAAATGATACCCACATTAATTTCCATCTTTGACATAATAATAGTAGAATGCAAAAATAAAAATCTAGCACTAATACTATTGTCTTCTTCCAACAATTCAATCCACTCATTTTAATTATAAAAATTAGACACAATATCTATTCCTTCACCTTTATTTATGTTTTTTTATTCTAGTGATAGTGTGACCTCATATCTATGTCTCTTTGATAAATAAATTTTAAATTAAAAGCCATAAATTTCCACAATCCATGATTAAATAGTTTAGATATTTTTGGATTACAACTATGTATGAATTTTTTCATCAAATGGGTTATGCTCAAATGATAAGGACATATGGTTCTTTAGATTGAGATCCAAGTTAAAATCCACATAGTGAAATCAAAAGGTGGAATTCCAAATGGTGACTCTAGGACTTCTATTGTGACTTCTAGGTCAATTAGAGTTCAATAAGTGGTGTCTACTAGCTGATTAACAGTTGAATAAAATAGTTGTGTTATTATTTTATGTATCTTTAATTGTGTACTTAAATAAATTATCCTAAATGCTCCATTTTAATCATTTATCATAAAGAGCATTTTATTGGACAACACACTTGTACATTTTTTGCTAACATTTTGCTCATCTAGGATATCAACCTCTCTATCTACATTGGCATCCAAATTTATAATCACTATTTTCTAATAATTATTAATTCTTGACTAAGGCACAAGGAATCCCAAACTTCAAATCTTGCATAGCAAGGCCTATCATGTTTCTTAGCAACACCCATTTTTTCTTTACATCAAGTATCATCTAGTTAATTTCCCTTGTTTAGGTGTTGAGTAACTATTTTGTGGGTTGAAAGTTAGTGTGATAGTCCACTCACTTTCTCTTTTCCTAAATTATTGACTCATGTAATCTATGTTATCTTAGTTTTTGTAATGTTGTAAAATTGCACCCCTTGCAATTTCACATATATTCTCATATCCAATTTAGTGTCCACTCCCTTAGCACTTGTGTAGGCTCATTTTAGCCCCTATGTCAACTTGTTTCCCCTCTCAGGATGCTTAGGATCCCTTTTCAACATCTACCCTTGTGCTTTATCTTTGTGTCAAAACCTTATTCTTTTCTCATTCTCGTCATTTTTTTGCGTGAGTGTCTAGACACTAGTGCACCACATGGACATCTACACACTGTACTAGCGCCCCACAAAATTATGACATTCAAATGGTTTTTTTTTAGTTCCTTGCCACTTGTCAGCTCCTTTTTTCGATGGTAACAGCCCGAGACGCCTTGTAACACCTTGAGAACCTTCTTTTCCCTCCTATTCTCTCTTTTAAATCCATATTTTTCATTCTATTTCTCTCTCTAGCTTCAAGGTCTTTTCTCTCTTCTCTTTCTCTTTCTCTCTCAAGCTTGGACGGTTCTCTTACTTGCTACAATAGCCTCAAGCTCTCAAGTTCTTACAACACTCTTTTCTACTCTCTTGGCTCTCATAGCTCTATCTCTCTCCTTGGATCCCTCAAGCCTTGCAGGTGATATATCTATCTTGTCCCTTGTATCTTTGAGCATCTTGGGATTTCTCACATCCCCTACCTATCACATCTCTATTTAGTGATACAAATTCTCCTCCTTGAACGGGATTTTATTTTATTATTCTTGCATTCATTTTATTTCTTCATATTACTATTTCTCTCTATCTATCTGGTTTTCCATGGAGGTGGGAACACCAAAACGGGGGTTTGGCTGAGGCAAGCCTCTAAACAACCCCAACATTTTCCCCTCGGTCTTATGTGTGCATATGTTGAAGATATCTACTTGTTGGAGGCTTCATCACTTGGGTTGTTGTAAGAATTTTATTTCTTCCCCTTAGCTTTATCATTTACATTTTACTTAGTTAGTTTAATTTAATTTACTTCAACTTTTCCATTCTTTTTTATTTTCTTACATTCCAAGATTTCTTAGTAGTCAAAGTAGAAGTAGTCGCTTTGCTATTTTCTATGACATTCTTGGTTTTCAATCTGTACAAGACCCCAACGTGCCTCTAGGACTCCAATGTGTTGTGCTACCATCCATCTACCATGTTGATTTCCTTTGGCTGAAAGCTCACTAGACCATCTAGAAAATCTATGTGACCTACTCTTTCTGATTTTGGAACTCTCACCCTTTTACCCTATCACTTGAGTATTATTCCTTGAGGTAGTTTAGGGAATTTTTTCCTTGGGACGCTCTTGAGAATAAAGAGACTCGCGAGTAGTGAATCCCCCTTCTCTACATTTTGGTGAGCCCGATGTGAACACTCCTTCTATATATAAAAAAGGGACAAATCAAAGAATTATCCTTCAAGAAATTTTTTTGGGGGCGCTACCCCGAACCCCATTCCATGTTGTCAATAGCGATATACGTCAGCCTTTGGTCGGCTTGTCTATATCTCTATTTAAAAATATAATTTCTATCTTTCTTCCTTCTATCTCTTTCCAACTTTGTTACAAAACTTCAAGAAGTTCTCTTACAAGCGTGCGAGAGTGAGTTCTCCTTTCTAATTATTCTTTTTTGATCCCTCTCCTAAAATTCCTTCTACTTGTAAGGATATTTTGGCACAAGAGGATGAAATTATTGATTCTTTTCTTAACATTACTCTACCTTCTCTTCATTCCAATGCACTCTTTTCTAAATATGTTGCATTCATGAATGATGAATCTCATTTTCATTCCAATGCACTCTCTTCTAAAGATGTTGCATTAGTGAATATTGAAGCCCCTCTCATATTGGATGCTCCAAGGATAGATGTTGAGCATGTTTATTCATATGATTTCTCTATAAGTTGTATGGAATATGTAAATGTCATCTATGTCTCTACCACCCCCCAAAGGCCTAAGAGACCAGTCATTTATTTGACTCTTTCTAGTCCTTCTCCTAAAATAATTTGTTCTCTTAATGGTGTTCCATTTAATAGTGACTCTCCTAATCTTTATAAGGCTTCCTTTTATAGAGAGGTAGCCCATACTTATAATACTATAAAGAATAAATTAAATTTTAATCAACCTAATTCTTTACTACCTTCTCAACCAAGTCTTCCTTCAGCACCTAAACTCATGACTAAAGCACCTGGTGATTAGGATCTAATCGAGAAACTTTGTGTTACTCCGACCAAGATCTCACTATGGTACTTGCTTGAGTTTGCTCCAGTTTATCAAGGTATGCTTTTGGAAGCCTTGAAAAAGATCCTCTTTCCTTCTTCTATTAGGCTGACAAATTTTAATGAGTCAATAGCCCATATTCGTGCAAATTTTCCGAATATTACATTCTATCCATAAGAAACCCTACCCTCAAAATTACAGAAGCAAGCAAACCCTCTAATGATCATAATTAGTGTTAATAATATTGGCATTAGACGTATTCTCATTGACACTAGTTCAACACTCAATGTGTGTAGTATTGATTTGTTGCCTAAAATTGAAATTAATTCATCTTCTCTTGCTACTTATTCCTTATGCATTCATGGGTTTGATAATGTCGTTTGTCAAGCCTTATGCATGATAATCTTTCCTTTAAGGTTGGGACCCATTATCATACCCACCCTAGTACATTTTATGTCAGGAAAGTTACCATATAACCTACTTCTCAATAGACCGTGGATTCAGGCTATGGGTGCAGTCTCGTCTACCTTACATAAATCTATTAAAATTATTCATAATAATCAAGTACTCACAATCAGGGTTGACCCCGATGCTATACACTCAAGTGTGAGATGGTAGATGTTGATCAGTCTTTTATTGTACCTACTCTTAAAAATCTTACCTTTAGTGTCTTCCAATGTGTTAATGTCTACTCCATTAGTACCATTACAAAGGATTCTCTTGAGAAAGATGTCCTTAAAGAAGATCCTTCTAAAGCACACGATCCTAAGTCTACTCCTACTTCTTCTCAAAAGAATGCATGTCTTGGTGATGATTGGGTTTCTCTAGACTTTACAAAATCCTTCATTCGAGAATATAAAGTCGATTTGATCCACTTAGACCTTTTGATAACATCATAAAAACACACTATCAAAGATGATTATTCTTCGACATCGTGGGATAATGTGAACACAAATTGTAATGTTCTTAATGTTGATCCTCTCCCCTCTGAGGAAGATGATCACGCTTTTGTTAAAGAGGCTAATGTTGGCAATCCTGTCAAGAAGGCTAATGGTGATCACATAGAGGAGTATAATCCCTATTTCTAGAATAATGCTCTCTATGAAGATCCCCCTCCTTCTCAAGATTTGTAAACATGTTATGGCCCTGGTTTTAAACTTGTCTCTAAATATGGCTATGGGCATAAAGGTTGCAGGTGTAACAAACAAGGCATTTAGGTCCCTATAATATGTGTACCTCATAAACATAATTTGGGGCTTGGTTTCTCAAATAAACAATCTAAACGAAAACAATGGTTTAATGTTGACATAATTTCCGCTCAACCTCATTCTCTTGAATTCATTCATTTGAGCCATTGTTTTCTATCTTCATGTATTCTTCTTCTGAGCAGTCAAAATCTTCTTCACAAGAGAAAGGGTTGCATCTTGATCTTCATCCTCTATCTGAGAAAGACCATATCTTGTTGAGGCTTCTCAAAGCCCACTTGATTACTCTTTCTCCTCTTACACATAAGAAATTTCACAAACTTGATAAAGAAAACATTCTTTCTATGCATACCATCAAGTGCCTAGCCATTCCACTAGTGAATGTAAGGCCTTGAAGGATAAAATACAACATCTTAATTCTAGTGTCATCACTCATCTATTTGTTGATGCACTTTCCTCTTCTTCAAATGACAAGTGATATTGGGTTTACATCTATGTTGTCCATTCTAAGTGTCTTCTCATGAGGTTCTTACACCTCCCTTCTATTGTATTGATGCTCGCTATGTGGAATTTGTAGCTTTCCTTGATCATTACCATTCATGGTCATACACTATTGTGTGCAGCCATACTCTTCCTTTGGTAGTGACACAATAGTATCTTGCATAGTTCTCCTCCCCTATATGTTGGGGGCAGTGATAGCTTGTTCTGGAGATGTGCGTCCTTCTTAAGGACCCCCTCTCTTCTCTCTATCTTTCAATTGGAGTGATCCTTTGAATGGGCCCTTTGGTGTCTTGAAGGGTTCTCAGTCGAACAAACCCCCTTTGAAAGAATTCTTCTCAAAAGAATTTTCAAGTTTCTTGCAATATCTGATATTTGATGTCATTGTGTCTAGCTTGGGGTATCCCAACTAAACCTATCTTATATCTTCGTGTCTGGCTTGGGGGAAGCCTAGATAGACCTATATTTTTGTGACCATCTTATAATGCAGCTTGCAACAACCACATGCTTATTTAATTAGTCTTGCTTTGCAGGACCGAGAACCTATAGAGCTCCTTTGCATCAAGCTTGCCTTGTAGGATCAAGAACCTATAAGGGCCTTTCACAACAAAATATTTAGGATCGAGCACATGTAGAGTCATTTCAAGCCTCACAGGACTGAGAACCTATCGCTCTCCCTTCACAAGATCGAGAACTTGTGAAACTCTTCCTTCCTACAGGAAATTTGTTCAACTTCTGCAAGACTGAGAACCTATAAAGCCTTTGTTCAAATTATAGAGGATTGAGAACCTGTAGAACACATGTCAACTTTCCATGACTGATAACTTGTAAATCCATCTCTCTTATCTCTTCTCTCTTAGCTCAATTCTATGTATAAACTAGATCAAATACCTACATCTTCTTCATCCTAAGTATATAATTATTTCTCTCTTCGACTTTGGTTGTTCCATGTCTTCTGTATGCATTCTTCTCTTGGAGCAATCAATCCTTACATTCTTCTCTCTATTTAAGAACTCTTCTATGTGTTATTTCTTAATTTGGGGATGACACATAGTATTGAGACAACCTTCTACATCAAGGTCTCTTTCACTTTGCTGACTCAAATCCTTTAGTTTGTTATATACCTTTGGGTGTGTTTTATTCATGTATATGTTCTAACCTCATGATGTAATGGATTTTTATGTTCTAACCTTGTTGTATTGTGTAGATATTTCTTGTCTAATGCATTTGTTTTGTGGGTCCTTAGCCTAGGGGAATGCTTCCTTGGTTCGAAGAGCTATCTGCTTCCTTTATAGTATCCTTTTGGTATCATGATGTTATTTATGTTTAGTAGATTTCCTTTAGCATGCATATTAGTGTAGATTCATATGCCCACTAAAGTGGGGGAAAAGTGTAATGTCATAAAATTGCACCCCTTGCAATTTCACTTGCATTCTTGTATCCACTCCCTTAGCACTTGTGTAGGCTCATTTTAGCCCCTACATTAGCCTTTTTCCCCTCTTAGGATGCTCAGGACCCCTTTTCAATAGCTGCCCTTGCACATCAAGTTTGCATCAAAACCTTGTGATTTTCTTGTTCTCATCATTTTGTAGTGTGATGTGTTTGGACACTAGAGTGCCACGTGGATGTCTATGCATCGTGCTAGTGTCCTGCAACATTTTGACATTCAAATGGTTTTTTCTGAGTTCCTTGCCACTTGTCAACTCCTTTTGTTGGTGGTAACAATCTAGGATGCCTTGTAACAACTTGAGAACCTTCTTTTCCCTCATATTCTCTCTTTTAAATCCATATTTTTCATTCTATTGCTCTTTGGTCTCTCTAGCTTCTTGGCTTCTCTCTAGCTTTAGGGTCTTTTCTCTCTTCTCAAGTTCTCTTGCTCTCTCAAGCTCGCATAAATCTCTTGCTTGCTACAACAATTTCAAGATCTCAAGTTCTTACAACATTGTTTGCTACTCTCTTGGCTCTCGTAGCTTTGTCTCTCTCCTTGGCTCCCTCAATCCTTACTGATGATATATCTATCTTATGCCTTGTACCTTTGAGAATCTTTGGATTTCTCACATCCCCTACCTATCACATCTCTATTTCATGATATGGGTTGTCCTCCTTGAGCAGGGTTTGCTTTTATCACTCTTGTGTTCATTTCATTTTATCCATGGAGGTGGGAACACCAAAATGAGGGTTTGACTGAAGAAAGCCCCTAAACAACCCCAACATTTTCCCTCGATCTTATGTGTGCAAGTGTTGAAGATATCTACTTGCTAGAGGCTTCATCACTTGGGTTGTTAAGCATTTTCTTTCTTCCCCTTAGCTTTATCATTTACATTTTACTTAGTTTACTTTACTTTACTTCAACTTTTCTATTCTCTATTTTTTTCTCGCATTCTAAGATTTCCTAGCAATTGGAGTAGAAGTAGTTGCTCTACTATTTTCTATGACATTCTCTGTTTTCAATCTGTACAAGATGCCACCACACCTTTGTGACTCTTGCACATTGTGTTATCCATCTACTATGCTGACGTCCTTTGGTCAAAAGCTCTCTAGTCTATCCAGAAAATCAATGTGACTTGCTCTTTTTGATTATGGAACTCTCACCTTTTTACCCTACCACTTGAGTATTATTCCTTGAGGTAGTTTAAGGCAATTCATTCCCCATGACTCTCTTGAGAATAAAGAGACTTGTGAGCAACGAATCTCCTTCTCTACAATTTCTTATTAGCTTTACTACAATAAAGAAAATATTATCTAGATATAGTCTTGATGCTTGATTAAGACACTTTAGGGAGTATTAAACATCAAACCTTGCATAAAAAACCCCATGGCGCTTCTTAGCACCACCCAAGTTTTTCTTGTATTAAATATCATCTAAGGAAACCTTTTTTTGTAAACACAACCTTGGTTCGATTTTTCATGACAAAATTGTGCCATAAGGACATAATGGCATATTTTGGACTAGATCATGATTGTAATCACAGTTTTAATAGAATTATGAAGAAAATCCTTTTTAAATTTCTTTATTTTTCTTTCGACACATCCATGTTTAAGATATTCCATACTACAAATTAAAAATCATGATAAAAATAATGTGTTAAAACTCAAATACGAGATTAAAACTAATAGGAAACAACAAAAAATATAAATCTTATCCTACATTAGGCATTGACCTCAAATTAGAGTTAAAGAAATGTAGAAATGATAAGAATCATGAAAAATCTTGTCACTACAAATGTTTGATGATCTCATAAGTGATTGCTCCAAGTGATAGTTGATTGTTGAAGTAGAGTGTTGGTGCCCAATCCTACAAACATACCTTTGTTGCATCCAAATTTCTACCTTGAAAACAACTTGTGAATGGTTCTATTTAGAGATTTTGGGTTAATTGAATAGATGGATGAGATGAGGTCTCATGAGATAGAGGTCTAGGGTTGATTCTCATGTAGGAGAGAATGAGAAGATGGTAAGTGACATCATGTGATTGTCACACATGATTAGGGCAAGGATGGAGGATAAATGAAGGGTGAAGATTTCATCAAATCATGATGGATGGTGGAGATTGAAAATTTTCTATTTAAAGCCTTGTTCCAAGTTGTTCCAAGTTGTTCTTTGATTATTTTAATAAAGATTTGGTAGAGGAATATGCAAATGATTAATGAGTTGACTAAACCTAATTTGTTTATTCAACTAATGATGAAGGGGATTTTAGAGGAATTACATTAATATTGGTGTGTTTATTTAATTTATTACAAAATGTTGGGGAAATGATTGAATTAATTAAATAAATGTGATTTATTTAATTAATGTGGGAATATTAAGAGAAAAAAGTTGGTTTGGTTAAATTAATTTGGATAAATATAGATATTTTATTCAATTTAGAATAATGGTTAAATCTTGAGACTTGTTCCATTAAATGTTAGTAGAATTATCAAAGTAGTTAGTATTAGAAGTTGATGTCTATAACAGATTTGATATAATGATAACTAAAATGCTTGTATAAATATTAGATGTCTACACAATGAACCAACACTTTATTAACTATTAAAATTAAATAAACCTTAATTCTCTCCCATTTCAATTTCAATACATAAATAGTCATATCTTATTAGGCATGCTCCACATTAAATGCAACCTTGATAGATTAAATTGCATTGATGTGCACACTTAGAAAATATTTTAAATGATTTTTTTTAAACACTTCAAATGTAGGTATATACCCTTTCACTCAATTAAAAATCCCTTAAAGGCAACATTAAGTCCCTCTCCACATTGACAGGGTCGCCGCCCCAACAACCAAAAGTGGCTTGTAAATGAGTTTTCTTTCTTTTCATTTATCACGCTTACAGTGCAACATCTACCTAACCCTATCTAACTTCCAAATCCAAAAAAAAAATCAATTAAAAACTATATATTAAATTTTTAATCAATTAACCAAAAATACCATCGCTGCAAAACCAAAACTCTGCACTGAACACAGTTGTCACTTATCCACAGCCTCCAAGATAGAAGCCATTGATAGACACAGTCTCTGCTTATCCCTGGTCTTCTACACTACCAGCCGCCCCAACAAGAAAAACAAAACTGAAAATTATAAGAAAACTGAAGTTTCTCAGAGCAACAAGCTTAGATAAACTGTACCCATTTAAAATATGAAAACAAGCAGCTGTCACTGTCTGGACAACAGAAAGTCACAACCATTGATTTAGTATTCAGTAAGGCGTGCTCATTTTCAAACATACTCAAAAACAAATTTGGACTTATTCAATAAACAGTGGCGTATGTAATTGCCAACTGACATAAAAGTCCTTGTGAGTGCATCGAAAAGTAGGTTTCACTGAGGCACACGCATAGAGGATAAGAGAACAGCACAAAGCTGGATGTACATACTTATACATACATGTCTTGGTATCCTATGTGTCAGGAATCTTTCCTCCACTTTCGACAGCACCCCTGTAATCAACCCCACCGTGCCTCATTCTGCCTTGTAGACTGTAACCGCCTTCTTCTTCTCCTCCTCCTTCTTCCTTAGCTTCAATCCCAATGCTCAATTTAACTTTTCTCTATTTGCCCTCTGTTCCTAAACCCAATTTAACTATTCTCTGTTTGCCTCGATCCCAATACCCAATATAGGTAGCTCTGTTCTTTATTTGATTCAATCCCAATATAAGCAGCACCCACCATTCAAATTACAGAGTTCCATCCTGCTAGTTCAATCCCGATATAAGTAAAACCCACCAATATAGGTAACTCTGTTCTTTATTTGATTCAATCCCAATATAAGTAACACCCACCATTCAAATTACAGAGTTCCACCCTGCTAGTAGCATATTGCTTGGGCAGAGTAATGAGCAGGCCCTGTTAGATGGAGCAGAGTTCTGTGTCTTCTTGTAGAATATTGTTGGCAAAGTGAAAGATTTGGATCTGCCTGTCAAATGGTGCAAAGTTATATCAGTATTGGGTCAATTTTATAAGCATTTGGTTCTGAGTTATAATCTTGTATCTGCACTTTATATGTCTTACACCAGCTATTACAGTGCAAAATCTTTAACCAGTGAGTATTTGGTTCTGAGTTCTTATCTTATGCCTTTATTTATGTAGGCTTTACATGTATCTGTTACTCCAGCTGATATAGTACAAAATCTTACCAAGTTGGTTCTTCCCATTTGGTCTTCTTTATGTACTGGAATTCACAAGTATTTGGTTCTAAGCAGGTCAATGACAAATTGGTGGATAAGCAGGTTACATACTGCAAAGTTCTAGGACAGCCATGACCAATGCCATGTCAATGGCAAAGTGGTAAATTGTTAGGTTACATGGTGCACAATCTTATTCTTGTGGAACTGAAGACTGGAAAGCTGCTGTGCCACTTGTGATTCCCTGAATGTGGTTTCTATTGTACCAATTTGGAGATTTGAAGAACACTCACATAACATCCACCAGCTGCTCAACCCCTCTCAGCAATTCAAGGACTGCAGAACTTAGTTCCTCCTGAGGACCCAATTGCTCTATGGTGTTATTCAGTCAAGGGGCCACACAAATGGCTCCAACAGCTCAACTTCGCTCTGCAGAAGCATTAACACTGCCAAGGGTAAACCCATCTTGATATTCCTTAGTACTGTTCTGTATCCATGTTAGTCTGGTGCTACATGTTTTAGTAATGGTCTGACATAATTAATGCCAATGTTTTGCAGGTTCAGGTGATTGTTCTGAATGCCAATATGCGCTGCCAAGAATGCAGAGCGAAAGTCTCTAAAGTGCTCTCCAAAATGGACAGTAGGTTCTCATAAGCCAGAGCTCTTCATAGATTCTATTTAGACCAGTTAGTCTGTGTTTTCTGTAGTCAGTTTTCTGATCATTGTGAATAATTTTGGGGGTGCAGATTTGTTAGACTATGTGGTGGATGTAACTCAGAAGAAGGTGACAGTGAGAGGGAGCGTCGATCCAAAGAAAAGGATGAGAAGACTGCTCAATCAGAAAAGGGGAAACACCATCAAATTTGAGAGGCTCAGTGCAGAAAGAGATTTGGAGGACCCCAAGCGGAAGAAAGGCAATTTTTTCCCACATAATTTTATAAAAGGGGCCTGCTGTTTTCACTAGCATCTAGTTTGTTTGATTAGCTTCGCCTTTGGTTTTTTTTTTGTGGGTCTCTTGGAGAAAAACTATTTTCCGCCTCATTTTTATAATGTTTGTGGGGATTGCATTTGGCTTCACTTTTATATAGTGTAAGATTTCTTAAATATATAAAGATAAATGAGAAAAAAAGGTATGATTTAAATTTTTTGAAGTGGATTTGAGTCGGGTTTGATTTTTGAGTAATTTTAAGAGACTGGTATTTTTAATTCATGACAGTTTAGTAGAAGGCTGAGTGATTTCTGATTTAAATATAATTCAAATATAAATCTTTAGTAATTGATTAATATCTATATAATCAAGTTATTTGCATGAAAAAATAGTAATGTTTATGATAAGATAAGTAGCATTTACAAGGCACTGTATTCATACACAAAAGAATAAGAATCGAGAGTTTAAAGAGAAAATAATAATGTTGAATTTATATATATAAAAAATTTAATTACCAAAACTTAAGCTTTTCGAAGTGAAATCAATGTTCCTTTATAAACACAACTAGACCCAAAATTAATTTAGAAAAAAAAACAATCTCTTAAATGACTTTGATGGACCAACTACGAACAAAAAGAATGGCTTCCAATTCAAATATACACTCTACTTATTGCAATGTAATATACTAAAAATACTAGTATCTATTTAATCCAATTGTTTCCCAAAATAAATATTAGGTAGTGAAACCAGCTGTAAACAGAATTCTTTTGCACCGTTTTGATGACATGGGTATATTTGTCTTTGCATTGGATTCTTACGTTACATACACAGTGTATATACGTCAGTCGGCCGGCAGTGTCGTATGAGATTTGAATATAGGAAATGTGTATATTCCGTAGGACATTGACTTGGTCTGTTCAGGACTAATTAATTTGTTAGACTTTTAGGGATATAAGAACATCAAATTCTGCTTTCTATTCAACATTAACGTTATTTCCAAGAAAATCTTGTTGGACAGTATGGCACATTGGATTCTTGTCAGATCTATTTTGAAAAAACTACTGTTCACTGTAGAGTTGTCCTGCACCTGAAGAAACTACTGTTCTGCTGTGGAATTGTTCTGTACTTGTCATTTGTGTCTTTTCCATGTTGGGATTGATTTTGAACTGATTTTCTTGGTGTTTGAGTCTCTTGGTTGTGATATGACTACTCTCTTGAACTCAATAGCTTTGATCAAATAAAAAAATGAAGTCACAACTATTTGTTAAGTACCAGAAGTATCTTAAAGTAGTCATTAGGTAGTTGAACAGACATTGAACTTGCAAAATATTAATATATATTTTGTGGTTGTTAGTAAGAGGAAATAATTTTATTTTTGGGAGTTAGTTTGATCAGTTGGTGTTGAGCGTTTGTTAGTATGTACTTTAAATTCAAATCTTTAAAGGTCTATGATTCCATTAACTTTTTTTCATAAACAATTATTATGTAAAGAAAATGCTTAAAATATCCCTAATAATGTCTACATCTTACTATCACAACAAAACTATGTATAAAGATTTCATTATTTTATAATCAAAGCAAATACATTTAGAACTATAGATTGTACTATGATTTGTATCATATTTTATATTAAAGAGTTCATTATTCTATAATAAATGCTAATATATTTAATTTTGTAGAATACAATAATCTATATCTTATTTGACATATAATTAAACATAAATAAAAAAGATACCTTCTTTTGTAAAATTAATAGTAAACTAATGAAATAAAGGTTTATTACAATATAGATTTATCCTTCGTTAATATAAAAGAAATTAAGTCATTAGCATGACAAATCAATATTAAAATGAAATAAGTGAAATAAGTGGTTAGAGATAGCTTAGTTCTTTTGGTAAGGGCAAAGTGTTGATGTAATGCAATCTAGTTGATGACATCCTCTTGGACTTTGTCTTGTCTATAGACATCAAATATGAGATGCTTCCTTCAAAATAGATGTATTGTTGACATGTGTAGAGTAGTTGAACAAAATCATTGGCAGAATTCTCACCTCTTGATTTACAATTGGATCCACTTTCCACTATTGTATCCTTGGTAAGTTGTTTGCTCTTGAATTATGTACCTATGTTGCAGTACTTGAGATAAAGTCAAGATGGGTTAGTGAACACCCTTTAAGTCTTGTTCTACAAGGATTGGAATTCATCACTTCCATGTGCTTAAGTCAAGCTTGCTCACAAAGTGTATGAAAAGAATTCAAATATTGAAATGGAGAAGGTGTGAGAATGATTGCTACTTGCTAAAATGTCAGGTTTTTCTAATTTGAAATACTCTTGTAGTTCTCTATGAAAATGCAAATGGGTTGAGCTAGGATGCTTTACAAATGCCCCAAGAGTTGTCTTTATAAATGTAATTCTACCTATGTTAACTTGAAATTTTTGAATGCAAGCCAATGGGCAACCATCAAATTCTTAAATTAGATTAGCTTGTGGAAGGAGAAATTAGTCTTTGGATAAAGTAGTGAGACAATGCTAATAGTTTTTCCCAAGGACATATCACTAACACAATTCTAATGAGTGAGGAGATAGGTAGAATTTGGGATGGGCCTAAGCCATAGCAATTGAATTGGCTAAAAGATTGAATAAGGCTAAGTTTAATAAACTTGTGTACTATAATATTTCATTTTAAGCACTAACATGACATATTTATTAATAAGGCTTAAGTAAGTGTGTTTAAAGAGGGAAAACATGTGAAGTGAGTACTTTTTTACTCTACGTTTCTCTAGGCCCCACTTTAGTATGTAGGCGAATCTATAATAAAGAATGCATGCCAAAGTAATATATGTCAATAAGTAAATTAACAAACATATTTCAAAATGATATGCTTTGGAAGACGATCATTATTTTCTCCATGTTCTTTAATGTAGGAACATTCCTAAGTTGGTACAATTTTGCATCACCCAAAAAAATATGTTTATAGCTCTTGAGTGCAGGATTATATTGTATGCACTCTTGTATTGTGGTAGTTTGTTTACATGCAATATTAACTTATATGCTTGTGTTTCTTGTGTATTGGGTGGTTATGGTGTCTCACACACTCTATGCTAGTTGGCATAGCTTCTTATCTAATTTTCACCTCTACCTACATAATACCCGACACTATATGAATGTCGCCCCATGCAAATTATTTATATCACATGTCCTAGAGAGATTAGTTAATATTAGATATTTATGACAACTATTTTTACTAAATGATTATATCATATGATAATGATTGGATTCTTTGATGGCTTGTCAAAACTAGAATATTAAAAGAAAACATGTCAAGTTTGAACTTAGTGAGGAATGCTTGATTGTGCTTGTTGTAGATGGCACCTTATTGACTTGATTTTCTCTAGAGCATGTGACAAGCACAATCAATCCCCAATTAAACTTGGTGCAAGAAAATCTCACACACAACTCAAAGAATAAGCTATCCACTAATCAAGAAATTGCTTGGTTCATGATGAAATTTCATTTAAATTTCAACCCAAGGATGTATCTATTGACACAACATCAATGGTGTGTCTACATCATTAGATTATTAAGAAATTGAGATTCTAGTGTTATGTATAGGGAAAGAAACAAAACCTAGAATGCAAGAAAGTAAATTCTTGCCCAAATGCATAGAAGAAACCTAATAT
The DNA here is from genome assembly GCA_007115665.2 of Sequoiadendron giganteum. NCBI lineage: Eukaryota > Viridiplantae > Streptophyta > Pinopsida > Cupressales > Cupressaceae > Sequoiadendron > Sequoiadendron giganteum. The sequence continues at coordinate 189,649,719 of CM021108.1, forward strand.
AGAATTGAAAATATTCTCAAAATAAATTAGAAATTAAAACACACACAAGTTAAAATCTACAAGTTCATGAATTGCACTAAAATCCTACAACAAGAGTATGTTGAATTACAAATTTAGAAATCTACGCTATATAGGATAGGAAACCAACTATAGTCCACCTCAAGTGGGTCCTTAGGAAAATCCATGCCTTCCTCCCTTCCTCTATGTGAATTGGTAACTAGATCAAAGCGACTAACACTTACAACAAACTAGAAATGAAAATAACCATGGAACATGAAACTCAATGTTCTATTGATCTCAACAAGCTTAGTTAGATTTTTAAACTATATTTAATACTCAATATTCACTATTCACTATATTCTATATGTTTTATTATTATCCAAGTATTGCTATTATACAATAGTACTACTATCACATTTATCTTATTATTGCAAAACATGTAGGAAGATGATGTTCTATTTAGAAATTAATAGTCAGACTAGTTCATAGATAGATAAGAGCCATATTCCCATTAAAATAGTACAATAGTAATTACACATGATCATAAAGAAGAGTGATGGATAATTCATGGAGAAGAAAAAGGATGAGTTGATTGAATCATTCAATTTTAAATGCAAGTTCCATCTATCCATGAGAAAATAAAAGCTTAGCATCCACCCAAAAAATATCCATTCATTGCTTTGTTATAGGCATGCTACCACCTTGGTTGTGGGTAAGTTACAACCATGAATGTAGGTAGTAATTCTTGGTTTCTATGGGAAAGTGGTCAAATTTACAAAAATCACTTTACTATGCTTAAACAACTCATGAGCATGTCAATTATCACAACTAAGATAAGAAATACTATATTGTTTTAAAAAATACTTTTAATAGATAACATTCCATAAACAACATACATATTACACTAGTGATTTATAATTGAAAGGTTATTCAAAGGATGCAAACATGTGTAAATGCAAGTCAAAATAGTGGATAAAGAGTATCTAATGCAGAAAATTTGGGGCTCATCACACCCCCTTCTTAATCCATTTATTTTCTTCAAGCAACTATATACTCTCTGCATATACATCAAACAATTCTCTCTAAGATCAACCAAGTTAGTGGATCCCTCATTTTATTTGAGGTATAACCCTCTTCTAGCTTCAATCATTTCCCATCTCAAGCCTTTTGCTACCTCATCAATCTCTTTTTCACCTTTCTAGCCAGGGATTGGAAATTAAAATAGGGTTGAAAGGCTAGTGGTAGCTAGCTAAGCCAAAATCATCTCTATTGATTCAATGTGTTATCAAACCCTTGTGAGAGCTACCCTAAAGTTATAAATGGAATAGGGCTCTTTTTCTTGCATCTCTAGTGTAAGTTCCTTCCATCTTTGATTGCTGCAATTAAATGATTCTTTTCCAATTTGAGGAACTAATTCCAAACACTAATTTTTTGCTATGACTTGGTCATGGACACTTTTTAGCCACTTTTAAAATATTTACCAATGTCACCTAGTTCTTTTCAATTTAATTTGAGTCTCTAGCCTCACCCCTAGTCTTAGGAGGAATAATTTTTTCACATTCATTGTATTTTATTATTTTCTCCCCTCTTTTATTCTCATTTCTCATGTAGAAACACAATGTTTTTAACTGTACATCCTTGACATAAAATTAAGGGTTCCGCTCAAAGCTATAGGGAACAAAAAAAAATTATGAGCATTAAATTCACACTAATTTCATATTTTAGTTGTGCTTCCTTAGTATACTTTACAAAATGACTATGGTGTATCAAACTTTTGAGGTTTAAATCATGATAGATGTTCATAAATTTAAAAGCTAGCAATTATTCCTTTAAATAGAGGGCACATAATCTAGTAAGAGGTTGATAGTCAACTAGTTGCAGGGTAAATTATGTCATGCTTTCTACTCTCTTTCATCTGATCTATCTCCTCATTTTTTCTCTTTGATTCTTTTTTAAATTTACATTCTAGTTCATATTTCTCCTAGGCCCAACAATTTTTCATGGCTTGGATGCCCATGTCTCTTTTCCACAATAATTCTTCCAAAATGATCTCATCCATTTATGTGGCCTTTATTTCATATTACTTTAAAGTAGGAATTTCATAAAAAGATGCAAGGTTTTTTCTTTATTACTTGAGTCTTCTACCACATGCAGGTGTTCAATAGGTACCTCTTTGTCCATAAGTTATGCTAACTCAACCCTTATTTTCTCAATCTCCTCATCCACCATATGTGCCAATGTATCAAGATTTACCCCTTTATATTTTTGTTCCCTTAGCCTAGCTTCTAGATGTGTAATTTTTCTTAAGACATCCTACAACTCTATGTTGTCCTCTATGACTATATAAAATTTATTTTCTTTGGGTTCTACAATAGGCTTTGATAAGGGACTCAAATTTTCATTAGAGTGGAACCTAAAGCTACTTGACATTGTCATGTATTCACTTGTGGTGTTGGAAAATTATTCATCCTTTTCAAAAGTTCACTCACTTTCTATCAAAACAAATATAAAATTTGATGTAGTAACACTTGGTCTCAATCCCTTTTTTCAAAGATAATGAAAATTTATACATCTTAAAATTTTGGGCTTTGGAACCACTTTTTGTTTCTTCTTTGTAGATCTTGAAGAAGAAGAAATATATATAGTTGTATTCTCTACCACCTATGTTACTATAGGAATTGCATGTTTTACCTATGTTTCTATAGGATTAGAATGCACAACTATAAGATTCAAATGTGTTTCTACATGATTTGCATGTGTTTCTATAGGATCAGATTGTGGCTACAAACTTAATTTTTTGTGTTATTGCATTCCTATTATGCCTTGCATAACCACCCCATCTTTTGCCTTGGTCAAAATGGGTCCCCCTTTTGTTTTTTTATCTTATGTTGTTTTTAAACAAAGTCTGAAGTCTTTGTTTTCAACACTTTGTTTTTCTTTGGTTTAGTCTATCGGAATCGGATCCGGAACCAAATCGGGTTCTGAAACTTATTTCAAAACTCATTCCAATTCCCATCCCGACAGTCTTTCTTTTGACCTTTTTGTTTTGTCTTTATCGGAGCTAGAGTCGGAGTGGACGTTAAGTTGGTGTTTATTGAAAATTGCAAAATTCGAATCCATCCCGTCTCCGCCTCCACTTTTTCAACTTTTGTTTTAGTCTAAGTCCTTGTGTTAAGTTTTATTATTTTGGTCTTTTTATTTTACTTTTGTTTTTGGTTTCGTTTTATGCTTGGTCAACGAAAGCGAACCCGGAGCGGAAACGAAGTTGGGAAATTCCTTAAGTTTCCAAATAAGTTTCCATTCTAATTCTGCTCCTACCGTTTCTTGGTCGTTGACTTTTTACTGAAGTCGCATTGTAGTGAAGTGTTTATTCTTCTCCAGTTCTGACTCCGCTTAACTGCATTTAATGCATTAATGACAGCTGCCATGCATAGGTAGAAACTCTGATTTTTACCTTCATTAGGGATTAAACGCATTATTATTATCATTGTTAAGAAATCAAAGAGCGAAATAGAGCAGCTATGGAGTTGATCTGAGTGAATCAATTGAAGGAGGAGGAGATAGTTGCTTGCAAATCAATTCAGAAGGTTAGCCAGGTTTTGCGTTCGAGGTAGGTTTCCTATTCCTGATTTTCTTTTTTTTGCTTTTGTGTTTTCTGTTTGTGTTTGTTTGATTTAGGTCTGTGGGCAAGTTCACTTTCTTGGTGTTTGTGTGTTTGTTTTCTTTGTTTGTTGTTCTTGATTTTGTTTTGTGCTTGTGTTTTTGGTTTTATAGTGAGTTAGGGCACGGTCATTTTCACATTTTGTCATGATCGCGTCATGTTGTGTTAGGTTTTAAATGCGTAGGTTTAATTAGGGTTCGTTAGTAATGTAGATTAAATCCTGTTTTTCAGTAAGTAGGGTTGGTAGAATCTGGTTTTTACTTAGGATTTTTATTTACACATTCATCTGGTTAAAATAGAGGGGTTAAATTCGTGCCATAGTTTTATATCGTGTTTTCTAGGTTAGGGTTTTTATGCATTTTTGTGATCACATTTAAAATGATTAAATATGATGCCCTAAAAATACAGTCGTCCCCATGGTCATATGGGCATGGTCTTTTTATGCTATATTTTAAGCCTTATTTCTTTTAATATGACCTTAGTCTTTAATCATGGAGTTATGTGTTAAATTGATAAAATTATTGATGACATCATGATCAACATAGCCAGAAGGGGGATCAGAATTGATTTAGAGTTTTGGATATGTTTTTATGTTTAATGTCAATTCCATTTTCCATCCCATCTCTGACTCCGCTTATAGTAATAAGCTTTACTTCATAAAAATGTTAACTTGGGCAGAAGCAGAAGCGGAACCGAAACAAAATATGAAAACAAAAAATCTGAAGGAAACCGAATCAGTTTCCATTCCGGTTCCAGTTCCGATCACTATTTCACTTCCGACTCCGACCCCGCTTCTAGTTAGTAGAATGTGAATAACAGTTTTTGCTCCGAGCCCAACAATATGATGAAAGAGGATTATTTAAGATGTTTGCTGCCTGGTTCTGCCTCTGATGTATGTTTGAAAGGTATGATTTTAAAGACACATGTTGAGATGTTTATTCAAGGATTTACTTAGAGGTTTTGTTGCAGGAAAGCTAAGAGGATGTCGGGAACATCAGGAGAAGCCTCCCAAAGGAATCGGCCTACAGGAACATCAAAGACAACACCTAAACCAAAGAAGATCAAGCCACAATAGTTACCTTATACATTGAGGTATAATCACAGGAGTCCTATTGTGAAAGTAAGCAAAGTAGAATCAGATTGGTTAGACAACATCGACACAAATTTGGGCCAATACAATTTTGAGGAGCTGTATTTAGAAACCTTTGTTGAAGATATAATAGGAAGAACAAAATGAATTGTTGATTCTGGCTTGGCTCATATCACTGTGTTTCTTTTATCAATCTAATGCACAAAGTTGATCTTGACAACTACAGGAGCTTATAATCCAGCTACCCGACAATGCATGGATTCCCAAGATAATATAATCATCGATCTTACTCTCATATGTTTCAAAGTATGTTTAATGTCCCGGATCCCAAGAAATTGGTGCAGTTGGATGAGGCAAAGGCCTTGGAGAAATATAGTAAGTATAAGGAATCCAATAAGTCTCACTTGAACAAAAAGTGGTTGAAGACAGAGAAGAAGTCTCTAACCAAGCTAGCAGACCAACCAAAGAGGGAAAATTTCTATAAGGAGGTATCAGATTTAATAATGATGTTGTCTAGGGCTTTTAGGAAGAGAGATACATTTCATTTCAAGGAGTGGATGTTTCCCTTCATCCAAACAATTTCAAATGGCACCCATCAGTTTGATTGGCCGATGATTGTATCAAATGATATTCATGATCAACTGACCAGCATTTGGGAGACTAAATCCTTTTTTATGACTTCTTACATTGTGTATGCAGCAGCGAGGTTGGGTATCTTCCCAGGTTTAAATAGAGTGGGGATAATGGGAGCATTAGATGGACAGAAGAAGGTGTGCGAGCATTATAACTAGCTGTCTCTACAGGTTGCTGAGACTCAATTCAAAAGAGTCAATGATGCATTCATATATGTAGTCATTAACCAACTCAATGGAGATGTAGGGTACAGACTGAGTCAAGAGGCCATGGCATTTATTGCTGAATGGGGATGTTGGTATATTGAATACCCCAGGTTTACATATTTCAGGCTAGCTAGTTTTGAAGGCCATCCACATTTGCTGCCGAGGTGTTGAAATAACAAGATAGTATTGATGGAGTTTGTATATCAGGCTCTTGGAGTTAATGCTCGGTTTGGATTAAAATATAAGACAGGATGTCACAAGTTCCCCATGAAGTTGGAGGAGTGTAGCTGTCAGCATTTGGTAGGAGCAAAGGTGGTCTGCAGTGAGCTGATACAATTAAAGTTAGTTTTATACACAACTCATAATTATTTTGACCCAAAGGGTAAGATGAATGCCTTGTTGCCTTTTGTGTTTGACAAGCATTTCAATTTATTAGAAGATTTCTGGAGTGACCGACAAGATGAGTATGATTTGAGGAAGAATTATTATGAAAGATTACCTATTGCACTCATGTCAGAGTTTGGAGTCAAGAATGACATTCCTGACACGTTGGTAGATGATGGAGTTGTGTTGGATCCATCTTATGAAGCTTTGAACATAGGAACTAAAAGTCTGGATCCAATTGACTGGGATAGTGAGGAAACTATTGATATTAAGCAGATAGGAAGAACAGTCTTGGATAGAAGTGTTCAATGGTTGGTTCTAAGAACCAAAGCTCCTCAAGGACCAGCCCCTAAAAAGGGGAAAGGGTATAAAAGGCTCAAAAGAAAGACACCTCCTAAGGAGTCTTTGGAGTTCCCTCCTCTAGACATTGAAGAAATAGAACTTGAAGCAACAGTTGATGAAGCAGAAACAAAAGAAGGAGATGATCAAATGGGATCGGTTTTTTCAACACCTACATTAGGTGAATCTTCTACACAAGTCCCACTTGCAAAACAAAAAAGTGAAGAAGTTCAAAAGGGGGCTCTTCATAGTATGGTTGAAACTACAAAAGGAAAATAAATGGAGATGGAAATTCATGATGTTGAAACAGACTCGGATGAGACTGTGTCAAAGAAGGATGTGCAAGAGAATATGCCTCTAGAGGAGGATGTTGAACATGTAATGACACAAGAGGAGCAGTGGGCATTGTTTGAAGAAGTTAGAAAGGATGCTGATGCAAAAGCTAAAGAAATAGAAAAGCAAAAGTTAATGGATGCCAAGATACAAGCTGATACCATACTACAACAACAACAAATTGAAGCTAAGTCAAGAGCTGATGAAGTAGAGAGGCAGCAAAGGCAACAGGAGCATGAACTCAAGGTTAAGGAAGAAAATGATAAGTTAGAATTAATACAAAAGATTCATGACCTTGAGGAAGAGAAGGTAAGACACCAGAGGGAGAAAGAAGTCTTGGTTTCCAAGTTAAAAATTGTTGAGGAAGCTCATTGAAAGGAAGAAGAAGCAAAATGATTATGAAAGGAAAAGGACACTAAAGAGCTGGTTAGAAAGCAACAACAAGAAGAAGAAAAGGCAGAAAAGCTTAAAGCTTTAGAAAAAGAAAGACTAGAGAAAGAAAAACTAGAAGCTTTAGAGAAAGAGAAACTGGAAAAAGAAGCTCTAGAGAAAGAAAAATTGGATAAGGAACAACTAGAAAAGGAAAGAATAGAGAAGGAGAGATTAGAAAAGGAAAGATTGGAGAAAGAAAAAATGGAGAGAGAATGATTGGAGGAAGAGAGGTTGAAGAAGGAAGAAGAAGATAAGAAGATATAGGAACAAAAAGATAGGGAAGAGGCTGAAAAGCTTGTACAGATGCATGTGGTGCAAGAACAACAAGAGGAACCAAGGGTTGATTCTCAACCCCAACTAAATGTACAACCACCTTCTACTACTACTATTGCTTCTTCTTCCACTATGATGACTACTGCTCCATGTGCTCCCACTTGGCTGAAATTGGACCTACAGAAAAGAACTGTAACACCTTTACAACCTTTCAATTAGGAGGATATGATGAAGGCGATTGAACAAGAAAGGCCTAAAAAGAAGGCCAAGATCCTACACTCCACCAAGCTCACGGATAAGGGAGAGATTGTTGCTGAGTGTGCCGTACCGATGACAGAAAAGGAGGTAGGAGACATGCAGTTAATGGATTATCAATTAAGTACTGTTAAGTTGGGAAGGCCTACTAGAAATCAACAGATGAATCTAATTGATGTGGTAGCTTCGCCCACCAAGTCAAGGATGTTAAAGGATAAGCAGAAGAAAGATGAGCTTAAGGCTCAATTAGATCAATTGCATTCCTTTTTGAAAAGTGTCTCTTCTCCAAGATCACAATAGGTAGCTGCTATCGAGACTCCAATTTTGCTGAGCAAAAAGGAGGTAGATGATTTAGTACAGGTAAGGGGCAAAGCAGAGATGTTAGACAAGTGGGTTGACAAGTTAAATCAAGAAGTAGGTGAATTTTTGGTCAAAGGTTTTGAAGTTTACAAATAGATAGAAGAGTTGATAGGGGAAATGCATGAATATGTAAAGCAATGGAGAAGCAGGAAGAGGAATATAAAGAATATAGTCAAAAATTGGAGAAGGTTAGTACATTGCCTTTGACTACTCTTCTTGAATAGTCAATACTCGAGGAGGATAATAAAGATTTTGTGGAAAAGACCTCTCGTATACTCCGATTCAGAACAGATTTCTTTTGCAAACATAAAAATGAAGTCCAAGATGCTGTTAAGGATCTAACCGAACAATTTGAAGAGTTGGAGGCAGTCATTTCTATTATAGTAGATGTTAATATACTAACAAAGGAAGGCCTGCCTTTGAGCCAGATAAAAGAGAAATGGGGTGAAAGGTTTAAAGGAGTCATGCAAAAAGGAGATGATGGTGAAGATATACTGATAGATCGACTGATGGACGTCAAAGAAGAGATAAAGGCTGCTAAAAGAGTGTTGACAAAGATAAAAGATATGAGAGGGTTTGCTGCAACAGAGTTGGAGCAAATTAAGTTTGAAGACAGTTGGGTTGATGGGCCAGAATTAGATGTATTACAACAAGTCTTTGCTAGTTATGACGAGTTTATTGCAAACTCAACTTCACATGCATAAATCTCTTGCATGCATGGCTTTCTTCTTCTTTGCATGTTGCATGTAGCACTGGCAGTTCTTGAAGCGCATGACATGCTTTTCTTCTATTTTCTGTTCTCTAGTTTAACTGAATGTTTAATGTAAGAACTCAAGATCAAATTGATCTGAGTTTCCAAGAGAGTTTTTAGTTCCTAAAAGGGTGGATGACTTAAAATAGAAGTGGAGTTCGAATTTTGTATATCTATAAATACCCTTTGGGTATCATATTGTAAGGGTCGGCTGATAGAGAATAGAATTGGCCACCTGATGTTAGGAGATAGAATTCTGTAGTGATTACAGAGATACATTGTTACTTGATTTTTACAGTTAAATAAAATTACAGGTTTATGCAATATGGTGTTAGAATTAAATTTTACTTGATAAGGCTGATAAGTTATAATCTATCTGTATGCTAGTGATTGTGCTGAAGCATGATTGTTTCTTATGTGATGAAAGTCATTAGAAGAAGCCGGATTTAAGGATTATCTTGTTAGATTATCATTGGATTAAATTTGTTGAAGTCTGTTGATCTATGATCTTGGAAATGAATGAATGTGTGTTCTTTTAAAAAAATCTTTGAAATAGTTGTGATAGGCAAATTAAAATAAGCACCTTAGATGCATACAATGGTATAGATTATTCTGTGAATTGTATCATGCTTTGGTTTTTTTGATTTGATTGAAAAACATTCATTGTTGAAGGTATATGTCCAGATGCTAGATAAGTTTTGTTCATGTTTACTGGTTTACCCTTTGATCTATCTTTTTCTTTTGTTTGAAACCCCCTTGATTTACTAAAAATAGTTCAGTAAAATGAGTCATTGCTTGCATTATTTTTTACCAGCACAGGCCCCTTGAATATTACAATTGCATGGACCAATTGGGTGACACTAGACAATTGAGAACCAACTACTAGGACCTTGGGAGTTAGGCTACTATATGTTGTCTTTCTTTTTCAGGAGAAATAGAGTAGAAATATTCTGTTTTAATGTTGTTTGTGTCATTTTCACCATCAACAATTCCCTAAGTGTGTGAATGCATTATTTTCTTCCTTACACTCCATGTTTCTTTCTTCTTCCTCATCACAATCTAGTTGCAATCTGAACCTTCTCTATCTTTTGCATTCTTCTTGTCATATCTAAGGTTTTATTTCTCTTTGAATCCTACCATGAGGGCCTTTCCTAAAAATTTCCAATGCCCAAATACTATGCAACACAAGAAAATATTCCCATTAAACATCTAGGAACTAATCATGCAATTTTTTCATAATAATCAATTGGAGGAAAGAGTTATGGGAAAGGGCATTAGGTCTTCATTTTTTATACTATTTTTCCATTATTCTAAGTATATTGAGTATAAAGTTAGGGACATTGACAAAATTAATATGATGAAGATTCTTGAGAAGTTTGAAATGTATCATGTAGAGTAGAGACTACATCCCTTTGCATGTTATATATATATATATATGTTGCTACTTCAACCCAAAAATAGGTAGTGATAGCCTTCTTGTCCCTTGATAGGAGTGTTCAAATCTCTCACCAAGCATGGTCATCACATTCCTAGTAGAAACTTCATTAGCCCTTGCTAGCCATTTCTCTCCAATGAGAAGCAATCCTAAAACCTCAATGATTATCTCCTTAGAAAGGGTCACTTGGATCCCATTGACCATTTCTATAGATCATTATTTCAAGTTATAGAAAATTCATGGATGCTCTCATCATTGAAACCTTCAAGCCTTTCAAAGTAGTCCATCCAACCTACTTATTGGAAAATGTGTAGTATTGCATTATAACTTAGTAGTGTTGTATGATCCATAGGCTCATATTAAATAATGTCACCTCCCATGGCATTAGGTAAACCTATAGCAAGGATTCATCAAATAGATTATAGTCATATAGAAAGTATTATTCAAAATGATGGTGGTTTCAATAGAAGTAATAAGAAAATAGGCTAGAAATATACGTATATTGAAATGATAGAGTTGAATTTGAAATTTCTTGAAATGAGAATCGCCATCATTATCCTTCTAAATTTATTGTTATAATTATGGAGAGTACTAGTAACATGTTGGAAGACATGGTATCTTCTTCCAAAAAAATCTCACTTGTCTCCAATTGATGTGGAATGATGCATAGGTATGTCCAAACTAAATGGTGTGGCCGTCTCTTTTTAGCTGATATAAATTTAGTATAAAATGCTAGTTTTGGTGAGGATGAGAAGTATTGAGGGGATGGTTTAAATAAATAATTTATTAAATAGATGTTGAATCAAATGCTATAAAAGAATAAATTATTAACAAAATAAATAACATCATATCTTAGAGATGTGTACATGATTAAATATTATGGCCTAAAGAAGTGGTGAGGAGTTACTATTGTGACATGGAAGATAAATGTGAATGGTTATGAAATATTTATGTTGAAATAGAGAGATCATTGACAATGATAAGAAGTAAATATGGTGAAAATATTGGTGGATATATATGTTGTTGAAAGGTAAATCCAACTTTACGTAGTACAAAGATTAATTACATGGAAATGTTGATAGCATCCTAGGATTAGGGGCCATCAAGATTTCCAAATGAAGTAGTTGGATTTGAACTAAGGGAAGTTAGGGTCTTTAATATGATAGAGCAACATATGAATGAATTATGGTTCTTGGGCCTTCTTATTTATTGAAATGTAGTTGAGGTGGATTGAATGGAGGCCACTAGAAGTGCATTGAGGGGAACCCACATGTAGATAATGAAGATATAGAAACCAAGCAGTAGTGAGAGTAGAAAATTTATTGTGCAATTTCTAGTGATATGTCCACCCATAATTTTGAACCTTATAGTTGTTGTAGATTCACTTGTGGCAATTTATCAAAAATAGAGTACTTGCAACAACACACATCTATCCTTTAACAATTTAATCTATTAGTAGCTATAAAAAATTTATGCCAAGATGCCTATAGTAATTAATGGACTACTTATAGAAAATAATTTTTTTGCTAGAAAATTAGGTTTCTAACCAAATTCTTTTATTCAACACTTGGATAGTCAATAAGTTGGTCTTTTGTCAAAGGTTTCCTAACAATGTCTAAGGGTTTCTATTTTTGGTTTAGTTTATATTTTATTTTATTTTTAATTGAAATGATATCATACCTCGAGGGGCATCACTTGCATCAATTTTTTTACCATAATTATTTTTTAATAACTGAGAGAGCTCTTTATCAATTTGATGCAATATTTTGGATGAATTTATCTTTATCAAAAGTCCTCTTCTAGAGCTTGAAGTGGTGGCTATTGATCATTAGATAAAATTTAATCAGATATCTTGGCAAATCCATTAGGAAACACGTCTTCAATCTCTTATAAGCTAATCCATCATGTTTTCATTTTTCCCTTATGATATTTATACTTGGAATCATGTAACTATGTCTAATCTCCTAGCAATAATTCTTGAATTTTGATGAACCTCTCATGCCATTACATATCATATATTACTATATTATTTGTATGATGGATTTATTCTTTTCTCAATTTATTTAATATATTCAAATGCATGATTCTCCCATTTTATGCTTTGGATAAGTTAATTCCAGGTTCAAGAAAAATCCTCAAAATCTTATGTTCAAACTCAATGGGAAGGAGAAATTTATTAACATAGACTGACTCATGGGGTGTGAACCTTGTTGTGGTTTTCCATGTATCTATATATGTTTATATAACCTCTAGAATACATGGTTCACATTCATGATGATTTAAAGCTAATATCATGTAAGAATGCTCCCTCATTTTCTATTTGTGACCTCCACTTTGTCACTAGAATGTGGATGATACAGTAGAATTATTATGGTGTGGTTCATACTCATGAACAAGTGATACTATCAAATCAGATGTGAATTGTAGTTCTTGATCAATAACTATTTATCATTGGAATCCATAGAATGTGAAGGTATCCTTGTATCAAAGTTCTACTAATTTCTCATCTCTGTTGTGCTTCAAATTATTCACTTTTTCTCATTTGGTTAAGTAGTCTATGCATACCAATATATACTTCTTTTAATTAGATGGTGGATCAATGGGTCCTATAGAATCTAGTCACCATTTATCAAATGACTCTAATACTAAATATGGTTGTAGGGGAATCTCATTGAATTTAGTTAGATTCCCTATTCTTTGGTAGAAATCATATCGATGTGTATACAAAATATTGTCCTCATGTAATGTAGGACAATAGTATCTTGTGGAACTTAACACCTTGGAATTATTTTTTTGGCTATAAATTGTTCCCCATCTTCCCTAGTACAATAATGTATGGAATTATTGGGTATAGTACAAAAGAGATATCTAAATATACATAAGGAAGACTTCTCTCTATTAAACTTCACTTTTCCTTTGGTGAGAAATATGGAGGAGCCTTTCATGCAATGAAATAGTTAGCAATATTTACAAAACATAGAGTGTTAATGACAAATAATTTTTTAAGGAAAATAATCATAAAAAATGAGGCTATTTTCATTAGAATTGATTCAAGAAATAAAATATGCAACAAAAATAGCTTTACTAGGATCATCCATAATAGTGATATCAAATTCCTATAGCAAAAATGTAAATAATCCACTATTGTGTCATTGGTTGTTGGTTTTTTATCAAGTATCTTATTGTTGCATGATCAATATGAACAAAAATAGGATAACCAATGATATAGTGATGGAATTTATTGATTCCATACACTTTAAATTTTTTATTTGTTTTTGTTACTATATAATTAAGTTCAACACCTTGTAGAGTCTTAATGATAAAATAAATTGCATAATATAATAGACCATCTTTCTCACTAAGGACAACTCCTATTTCTATTTCAAGTGCATCTATGTGGATGTGAAAATGAAGTTCTCCATCTAGTCCTCATAGTGTTAGAGTTGTGATAAACACATATTTAAGAGCCTAGAATGCTTCCTAACATGTATTTGTCCAAACAAAGTTACCATCTTTAGTGAGTAATATAAACAATGGTGTTGCTATTTTACTAAAATATTTGATAAATTTATAGTAATATCCAACATGTTTAAGAAAGCTCATACATCCTTCTATTTTTGTATTGTTAGCTACCTTGTGTTAAGTTCAATTTCAAAATAATCTACTTTGATTACTTTAAATGAAATTTTATGTCCTAAAACTATTCCTTTTGTCATCAAAATGTGACATTTCTCATGGCTCAAGGATAGGTTATGGTCTTGACAATGGTGTAATAATTTTTCCAAATTGTCAAAGTCTTCCTCATATGAATTCCCATAGATCATAAATTAATCCATATATATTTTCAATAGTGATGGGTTAGATAAAAATATGCTTAAAATAGTTCACTAGAAGGTAATAGGGGCATTACATAGCCCAAATAAAAGGATTGAATAAGAATACATAACCCAAGGACATGTGAATGTAGTTGTATCCTAGTACTCAGGTGTAATTTTTATCTGGCTATATCCACTAAATCCATCCAAGAAGGAGAAATATGATTTTCTATCCAATTATGTATCCAAAAAATGATGAATAAAAAGAAGAGAAAAATGATTTTCCCTTGTGGTATTGTTAAGTTCCATGTATTCCATAAAGATATGTCACTTTCCTCCTTTCTTGGGCATAATCACAAGAGGTGAAACCTAATAACTATAAAAAATAGTATAAATGAAGCCTACATCTAATATTTTTTGTAATTCTTCCTTTACAATGTCTTGAGTTGTGGGGTTCACTCTTCATTGTGGTTGCCTAACAAATTTATAGTATTCTTTTAATTAAATGTTGTTAGTATAAATATTTGGGTGGATAAATTTCATATCATGATAGTCCCATGTAAAAACCATTTTATGGCACTAAAGCATGGTGATTAATTTACTTTCTTGATGTGGATCTAACTTTATATTGATGTTGAGAGGCTTATTTTGGAATATTTCAATGTTCTTAGATAAAGATACCATTGGATTAATATTCCAAAATAGTGTATCGAGGATGCAACCTTGAGGTAGTAGCTAATGAAGGGTGGAGATGCCTACTATGAAATTTTAATCTTCTATTGCAAGAACTATATTGTTAGGCAAACAAGACATACATCATAGATGGTGACCAATTTGTGGGTCAATGCTATATGCATTTTATACAATATTAGAAATAAGTGTATCTTCATCCTTAGTTTTTTAAGGCAAGGCTTCTATGTTCATCAATGTTTGTATAGAATTTTGGTTATTTTTTCATATTCTAGTCATGGGAGTTATTCTAGATCAAAGAAGGGTTGGGCTGATGGGTACAATACCATTTTTTTAGTCATGTTCCCATTAGAAATGAGCATATATTTTATTCACCCGCAACTAATAAATGCATCAATTATAGATAGCAATGGTCTACCTAAATACAAGATGATACCCTTGAAGGTTACCTTTTGGTTGTAGGGCTATGAAATCAATGAGATGCTCCTATGAATCAAGAGTTATGACTAAGTCTTCAATCACCATCTTAGGTTTAATAGATATTTTTTTTTTACTAATTATAATATGTTGGAAGGAGGGAAAATATTTATGAGTTTTAAGGATTACATAGTGTGATTTGGGAAAAAGGGATCTAGGGTTTAAATCATGATTCTTCCAACATCACAAGGGAAAGAACTAAAATTGATCTCAAACACCCACTTGGCTGCTAGCCTCAATGGAAGAGTCAGAATGGTGGATCAAGGTTTTAGTCCATTTGTGTGATGATGAGGATGTTTTGATAATGGTTAATTGAATATTAATTGATTTAATTTGACAATATGTAGATGTACCTAGGTTAACTATGAAAATGAAAAAAAATGAGAGGTTTCTTGGAAAATATAGAACTAAAAACTAGAAATAGAGTTTAGAAGAGTAGTGTGTAGACATAGAGGAACCTGACATATAAATCTAAGCTTAAGACGACTAGATAGGGGCACTAGGTGACCTAGACCTAAAAGTGCAAATACTTATAATTATAATTTATATCTTAGTAGGTCTCTGTCTATAGGTTCTTCTCCTTTGGACTTAGTGTCAAAACTTCGTCTGTTGTTGGTAAAATCCACTTTCCTTGATTTGTCAACTTATATGACTTGAATGCTTGATTAAATGATTAGGTATTTAATCCTCTACAATTTCACTTTAGATATGCAACCTATGTACAAGAAAGAGGGGAAATGGTTGTCATATAGGGGCTTTCCTAAGTCAAACCCCATTTTGGTATTTCTACCGCCATAATGACTATGATGATGTAAAAGAGAGCTTACCCATGGTTAGATAGAGGATAAATGATAAACAAGTGACAAATTGGAAATTGACGCAACTTACGACTCAAATCTACATTCCTTGATGGACTAAAGACATTGTACTCATCACCTTCATTGAGAATTTGGATACTCAATTTGAAGTCCTACAAGTGTTAGTACTCACAAAATGAATATACATGAAACATAAACAAAATCACATGAAAAATGATTCATTTCTAGCATGATGCTTGAATGTAATAATTTTTCTATAATTATGCTCTTGATTATTTTATTGCTCAATTCAAAATGTTACCTGATTGCTTCCCAAAGTTTGCTAGCTCTTGTTAGGTGTTCTTAGGATCTAAAATGGTGAAAAAGACTTGTATTTATATGCAACTATTTAATTTCCCACAAATTAATGTTGATAGTTAACAAATGAATTTATATTTCTAAATGTTAAAATTTTGACATCATCATATTTTAATTGGGGCCAAAATAGGTTGGACAAGGGCCCTGGGCACCCTAGCCCAAACCTATTTTGAGGCCTTAAGCATCATTAAATGAACATTAATTCCTTGATCCCAATTCAACCTTTGATTTTCCAAGGATTATTATAAAACGAGAAAATTAAAATGCACAATTGGGTCTAGGCACATGAGGGGGAGCTAAACCTAGTGTGAAATTGTTAAGGGTGACAATTTATGATATAAATATATTCTTTTTTCATAACATTTATGACTTCCCCTAACCAATCAAGGTGTATTATATGAGAGTTCCATTGACATGGACATCTACTATAAGTTATGCTTGGAGATACAAAATTCTCAAGCATGATATTAGCAAGCTATCTAATAACTCAAATAGTTTGTGGGTTCTTGCAGTTCCATCCAAATTTCTTAATGTGTAAATATCTAAAAAATTTGGTATAAATAGGAGTATATTTGATTGCTTGGAATAGTGTAATCTTGACATAAACATTTTTTAATTGCCCCAAAAATTAATCCCTAGTTCTGTAGATATAGATTTTGTATGGTTAATGTCTCTAAAAGTGAAGATTTATTACTTATGGTTTTAGTACTAGATGCACTTAACTCAGGGTTGTATGAATTATTAGATTATTTTAAATTAGTTTAGTGGTATGAGATTCTATATATATTTGTATTATTATTATATTGGTGGGGTGAAATGTTTTCTCCCTAAGTGCAATTGCACATCACCCAAATTAACTATGTAGCTTGGGTATTGAATCATTTCACTGTTAGATTTCAATTGAACTAACTTATTATTTGGACTAGATGTAGATTGAGTAGGTATTTGTGTGGATTATGAGTAGCAATATTTAGCATTAGAGTTTAATTTTTTATGGATGTTGTGGTTATTTGAAAACTAGTGTCTATAATGAACCATCACTTGTTCCCTCTCCATGGTTGTTGCCATGATTAGATGATGTTTTCCATTGTTGGGCATGGACTTGTGGTTGATACAACTATTTATACCATCTTTCTTCTTGGGTTATCTAGTTTTGGGGTGACATTGGGTTGGGCCAAGCTTGTGGTGACATAATTTAATGGGGTATTATACTAATTACTTAAATTTGTAAATAGATTATAATATGGATAATTGAAAGACAAAGGGTCTAGAGAAATACCCTATCTTGGGATCATTATATTATTTGTGTCACATAGAAGAATTTCCCATATTTGTCCTCCATTTCTTTTAATTCTTGTTTTTTTTAAATTTTCTTCTAAAATGTTGGCTCCCCTATTATACTTACAATTGTTGGGAAAGTCTGCCTCAACTTTCTAGTCTTTTCCCTTGGAGACTTAGGTGATTTCTTCATGATTTTGCCCTTACCTCTTTACCACGGCAGTTTGGCTTGGTCTTGGTGGTTGTTTGTCTGGCGGTTACCGCCTTACCACGTGCGGTAAGGCCGCTTGCAGCCTGCGCTGGCGGTTACCGCCTTACTGCATGTGGTAAGGCCGCCTGCAACCTACGCTGGAGGTTACCGCCTTACCGTGTGCGATGAGTTCCCTCACCATGGTGGCACAGTAAGGCCACCATCGGCCTGGCTCGTTGGTTACCGCCATACCACTGGCGGTGGTTCCTCTCACCACGGTGTCCACGGTGGGCTCGGCGGTTATCACCATACCACAGGCGGTGGTTCCTGTCACCACGGTGTCCATGGTGAGAATGCCAACGGTCGGTTTGGTGGTTACCACCCTACTGTGGGGTGGCCTAGCGGCCCCCGTGGTAGCGTAGTGTGACTACCAACGGTTTGCTCGGTGGATACTGCTGCACCGCGGTAAGGCTTGGTTGACTCGACGGTAGCGTGGGATGGCTGAGGGTGACCTTGGGCGAGATCACTGCCATACTACGAGGTGACTTAGATAGGGGCATGACAGTGCGATGGAGTGAGGGTGCAAGCCTAGATGGCCTTACCGCCATACTGTGAGGTGAGTCTGACAGGGCAGCGATAGTGAGGTAGAAGGCTAGGTGAGCTCGGGTGAGCTCACTACTGTACCATGACTGGGTCATGTGGGCTCGAAGGTAATGTGGTAAGAGCTCAGATGAGCTCGGAACTCGGTTGACCGCATTGGATAGGTTTGACCAATTGTCAGAAGTAGTAAACGAATGGAATGGCGACACGTGACAAGCTCTTTGATATCTGATTGGTTATTTTTTTGATGTGCGATTAAGCTACATTATTATAGCAAGGTTGATGGACATGTCTGAGACTAGATTTAATGTTGTGCAGCTCGAAGCTTACGGGTTAAGTGGTGCACGTTATCAGAAATGGAAAGCTTGTAGGTGGATAATTTATTATCCCGATGACTGTTGCTAGCAGGGATGGGCTTAACAGGTAAGCACATGGTATAAGTTATCATGGGTGCAGTTCGATAAAAGAGAGAGCACAGAGAGAGAGGTTGAGAGTGTTCGAGCGGTATTTTACCATGAACACTTAGACTCTCAGATCTCCAAGGATGTGAACCTATGGAGGCCAATAGGCTGGGTTGGCCATGAGGCTGGCTGTGACAGTCCTTTGTGAGGACCTGAAGGGAATCTACACAGTATTTCATGAGGACATTGTAACTGTGTGAGGATTCTATTTTGTGTTGCCTGCCTTTTCTCCAGATGGACAAGATGTATTCTCCTGAAGAGCATAGCTCTGAATTTGTATTGTAACCGTTTTACTTACTAAATAATACAAGTGAGCTGAGTGTTTTGGAGGGTGGGGTTTTTTACCCGAAAGGGTTTTCTCCACGTAAATTTGTGTGTCCACATGTCTTGTCTTTCATGTTGTTTGATTCATGTTCTTGGATCTATGCTTGTGTTGAATCTATTATATGTTTAGAATTTACTTTTCTCAGAGGATCAATGGGGGATCAACTGTGCCTGCTTTCGCTTTATGGCATAATTATTTGTGTCTTTGAAGTGATGAAAATGAAAATCACTAAGGCACTATTGTCTTAGACGTGTTCTATGATGAAAGACCGATCTCATATCCCCAACAAGTGGTATCAGAGCTGGTTGAAGGAGGTCATGGCTTGATGATACCAACAAGTGGTGTCAAAGCCTTCTATTGGTTACTGAAGTTCTGGGTATTTCTCCTGTGATGATTTCTTAGCTTGGCAAGCTTGAGGAAATCTAGAGAATTCGGTTGGTGTTTGATCCTTCGATGAGTGGAATTTTCTTCTTTGATTCAACACATAGTTTTGAAAGACACTGGAGTTTCCTGGAGTTGATCATATTGTTGCAATATGGTCTAAGGCTCCTGGCTCCCAACAAATGTTCCTAATGCAAAGGGCGTGAGATGTGCTTGTGGTTGTGTTGTAGCGAAGCGTGGTTTCATACTGGGTGTCTATGTGAGAGGCTCCTTGGCGGTATGGAGTTGCTTGTGTTGCTGTTTAGCCATGGAGTATTGTACTTGTGCTAGGTGTTCTGACTTAGAATTGAAGGCAATTTCTCTATTGCTTTGATTGCATGGAGGCTATGAAGTTGATCCTAGTGGTCTACAACTTCTGAATAGCCTGGCTCTCTCATATGCTTGTGCATGACTATGGTTTTTGGAATTGGTCTGAAATGGACCTGTTGTTCCGTTCTTACCTGTGTCTTGCACTCACATGGTCTTGATTCATGTCTTTGGCTCTAGAGGTTTTGTGTAGATTTTCCTAAAAAGTCTATCATGCATATTCATGTTTCTTTTCAATTTTCTAGTTAACCATGATGGTTGTGTGTAGACTCCTAAGTCGTCTAGATGAGCAGTGAATATGGAGATGCGTGGTTATTTTGGAAACACTGTGGTTTTGTAGGTTTTACATGGTCAAGAAAAAAATTGTGGTGTGTGGAGCTGTTGTTCAACTATTTTCTAGACCTTGGCTTTTAGGGTGTGACTGGATGAGATAGTTGCAATTCAACATGGTTTGAGGAGGTGTGATGTCTTCTCTGCATGGGAGTGTTGGTATGATTTTTTTCTTTCAGAATTCTTGTGGTGTGCTTGTTGGTTTTCCAAACTATGGTGCTTGAGTAGTGGATGTGATTGGCGAATCAGATCTATTGCTGATCTGGTGTTTGAGTCTTATTTGTTTGCTTTGGTTGTTCTCTTTGATTATCTTAGTTTTGCAGTTTCCAGTGTGATGATAGATTTGTAGGGTTTTTCATTAAAGTGGATCTACGAGTTGTGCATTTTTGTGGGCTGTCTTTACCTACATGTTTTTCGTGAGTCAACTCAGAAGTGGACTATCATTATCCATGAGGTTGCTTTTGTGATGGTGCAGATCTGTGAGCTGACCTTGTCTGTGGTCACTTGTGCATTGGCGTGGCTGTTTTGAGATGAGAGGAGGAATGAGGTTTGAGTACTTGAATAGTTGGCTATGGACCAGTAGCATGTGTATCGCAATGTCATGGAGAGCTTGATACACTGGCTAGTGTAAGCTTTTGACAGTGATGGGGTGGTCGATCATGGTGCTTGGAAAGCTCAGTGTCACAGTTTAGTGGGAGCTTTAGCAATGACTGTGGATTCATCACTTGGTGGTGAATGATCTTCTTTGGTGTTGCAGATGTTTTGGAAGGGCTCTTAGATCCTATTGCTACAGAAGAGTTCTTTCGCATCTGCATGGTCACTATTTGAAGATGTGCAACATCTTGGAGCCATGGAGGACATTGGTTGTTTTTTGGCTGAGATGTTGGTAGTGCTTGACAGGTGATGTGGGTTTAGAGGTTTTTTGCTTGATGTCATGTATACTCTTGCATTAGAGTTTTGGCATGTTTCTTTGCTCTTGAGACCATGGATAGTTCACTTGAAGCATGGTATCTCCTAATGGAGATGTGTAGTTCATGATGTCATGATAAGTTCCTATCCTAGGTTTTGGAGCTTTGATAGTGGTCTCGGGTTTCTCTTTGTTTTGAGTACATTGGTCATATGCTGGAGGACTTCATGTTTATTGCAGTAATGCAGTTTGGAGTTAGCATGAGATGATAGGTTGCTAGTGCTCATGGATGCATGGAGAATAAGGTGAGGCTGAAATTATTTTGAGAATGTTGTTGTTACAGTTGAAAGTCCGAGAAGCCCACACCTTGGTTGAACGTGAGTTCAATAGAGACCATGAAGGAAATTCTCTTAGGTAAGTCATGGTGACTTGTATATCTTGGAGGAGCATTTTTCTATTTTCTCTCTTGGTCTACTCAGCGGTGTTTATTTGAAAGGTGTTTACCCATTACATCTTTCAGATGTTCTTTGCATGCTTTATCTTTCATGATATGAATCTTGAGTTGTTTTGAGATTTTGGAGGATTCATAATGAAAGGTGGACAACATTGTGTATCTCCTTGTGCTTTTGAGGATTGGTAGGAGATGGTTATATGGGTGAGTTTGATCTTCTTTGAGGTGCTTACATCCATGGGGATGTTGGGTGTTGTTATGGATTTTCCCTTCGGGATGTGAAGAAGATCATTCTTGACACTACTGGCATTTAGAAGTTTATGTAGGAGGATGCTACATGTTATGATTTGTTGTTTTCTCTCTATTCTGGCCTTTTCTTCCTGCATGTTTGTTTTCATATGATTTTAGATGTGAGATGCCTTTGTGGAGCCGAGTTGGTCATAGTTTGTGCTCATGTGTTGTCACTTGGGTGATGACACGAAGGTTCCTATGCCTCTTTCTTCAGTCAGATATGAAGGACTTTGGAAGAACGGTGGAAGACAGTTGAGAGAAATGTTTCTTGCAGCATGTGGTTGCAGGTTGTGCATATCAGTGCGGATGTTCCTCATAACTACATGGTTACTCATTTATATGTGCAAGGATTGGTGGACTTGGTATGCCTGGATCAATTGTGGTGGTGCTTTGTTGAATTCATCTGGATAGTAACCTTACAGTGGGAGTACCTGGACGTGTTTGGTCTTTTGACTGGCTGACACATGGTGCTTGTTTTTGCTGCTGATGGGTGGTTATGTGATGGCATGAGTTTATTGATGTTTATACCTCAGAGGTATGGGTGGTTGGATGATTCAACATGAGCTGTGGGTGCTGGTTTTCAATCGCGTGGGTTTGATTAGTTGGATGAGGGTAGTTAGTTTTGTGGTTGCTATTCTAGCTAATGGTTTCTTGTTTTGGAGAATGGTTTTTGTCTTTGCATTGTGCTTCGTTGTTGTTGTTGTTGTGCCTATTCCACCTAAAGGATCAAATATTTGCATTCCTGAGACTGGTGCTTTTTCGCCTTGGTGTGTTCCTGTGTTTGGAGTTGTTGCTTGAGATGGTGGACATTTTTTGATGTCATTGTAGGGGTCTTGGTTGGAGCATGGAAGCATGGTTTTGGTCCTTGTTCAGGTGTTTGAAGGAAGCCTAAAAGTCTTTGGAAAGTGGGATATTGTCGGGAAAGTTTGCTTCAACTTTCTAGTCTTTTCCCTTGGAGACTTAGGCGATTTCTTCATGATTCTATCCTTTACCGCTTTACTGCGGTGGTCTGGCTTGGTCTCGGTGGTTGTCTATCTGGTAGTTACCACCTTACCATGCGTGGTGAGTTCACTCACCATGGTAAGGATGTCTGCAGCCTGTGTTGGTGGTTACTGCCTTACCACGCACAGTGAGCTCTCTCACCATGGTGGCACGGTAAGGTCGCCAGCGGCCTAGCTCGGCAGTTACCACCATACCACTGGCGGTGGTTCCTCTCACCATGGTGTCTATCAGCAGTGGAATCGATGGTTACCTCCATATCGTAGGCGGTGGTTCCTCTCACCATGGTGTCTGCGGTGGGCTCGGCGATTACTGCCATACCGCAGGTGGTGGTTCCTCTCACCGCGGTGTCTGCAATGAGATAGCCAACTATCGGCCTAGCACTTACCGCCCTACCATGGGGTGGCCTGGTGGCCCTTGCAGTAGCATGGTGTGACTGCCAGTGGTTTTCCTGGCAGATACCATTGCACCGCGGTAAGGCTTGGTTGACTCGACGGTAGCGCGGGATGGCTGAGGGTGAGCTCGGGCAAGATCACCGCCATACCGTGAGGTGACTCGGATAGGGGTGCAGTAGTGTGGTGGAGTTAGGGTGCGAGCTCAGATGGCCTTACCACCATACCGTGAGGCGAGTCTGACAGGGTAGCGGTAGCGAGGTAGAAGGTTGGGTGAGCTCAGGCGAGCTCACTGCTATACCATGACTGGGTCATGTGGGCTTGGCGGTAACGCGATAAGAGCTTGGATGAGCTCGAAACTCGGTTGACCAAGTTGGACAAGTTTGACTGACTGTCAGAAGCAGTGAACGAATGGAATGGCGACATGTGGCAAGCTCTTTGATATCTAATTGGTTATTTTTCTGATGTGCAATTGAGCTACATTATTATAGCAAGGTTGACAGACATGTCTGAGACCGGATTTAATGCTATGCAGCTCAATGCTTGCGGGTTAAGCGGTGCACGTTATCAGAAATGGAAAGCTTGCAGGTTAATAATTTATTATCTTGATGAGCGTTGCTAGCAGGGATGGGCTGAACAGGTAAGCACACAGTATAAGTTATCATGGGTGCAGTTCGATAAAAGAGAGAGTGCAGAGAGAGAGGCTAAGAGTGTTTCAACGGTATTTTACCGTGAACACTTAGACTCTCAGATTTGTAAGGATGTGAACCTGTGGAGGCCAATAGGTTGGGCTGGCCGTGAGGCTGGCTGTGACAGTCATTTGTGAGGAGCTGAAGGGAATCTACATATTATGTCATGAGGACATTGTAACTATGTGAGGATTCTATTTTGTATTGCCCGCCTTTTCTCCAGATGGACAAGATGTATTCTCCTAAAGAGCATAGCTCTGAATTTGTATTGTAACCGTTTTAGTTACCGAATAATACAAGTGAGCTGAGTGTTTTGGAGGGTGGGGTTTTTTACCCGAAAGGGTTTTCCTTACGTAAATCTGTGTGTCCACATGTCTTGTCTTTCATGTTGTTGGATTCATGTTCTTGGATCTATGCTTGTGTTGAATCTATTATATGTTTAGAATTTACTTTTCTCAGAGGATCAATGTGGGATCAACTGTGCCTACTTCCGCTTCATGGTATCATTGTTTGTGTCTTTGAAGTGATAAAAATGAAAATCACTAAGGCACTGTTGTCTTAGACGTGCTCTATGATGAAAAACCAATCTCGTATCCCCAACAACAATTATTCTTCTTCCTTTAACAATGCAAACAATATTCAATTAGTTGTACATATACTTCTTGTTTTGTATGTTCATGCAACATATCCAATTGTCTGGCTATGTAATTGATAATTTATTGCTTCATATACTTGAGTAAATTACTATGTTCCATTTGTGAAAATCCTGCAACAATCTTTGAAGAAGGCATAAATTTGTTGCTATGGGTTCTCTTCATGGTTGAATTTGAGTAATTTTTGTAGATGGTATAATTATCAAAAAATGGTAGCTAATATATGTCACCCCTAACGATTAGGTCCAAATAATATATACATTCTTTATTGAGTCCTCTCGAGAGATAATCAATTCTACTTGGATTTATACAAATAAAATAAGATTATTTCCACATAATCCTCCAATGTCTCATCCTCATTTTGTGTCATTCAAAAGATATCATCTCTTCGCATATCCTTGGCTTCTATATTAATCCTAATACTTGAGAAAAAATATTTCAATATTTCACTAGTCAGTGATGACATCTCTAGTTAGTCCCATGAACCATATCAATGCAACATTATTGAGTTGATATAAATAGATTTAAGATATGGGCATCAATAGTGTAATAATAGCTTTTATAGATGGGATAAAAATCAAACAAGAATTTATTTGGATGTTTATTCATTAAACCATGAAGGTTTGGTAAAGTAGAGGGTAGAATGTTTTTCATTATAACTTCCCCCTCTTGGTAAAAAAATAAGGAATTTGGTGCAGGAGCATCTAGGGGTGTATGGTAATCTTGCATAACAAAATATTTTTAATTTCATGCCTATTTTGTTTGATTTTTGGCTTGTTGCAGGTAGTTTTTGGGCACTTGATTTGGGGACACTCTAAGCATTAAAAAAATATTTATTAATTTGGTTGGGTAGTCTAATGCTTAAATATTATCTTTAGGTAAGAATTGGAGCCAAATATTTGTAACCAATATTTCATTTATTGGCTCAAAATCTGTAGTTTGGTAGTGTTGTTCGTTGCACATTTAATGTGCTTAAAAATTTTTAAAAATGAAAATTGGAAAAAAACCCAACTCCCCAAAGTTGGAGTTTAAAATATCTAATGTTGTAAATTAATATTGGGCTCAAAATAAAATGCCTATGTGCTTCTAGAAAATTAATTAAGCAACAGACATGTTGCGGGAGAGATTACATGCAATAGGGAGTTACATTCTTGCATGCTTCTTTTTTTTTCAGAATAGAGGTAGTGGATGGAAGGAGGTTTTGGAGGCCATATTGGAGTAATTTAAATAATTAATGAGAAGATACATAAATAAGGAATTTCAATTCCCAAGAGCAGAGAAGAAGAAAATTTGATGAAGGGGTGTAGCAATGAAGTTGTAGGAAAAGGTTGGGGAGGAAGATATAAACAACAAGTTGAGTGTAGCAAAGAATTTAGAGGTGAATTTGAAGGTGTTTGAGGCTGATTTGAGTTAGCTATGTTTTGATTTTATATTTCTCAAATGAATTTTGTAATGGATTTTCACTGCTAATGAAGATTTGATTTTCTCAAGTGTTGTTGAAGAAGAATGGAAAATAATTTACATTGCATTTTTTGCATATGCTTACAATTGTGAAATGAGGGTGTATGTAGTGTTATGACTGCTTGGATGGGTTGTTTGAAAAGAGCCCCCATCCTTGAATGCATCAAATGGTATCGGATCTAGAAGATCTTGAGAGTGCAAAGTATGCACCAAGACCCAAGGGTGAATAGTGTTAAAGAGTGAAGTGGTGAAGTTGTGAGTGAGAGAGAGATTTGTGAGAATGTTTGTTTGTTGCAGGTATAAAAGAGGATATGTGACTACTATCCTCTAGTAGAGGTTAAGGCTAGGCAGAAGGTGCAGGAGAGAGAGGTGTGTCTTCCAGAAACCATCTATTGGATAGAGGATAAGAAAGAGTGAGTTTGTTGCAGGGAGGACCTATGACTGCAGTGGGTTGATACCCTAAAGTGAGAGAGATTGTTGCAAGGAGGACTTGTTACTGCAGAGGGACTTGTGAGTCTCTAAACAATGGCTTTGAAGAAGAAGAAATGATGGCTCATTAGAAGATCCGTGAGAATGTTATTTTGGGAAGAGTATTGGGAAAAAGTGAGAGAAAAGAATCTCTTTGAAGAGTTGAGAAAGATAGAAGTGAGATTGGATGCCCTCGAGGAAAGCTTGAGAATAAAAAATAAAGCTATAGTTGAAGAAAATCAAAAAATAAATGAAGTTAAATTATATTTTTTTGTTTCATAATGAGTTTGCAAATAATGATTTGTGTGTAGGAAATGAAGAAGGAAAATAAGTTGTAATAGAGGATAGCAAAGAGAAGAAAGAGGAAAATAAAAGTTTTGGCAAAGAGGACAATGAAAATGAGAATGTTGAAGTGTAGTATAGCAACCCTATGGTAGAAAGAGTATGGAGAGAAAATCATGTGAGAGCAGCCCACACAAATATAGATGAAAGAAAACAAAGAAAGAAGAAAGACACAAGGAAATAATGTAGAAAGAAAGAGGTAGTAGAAGATGCGTGTCTTGTTGATGATATAAAAGAAAATAGAAAATGAAATTGCATACACAAGAAAAGAGGTTGCAGCAGAAAAAACAAAGGTATTATCTCCTTCTTTTGAGTTTTGCAAAGTAAATATTGATTTGCATGAAGAAAAGATAAATGAATATGGTGATTGTGAAGTTAGGGTGGTGATTGGTCCTCAGAAAGCTATAGATATAATGAATAAAATGATACCATTGAGTGCAAGGGAAGAGGTAGAAGAAGATAACAACAATATTGTAGTAGAAATTCAAGAAGAAAAAGTTGGGGCAACAGTAGAGAAACAAGAAAACACACTAGTAAATAGTCATGTTTATGATATTTTTGAAAGAAAATTTGATGTTAAAGAGATATATGAATTTGTGTGTGTGAAAATGGATGAAAAGGATAGTATTGATATCATAAGTAACAATAAAGTTATAGAGGTAAAAAGAAGTGAAGTTGTAGCAAAGTTTGGTTCAATGAAGGACATTGAAACAATGAAAAGTTTGGGGTAGAAGTTTGAAGAAGAAAACATAGAAAGGAAGACAAATGAGAAAAGCGAAGGAGCAGCAGAAAATGAAGAAGAAGATAACTTACTAGTCCAAATTGCAGTAGTTGAAAAGGAGTGGACCATAGCTTTGATAGCAAATGAAACAAGAATTGCAGCTGACAAAGAGGTTAAGTTTCAATTTTTAGAGTTATTTGATAATAAAAATGAAATTGATCCACATGAGAATACTAAAATGGATGATATATTAGTAGGGAAAGAGGAGAAAATAAGGGTATTTTATGATTTTATAAAATTTAGTGATGTTGATGTCAAAGCTGATTTGTATTGTGATGAAATGGTGAAAGAAAGAGAAATAGGAAAGATGATTAGGAGCAGTAATAACAGGTTTCATGCTGAAAAACATCAAGGTATAATAAATTTTATTGACATAGAAGAAGAAGAGGATGAAAGAATAAAATGAAAGGAAGAAATACAAATGAAATTCATTGATTTCTATGAATTTGTTAATGTCGATTTGTATACAAGTGTTGAGAATGATAAAATGGAATGGAAATATGAAGTATGGTGTGGTAAAATAAATTTAATGAGGGAAAGAAAATGA
This sequence comes from Sequoiadendron giganteum, assembly GCA_007115665.2. Taxonomy (NCBI): domain Eukaryota; kingdom Viridiplantae; phylum Streptophyta; class Pinopsida; order Cupressales; family Cupressaceae; genus Sequoiadendron; species Sequoiadendron giganteum. The sequence continues at coordinate 189,677,940 of CM021108.1, forward strand.
GGAAGGATGAAAGAAGGACAAGATATGAAGATTCATAGTAAAGTGAAAAAGAAGAAACATGTTGATAAAGAAGAAATATGGTTGAAGAAAAAACACATGATTTTCAAATGTTCATGAGTTTCAACTCATGGAACATTTCTTCTTACCGTAGGTGTTTGATGTAGGAGCATCTAGGGGTGTATGGAAATCTTTCATAAAAAGAATATTTAATTTCATGCCTATTTTGTTTGATTTTTGGCTTGCTATAGGCAGTTTTCGAGCACTTGATTTGGGGACACTTTGGGCATTAAACAAACTATTTATTAATTTGGTTGGGTAGATTAATGCTTAAATATTATCTTTGGGCAAGAATTGGAGCCAAATATTTGTAACCAATATTTTATTTATTGGCTCAAAATCTGTAGTTTGGTAGTGTTGTTCGTTGCACATTTAATGTGCTTAAAAATAAAAGAAAAAAAAATTGGAAAAAACCCAACTCCCCAAAGTTGGAGTTTAAAATATTTAATGTTATAAATTGATATTGGGATCAAAATAAAATGCCCATGTGCTGCTGAAAAAATAATTGGGCATAAAACATGTTGCAAGAGAGATTACATGCAACAGGGAGTTACATTCCTGCATGCTTCTTTTTTTTCAGAATAGAGGTAGTGGATGGCAGGAGGTTTTGGAGGCCATATTGGAGTAATTTCAATAATTAATGGGTAGTTCCAGAAATAAGGAATTTCAATGCCCAAGAGCGGAGAAAAAGAAAATATGATGAAGGGGTGCAAGAGTGAAGTTGCAGGAAAAGGTTGTGGAGGAAGATACCAACAACAAGTTGAGTGTAGCAAAGAATTTAGAGGTGAATTTGCAGGTGTTTGAGGCTGATTTGAGTTAGCTATGTTTTGATTTTGTATTTTTCAAATGAATTTTGTAATGGATTTTCAATGCTAACGAAGATTTGATTTTCTTGTGTTGTTGAAGAAGAATGGAAAATAATTTACATTGTATTTTTCTTTTTGCATATGCTTACAATTGTGAAATGAGGGTGTATGTAGTGTTATGGCTGCTTCGATGGGTTGTCTAAAAATATCCCCCATCCTTGACTGCATCAAAATTCAAAGGTTTAGGGATTTGTAGGATTATTTTGAGATACTTCTTCATCCATTGTATGATAAATTACTATAGAACCTAAATTCTTTCAAGTAGGTTTGGGTAATAGAGAGGACTTTGATAAATATTCTCTAAATAGAGTTGTAGGGGATTGGGTAGTTTGGTAATAGGCTTTAGAAAATAACTTATGGATTGACTAGGTGCTTGAATCTTGAGTACTGGGAGACTTTTGTGGCTCCTCATTTAGTGTGCAGTAGGTTCACTCACCTACCTTTGGGTTCCTAATGTTGTAGCTATGAATTCTTTGGCTGCACCTTCCTTAGTGGATATATGCATTTAATCTTGGGTAGTATTAGCTATATATGGAAGAATATTATATTTTTGAAGGAATAATCCCAAATGGTCTCCTTATTTTTGCATGTGACGCATACTAGTCAGTGATGACATCTAAGGAAAATAGTGAAATTTATCTCAAAACTCTACAATTTTAATGCTTGAAACAATACATTAAAAATTCACCAAAAATTATGAGCACAATCAATCCCTTATTAAACTTAGTGCAATAAATTCTCACACACAACTTAGTGGATAAGTTATCTAGTGATAACAAAAATGCTTGGTTCATGATGATGCTTCATTTGAATTTTAACCCATTGATGTATCTATTGGAATGACATTAGTATTATATGTATATCATCATATTCTTAAGAAATTGAGGCTCTAATGTTGTGTATAGGGAAATAAACAAATCATATAATGAAATAAAGTATGCATGCTAAAATACACAAAAGAAAATTAATGTAGAATTAAAAATATTCTCAAGGTAAATAACAAATTAAACCTTACACACACAAGTTAAAATCTATAAGTTGATGAGTCACTCTAAAATCATACAAGAGTATTTTGAACTAAATATTAAGACACCTTAGCTATCCAAGATAGAGACCCAACTATATTCCACCTCAAGTGGGTACTTGCTTGGTTAAAATTGTGCCTCCTTCCTTTGTCTAAACTAGTAACTAGATTAGAGTGATCCAAATGCTTATGATGAACTTGAAATCAAAATAATCATGAAATATAAACATACTCTTCTATTGATCTCAATGAGCTCATTTACATCCAAACTATATTAAAAATTCACTATTAACTATGTTAAATATTTTATTATTATCTTTATTGCTATTATGTAACACTACTATCATTAAATTCATCCTACTTCTCCCAAAAATGTAGGAGGATGATGCTTTATTTAAAAAATAATAGTCAGACTAGGAAACTATTTCATAGATGGGTAAGAGTCATATTCCCATTAGAATAGTACAACAATAATTACAATTTATCATAAAGAAGAGTGAAGGAGAATATGTTGCAAAGAATAAGGATGAGTCAATTGACTCATTTAATTTTATGTGTAGGATCCATCTATCCATGAGAAAATAGAAATTTTACCATATAACCTATAGCTATGAATTCATTGCTTTTCTATAGGCACACTACAACCTTGGTTGTAGGTAAGCTACATCTATGATTACAAGTATAGTAAATATTTCTTGCTGCAAGAAAGTGGCTAACTTTATTGAAATCACTTTGTTGCACTTAAAACAACTCATGAGCATGCTAGTTGGACCACAACTAAGATAATATGATGGAGCATCCAGTGGTGTAGGGCAATCTTGCACCACCCAAAAAAATTGTTTTCTTTATTTTATTTAGTTGTTTTGAGTTCTATGATGGCACTTAAGGGGCATGAGACAGTCAGGAGTCAAAAATAGCAAAAAATGATCAATTACTATTTTTAGTAAGTCAGCATAAACGGGTTCATATGAACCTAAAAATTTACCTTAAGGAGCAGAGTTGAAAACAATTTTCGGTCATGAAAGAATTACCTCAATACCCTAAACAGTTTGGGAGAAATTAAAGTTTTCGTCTCGATAAATTTCTCTAATGCAGCTTCAAATTCAAATATAAAACTTTAGAGGCCCCAAAATAGCTTGAAAAGTGGCCGAACTGACCTACGGTCGGTTCATGCTCTGTAGATATCTTTGAGATCGAGAGATTTTTAATGATATTCAATAATAGAAAATCAGACACCCGGATCAAAAGTTATGGTCCCACGAGGTTGCCCCTCTAAAAAGTGAATTTCATTAAAATTTCTTCCTGGGCCAAAAATCAAATGGAGAGACTTTTGGCGCCAAAACAAAAGGGAAATTTGAACTTTCTAGAACATTCTAGGGTGGTTATTGGGTAAAATAAAAAGGGTTTAGTGGGGCTTATAGAAGGTGGCTCCATTAGTGCAGATTGTGGCTCTGAATTATAGTATTTTCTTTTAGAGTTGATTTTGTTGTAATGAATCAAGCCCATGAGGTTGTAGTATGTAAGTTTTGAATCTATAATTTTATTTTTCTGAAAATAATTTAAAGTGGGTTATTTAATGTCTCACATCTTCTATGTTGGTATCTATTGTTGTGTTTTGTGTGGTTTGGGCGGTGTAGCCCTCATCAAGTGGTATCGGAGTAGGATTTCCTGAGCCTGTAATAGATCATTGAATGTGAGGCTATTGTAGCAGGACCTATGAGTGTGGGTTGAGTTCAAGATGCCTCCAAGAATTTCCCAAAATGGTAGAGGTCGAGGCCGAGGTGGTGGAGGAAGAGATCCACCAAGAGATGAAATTAGAGCCCTTAGACGACAATTAGAAACCTTGCAGCAAGAGGTTCAAAGAAAAGATGTGCAACAAGTCAAAGATGATAGTGAAGATGAAACAAAAGAGGAAATGGAAGATGAAGAGTAGGATCCAATGGATCCTAGAGAAAGAAGATTATTGCGAGTGATCTCAAGCATTGGGAAGAGACCTAAAATGGAGGTTTCAACTTTCAGTGGAAGTCTAAATCATGAAGAATTGATCGATTGGATCAATGACATGGAGGAATTTTTTGAGTTTGAGGAGATTGAAGATCCTCATAGAGTGAGGTTTGCAACTTGAAAAAATTGAAAGGTCATGCTAGTATATAGTGGAAAGAGGTCCAGTTAGAAAGAGGAAGACAAGGGAAAGATAAAATTTCCAGATGGGACAAAATGGTGTCGAAGTTGAAAAAACAATTTATTCTAGTCGATTACGAATTGGAGTTGCTCAAGAAGATGCAAAGCTTGAGGAAAGGAACAAGGATGGTGAAAGAATACACAGAGGAATTTCACAAGGTCTTGATTCGGATAGGACATTCTAAGGCGAATAAAGAGAAACTTTCTCATTATATTAATGGGTTGAAGCCAAGCATACAGGAAGAATTGGTACTGGTAAGAATGACCACCATTGAGGATGCTTATCAGTTTTCTCAAAGGTTGAAGAATGGTTGAACAAGAGGTTCGAGAATGAACAATGAGGTGGAGGTCATGGAGGAAAGATTAGTGTATGGTCATATGGAGGTCGAAATGAAGACCAAAATAAGGGTGAAGGCTCTAGTAGCACCTAGACCAAAAAGGAGATAACACCTACCATCCTCATGATCAGAATAATGGATACCAAAGAGGAAGAGGAGGATCTGGACGAGGATCGGGAAGAGGAGGCTTTCATGGAACCTGTTTCCAATGCAAAGAAGAAGGACACAAATCCTATGTGTGTCCTCAACATCAAGGAAGGACAAATAGAAGACCTAAGGGTAATGCACGAGTTGCACATGTAGATGAAGATTTTGAGTCTTCACATTTTGAGGATGCAGAAAGAGGAAAGGTTCTTATTACTAGAAGAGCCTTGCTAAATGAGAAGGAACCAACTCAAAGGAAGAATTTGTTCCACACGAAATGTAAGTGTGAAGGTAAATTTTGAAAAGTTATTATTGATGGAGGTAGTATTGATAACCTTGTTTCAAAAGAAACGGTTAGTAAGTTGCAGTTGGAGAGAAGAAGGCATCCGAACCCATACCAGATTTCTTGGTTATAGAAGGACCATAAAGCCTTGGTAAATGAATAATAACCATAAAGCCTTGGTAAATGAATAATGTCTAGTAAATTTCAAGATTGGAAATTACCATGATGAGGTATTGCGTGATATTATGCCTATGGATGTTTTTCATATGTTGTTAGGTAGATCGTGGCAGTTTGATTGACGAGTAGTACATGATGGACGTGCCAACACCTATACTTTGACTAAGGATGGGGTTCGTAATAAGTTTAAGCCCTTGAAAGAGGCAGAAGAAAAGGTATGCAATAATGTAAGAATTTTTTTGGTTGATGGAAGAAAGTTCCTAGAAGGTATGAGGCATGAGCATATGTGTTTTGCATTGATCCCTAGAATTGACAAAGAAGATACTAGTGAGGTACCTGTAGAGGTTTCAGATTTGTTGAATGAATTTCAAGCTATTATTTTTGATAACGTACCTGAAGTTTTGCCTCCAGTAAGAAAGATTAGTCATCATATGGACTTGATTCTTGGAGCTAGCTTGTTGAATAAGGAAACTCATCATATGACTCCAGCAGAGAGTGAAGAGTTGAATAGACAAGTGCAAGAGTTGTTGCAGAAGGGATTGATTAGAGAGAGTTTGAGTCCATGTGCAATACCTATAGTACTAGCACCAAAGAAGGATGGGGAATGGTGGATGTATATAGATTCTAAAGCCATCAACAAGATCACCATCAAGTATAGATTTCCTTTTCCAAGAATGGATGACATTATGGATTGTTTAAGAGGAGATGAGTGCTTCATAAAGATATATTTGAAGAGCGGATATCACCAGATTCAGATTAGAGAAGGAGATGAATGGAAGAAAACCTTCAAAACCAAAGAGGGCTTGTACGAGTGGTTAGTCATGCCTTTTGGGCTAACCAATGCACCGATCACATTTATGCGGCTTATGAATGAGGTATTGAAAGAATTTTTAAGAAAATTTCTTATTATTTCTTTGGATGATATTTTGATTTTTAGTAAGACATTGGAGGAGCACTTGATGCATATTCAAATAGTTTTTTAGAAGCTAAGGGAGGAGAAGTTGTTGATTAATTTGAAGAAATGCAGTTTTATGAAGAGAGAGGTGGTGTATCTGGGATTTGTTGTCTCAACAGAGGGTCTTAAAATGGATCCAAAGAAGGTGAGGGTTATCATTGAATGGCCTACCCTAAGGAATGTTATAGAGGTAAGATCATTTCATGGTCTAGCAAGTTTTTACAAAAAGTTTATTAAGAATTTAAGTAGTATTTGTGCACCTCTAACTAAAGCGATGAGAGGGGATAGCAAATAGTTTAAGTGGACTACAAAAGCAGCCAAAAGTTTTGATATGTTGAAGAAGAAAATTATAGAGCAACCTATTTTGGAACTTCCAGATTTCAATAAGGTATTTGAATTAGATTGTGATACTAGTGGTACTACCATAGGAGTTGTTTTGAGTCAAGAAGGTAAGCCTGCTGCCTATTTTAGTGAGAAGTTGAATGATGCTAAGAATAAATATTCTATCTATGATTAGGAGTTTTATGATATAGTTCAGGCTTTGAAGAAATGGAGACACTATTTGTTTCCAAAATAATTTGTTTTATATACCGATCACCAAGCTTTGCAGTATCTCAATAGTCAAGGAAAGTTAAATCAAAGGCACTTAAAACGGGTTGAGTTTTTGTAGAGTTATACTTTTGTTTTGAAGCACATGAGTGGAAGGTTAAACAAAGTTGTAGATGCCTTAAGTAGAAGGCAAAATTTGTTGATAGAAATGAATATAGAGGTTGTTGGGTTCAATTAACTCAAGAGTTTGTATCCTAAAGATCTAGAATTCATGGAAGCTTGGAAGGCTTATTTGGAACCTGTTACATTAGATAGGACAAGATGGTTGGATTTCTTAATCCAGGATGAGATGTTGTTTAGAGGAAGCCAATTGTGCATTCCAATGAGTTCTATGAGAGAGAATATAATCAAGGTGAAGCATAGTGGAGGATTGGATGGACATTTCAGTCGAGATAAGACCATTGCTCTTGTTAGTGACAATTATTATTGGCAACAGTTACAACAAGATGTGAAAAATTTTGTACAAAGTTGTAGACTATGTCAGATGGTGAAAGGGACAAGTCAAAATATTGGATTGTATTAGACATTACCTGTACTTGAGGGGCCATGGGAGGATATTAGCATAGATTTTTTTCTTGGGCATGATTCCATATTTGTAGTAGTGGATAGATTTTCAAAGATGACAAATTTCATTCCATGTCATAAGACCAATGATATTGTTTATATTGCATAGTTGTTTTTTAGAGAGGTGGTGAGACTACATGGTCTACCAAAGAGTATAGTTTCAGATAGAGATACCAAATTTGTTGGTTATTTCTGGAGCACATTATGGAAGAAGTTGAAGACAGAAGCTAAGTTCAATTCTACACACCATCCATAGACTGATGGACAAATAGAGGTGGTGAATAGGAGTTTGGGTAACCTGCTAAGATGCTTGGTAGGAGATAAGCCCAAGGGATGAGATTTGATTATACCATAGGAATAATTTTCTTATAACAATTTTGTCAATAGGAGCACTGGTAAATCACCATTCTAGATTGTGTATGGGAGTAGTCCAAGAACTTCTTTTGAACTAAGCAAGATGGATAAGGCAGAGAAGAGTAGTGCTGAGGCTAAAAATTTTGTGGAGCACCTGGAGAATTTGCATGAAGAAGTGAAGAAACCTATCAATAAGATGAACTCACAATATAAGGCCAAGGCAGATCGGAAAAGGAGGCACAAGGAGCTCCAGATAGGAGATGAATTCATGGTTCATTTGCAAAAGGAGAGGTTTTCAATTGGTACATACAACAAGTTAAAGATGAAGAAGTCTGGACCATGCAAGATCCTGAAGAAGCATGATTCAAGAAATGCCTATGAGGTAGAGTTGCTTGATGAAATTCATATTTAACCCATGTTTAACATTTCAGATTTAATAGAATATCATGAAGGGGGAATGAATGAAGAAACAAGAGAAGCATAGTGGAATATTCCTGCACCTACTTCAGAAAAGGAGGAGATAGAAGAAATCTTGGATAGCTGTGTGGGTAGAAGTACAAAGAACATGCAATATGAAGAATATCTGGTCAAATGGAAAGGAAGGCCTATTGAAGATTCATCATGGTTGTCTAAGGCTGAGGTTAACCATCTTGGTTTCCCTCTAACTCTTGAGAAGTGACAGGGTCACTTTTCAAACTACCTTGGATGTCTGATGTAGGAGTGTCCAACGGTGTAGGGCAATCTTGCATCACCCAAAAATTTTTTTTTCTTTATTTTCTTTAGTTGTTTTGAGTTCCATGATGGCACTTAAGGGGCATGAGACAACCATGAGTCAAAAATAGCAAAAAATGCTCAATTACTATTTTTAGGAAGTTGGCCTAAATGGGCTCGTATGAACCTGCAAAATTTACTTAAAGGAGCAGAGTTGAAAATTTTTTCCGGTTGTTAAAGAATCACCTCAATACCCTAAACGGTTTGGGAGAAAGTTAAGTTTATGTCCTGAAAAATTTCTCCAATGCAACTTCAAATTCAAATATTAAACTTTAGGGGCCCCAAAATAGCTTGAAAAGTGGCTGAATCGACCTATGGTGGGTTCATGTGCTGTAAATCTCTTTGAGATCTTTCCAACGATATGCAATAATAGAAAATCAAACACCTAGATCAAAATTTATGACCCCACGAAGTTGCCCCTGTAAAAAGTGAATTTCATTAAAAATTCTTCCTAGGCTAGAAACCAAATGGTGGGTTTTTTAGCACCAAAACAAAAGGGAAATTTTAACTTTCTAGAACATTCTAGGGCAGTTATTGGGTAAAATAAAAAGGGTTTAGTGGGGGTTGTAGAAGGTGGCTCCATTAGTGCAGATTGTGGCTCCGAATAATAATTTTTTCTTTCAGAGTTGATTTTGTTGTAATGAATCAAGCCCATGAGACTGTAGCATGTAAGTTTTGAATCTATAATTTCATTAATATGAAAATAATTGAAAATGGGTTATTTTTGTCTCACATCTTCTATGTTGGTATCTATTATTGTGTTTTGTGTGGTTTGGGCGGTGTAGCCCTCATCATAATAACTGCTATATTATTTTTAAAATAAATACTTTCAATATATAACATTCAATAAATAGGATACATATTAAAGTAACACTCTATAAAGGTATTTAAACCAAAAATAGTATTCAAAGGATGCAAACATGTATGAAATGTAAATGAAAATAAGGGATAAAGAGTATCTAATGAGGATAATTTTAGGGTTCCTCATAATGTATTTATGACAATGATCTACCTTTATCCTTCACATAATCATAGATTACTAGCGTTAGATAATGAGGTGTCTTGGTCATTTGAGGGGTTAGCTAGCAGACTTGTTGAATTTAATTTTTCTTGGTCTAAATAGATTATTCTTGGAATCACTAAGTTTTTGGTAGAGCTTAAGATGCTTTGTTTGCAAGTGTAGATATAATCTATGCATATTTATATAAGAGGGTTTATTAGCATAGCATGATCATGTTTCACATATTAGTAGCCCATTTATAGCTCTTTCTTTTCTCTACAAATAAATCTTTTGATTTCTTGTTTGAAGTCCATTGTTCTTCATAGTTTTAGATTTCATTATATCTTTTATGCATTCATTTGATAGTTATTAATTATACCCACAAATGATTGTTACACCATTAAGTATTTGTAAGTGTCTAAAAACAAATATATATACATGACACATCCATTAATTTAACTCCCGATCCTATGTGACATGAAATTAATAAAACTTGAAATTCAACCACTTCTTCCATGACAAAAAAAGTCTTGTCACCCTCTTGGAATTCCCATTTGTTCCCTAATGGTAAACCTAATTCAACCAAAAAGTGTCCAGAACATATTTTTAATTAAATAACCTTATTTTTCCCTTGAACTTTGAGTTCACCCTAAATTCATTAGTTTTCCCTAGTGAATTGTTAATCTACTATAGAAAATACTTTTTCTCTAAAAGGAGAAAATTATATTTTTTTCCTTTAGTACGCGATTCTTTTCATGGGTAATATTTTTCTTATTTTTGGAAATTTAACTCCAAGTTGCCACTTTTCCTAGGTGCTTTATCTTTAAGAATTTATTTAGGTCCATCTCAAAGCCTAAATATAACATTGTTTTCCTATAAAAAAATATTTTCCAATCATTATAGGGGTCCAAGTTTTATTGAAATCTAATAGAAATTGGAAACTAGAAACTAGTTTGATTTGACAATTTGGTGAGAACAACCTCAAAATAAAGATAGTTGTTTATGTAAGAAACTAGAAACTAGTCATCAATTGGTTAATTGGATAAATGGCTTGGATAAGTTGCATGGTTTGGAAAATCTCATCAAATTTACAATCAAATGGCAATGCTAAAATATATACTATTAATCGTCATTTTCAAATGATAATGGTCAAAAGTATTTTTTCATCATCATGGTCCAATAGCAATACTCTATTTGATAGAGTGAAAGTGATTGATGTAATGTACGCTACATGCACTACATTAAGTTGATTGGTACAAGAGCTTATTGAACATAACTAATCATCATAAGATAAAAATGATGATTATGATATAAAATTTGTAGGTAAATTATGATTGATAATATAGCTCAATGTAATAACCCACAATAGGATCATAAGGGAATTTAATGTCCCATACACCCAAATGATGACATGGTAAATCAATGGGTAAGAGGAACATTATAGCTAGAGTGGCTAAAGTATGTGATGATGAAATGTGAGGGACCACTAGGAAAGTTGGTAATGGATCATGTGGAAATGATTATGGTAAGGATCTAGAGATAAGGGATCATATGATATGGTAGTGGTGAAGCTTGGATCATAGGATAATGGGTTATGCATGAACATGGAGAACTAATATGAATTAGTGGATAAGTCAACAATTCTATGAATGGGGGAATTTATGGTAACTCCATCAAGTGTGTTCCAAAGGAAAAAAAACATAATGATATTGAAGGATAGATTAATGACAATATTGAGATAAAGGAAACCTTGGTAAAATAATTATTTTGATCGCTTGCGTCTCCTAAATTATAAGTTTCATACAATACTCATTAAAAAATAAATGACTTTTCCTTATCTTTATAGTTTATATTAAATATTCCTTTCATTAAAAAAAACTAATATAAATATCCCAAAACTTACATAAATTTAATTTTTTCTTTAATATCGAATTATAATCCATGTATCAAAGCTTCATACTCTACAACATATTTGTGTGAGTGAACTATAGTTTAAATTTGATAGGATAAGACTTAACTCTTTGATTTATTAACTCAACACCATCTCCATAGCCTTGTTTGGACTAAAAGCCATCAAATTTTAATATCCCTAACTAGTTTTTAGCAATTCTCAATGTTTTTGAAATAGATGTGGTGGGACTATTATGTGTGAGTTATTCCTTATCTTTGCATGCATTCACTTCTAATTATTCAAACAAACATTACATATTAATTTTATTATTAGTATTTATTCTATAAACTATTTCACTTTTAATATGTTGTTTTTTTATTAATCTACTGAGTTGTGGTACTTTCACTCTTGAATCTATCAATTTATCATTGTGTAGAAAAAAACCTTCAATTTTACTCACTCTATTTTATTTTCTTTCAAGAATAATTTATGACACATATATTTATCATGGTATTATGAATGTATGCTACAACAATGTGATAAGGGTAGTTCTATTACATCGATCACAAGTCTTAAAATTTCCTTATAATTGCTTAGTTTTTGTATTAAGTCACATATTTTCATGTAGATAGGGGAAACGTACCAGTAGTTGTCAGGGCTAACTTCGCTCATTCATGCAGAGTGCAAAATAGGTCCAATTTCAATTTTTTTTTTGGGGGGCTTCTTCCTAAGCGAGTTAGGACCTTTAAAATAAAAATTTGGCTTCTGGGTATTTAAAACGTGCCTTGTGAAACCCATAAAGTGAAAGGTGTTCAAAAAGGGTGTTTAAAACCTTCATCCCATACATCTTTACCACTTCGCCAGTACCTGTTCATTAGACAAACAATAAAAACCCACAAAAATTTAAGGTGTTTTCAATAGTTTCAATGTGTTTTAATTTTTTTGTCAACTACACATTCAGTAGTGAACATATATTGGTGTAATTTGTAAATTTTTATTGGCATAATTAAAACAATGTAATGAAAAAAATGTAAATGGTTATTGGGGGGTCAAGTGAACAAGAAGTGAACGAGTATTGGATCATGGGCGACAATTGGGTCTTTTCCCCTAGATAGTTTTTTGTGGTGAAAGATAATATTTCTCTCCAAAGACATTATTTCTATTATTTTCATTATCACATGTTTCTTTTCTTCATATAAATAATTGAAATACATTTTTTTCTTTTTTATATATATAAATAAATATTAAATTTTGTACTCATCTTAATCGTTTCGAGCCAATTGATCTAATATACCAATGTCAAAATAAAATTATAATGATTATCTCTTATTGTCTATTTTTTATTGATTAAATACACTAGCAAAACATATATCCTAATATACTTCTTCTTAATATCAATAAAACAAACTCCACTCTAACTCTATATATAAAATATCATTACTTCAAATGTTTTATTCTAGTTCTCTTTAAATTCTAATATGATTATATACACTATGTCAAGGAAGAAATATGTGTAAAAAAAACCAATTTCTATGTATCCATTAATGTCGTTGACCCTTCTCTACTTGGTAACATGTCATACGTATTTAATATATATATCACTTAATTATCAATGAATTATAGTATTCTAGGGTTCAAAGCTAATCATATATATGAATTAATCTCACTCAACATATTTACCATTATATACTAAATATGAAATTACATTTCCAAAGGCTCTTGATTCCAATAGACAATTGTCTAAAATTTTACTTGAAAAATTAATTATGAAAATAATGATATTAACTCAATTTTTTTCTCATGTAAATTCACATGGGCATTAGTAGTATTGCTAATCTCTTTTCCTTTTGATGAAAATAGACTTTTCATCAATAAGATCTGTTATCTAAAACACTTCAAATATAAAAATATTATCTTTAGTTTTCTTCAAATTCTGAATGATATTTTATCCATGATAAAAAAAAATTTATATGTTGAAGAAATATGTTAGTATTTGGATATAAAGATGTGATGGGACATTTTAATGAAATTTTTTCTTCTCATCTAGTAAAATTAGAATTTTTTTTTGGTAGAGTGGAAGTAGTAAACGATGTTCTTATTTTCTCTCTATCATGGAGTAAATTATTGACACACTTCAACTTCATGTGAGCTATTTTACAATTTATTATCACTTTTTCCTAGAAATTCATAAGTTTCTAGTATTACATCCATCTTAAATGCCTTTATCATATATATATATATATATATTATTTTAATGTGTACATACTATTAAATTTTCAATTTTCTTCTAAAATATATTTGAAGCCAATTTAAATTTAGAACCATCTATTTCATTGTATTGTGTATCATGAAATCTATACTTAGTAGACAGTGCCAAACTTGTCAAAATCATTAAGGCACTAGAATTAATATTTACATTATTTTTGTTGTCCAGAGGATTAGAGATGCATTCCTTATTAGGTCTAGTATTCCATTAACATTTTGGTCTCTTTAAATTAAAATTTTAGTTCTAGTCAATATTTACTAATTTTGCGGGTTTATTTTAATAGATAAACCATGTCCATACTCAACAATTGTATCATTTTTCATATATTTTTCATTTATGAACTTAATACTAAATCTTGAATTTGTCCATTATACTATTTATTGATGTTTTAAGTATTTAAAATGAAGGTACAATAGATTGATAAATTATTTATATTGTTTGGTTAGAAATTATATGTGGGTCACCTTGATTGTTTAACAATGCTAGCATAACTTATTCATGAGTTAATGGACTAATAGAATTAAATCCTAAATAGAAAGAAAGGAAAAGGGAAAAAATATGTATCATGGCATTGGAAAAGGTCTTTCCAATAGTGATTAGTGAAAATTGGGTCATGATCATTAATGATGGAAGTAGGTATGCCACGTAGGTGAAATATTTGGTCAATTAAGGTTACAAAAAATATGGAGGTAGGGTAAGGAAGGAATAAGGCAAAAAAAGGGTCATATTTGAAAAGGAAATAAATTGCCACCAAAATGACTAATTTCCCATTATAATTTGAAAGTTCTTCAATGAACTCATAAAATATTTATCCATAACCTGACAAGAATCAACAATGGTTTTAGTTGGACAAGGGTGGTGTCAATTTTTCCTTTATTCTATTGATAAATTTTGCATTCTACCACAACTTTCTTGATGTCATTTTTTATACCTTCCTATAAAAAACTATGGTCTTTCATACATTTTGAGGAACCCAAAGTGATAGGAAATTGATACGAAAAATGGGTGGCATGAAATTCAAATAATTTTTTTATGTAGACAAGTCAATTAGGAGGCCAATATATATATGCTCCATCCCATGAATAATTGAGAGTTAAAGAGGGATGAGTGGACACTTGATGAGGTGTTGAATTTAATATTCTTGATAGCATTCCTAATTTATATCATTGAGCCAAGTTGATGTGAGTAATGATAAGACACTTAAAGTACAATTATCTTAAAAATGATGTGGTAAGACATATGCAATAACATTGTATATATTTTTTGTGGGTAATCTCATAGTCATAACCAAAAAGCTTAGAGAACCACCTCTATTAAACACGTGAATAGACTCACTAGACAAGAAATACTTGAGGTTGTGATGGTTAGTTTTATTGCAAATGTGTCTACTAACACTATATGGATATCATTTGTGGCATCAAGATGATGATCATTTCCTCCTCATAGGTGGAATGAGTAATTATTTTTCATTTAGGGTATACTTATGAAATCAAGGGTTTATCCTTCTTGCATTCTAGAATAAAACAAAATCTAGAGCTGTAATCATAACTTTTAATAGTGAAAACTATCAAGAATTTGGGAATAGTAAGAATTGGAGTAATGCACATAGCTTGATTAAGTATGTCAAAGGACACTTTGGTATTTTTAACAATTAGAATGAATCCTTATTTAGCCTAACTATTATGGGGTGGGAAATTTTCCAGAGTCCTTGATAATTTTGTGTTGATATCTTTTGAGGCCATGAAACCCATGAAGGCTCCTAAGGGTTGTGGGTTTTGGAAATTTCTACATGGTTTCGATATCTATGGGATCCACCTTAACTCCTTTAGAAAAAATATTCCCAAGTTACTAAATATTAGCTTGACCAAAGAAACATTTAGAGAATTTGGTGCATAATAAATGATTAACAATAAGGATTTCAACGAAATGGTCAACTTAGTGACCCACCTCTATTTCTCAAGAGAAGAGACTTGCTAGACAATAAAATAGTTGATGTTGTGATGGTCATTTTAATGCAAGGGAATATGTTAACAAGATAAGGATGTCTTTTTTGGACGACATGATGAATGATGAGAGTTTCCTATTCATATGTGGAATGGGTAATATTTTTCTAGTTAGGGTATTTCTTATGAAAGAAAGGGGTCACTTATTGTATTAGAATAAATCCAAATATAGCTCCATAAGAATCACTTTCAATGATGATTTTTTTGGAGAAGTCAAGAATAGTGAGAACTAGAGTCATGCACATAGCTTTGTTAAGTATCTCGAAGGCCACTTTGGTATATGGGTACCATTAAAAATAATTTTATTTAGCATGGCTATGAAGGTTTGGGAACGTAGGAGATGAGATATAGCTCATAGAACATGTTTGAGTCACTCAAGGACTCAAGACTTCAGGATCATCTTCAAAAATAAACAACAACCTTCCACAAGAGGGAAAAGCAAGAACATGAAATTACAACAATGGATGCAAGATGTGGCCAATATGCAATACTCAAGATTGCAATGACATATTGGACTTACACAACTAAAAAATATCTTAGTGGAGTTACTTGGATTGATGAAATGTACATATGAAGCCTTGTTTATATAGGAAAGGAGTGAGATAGGACTAGACAAGATCATGACAAGTGTATTAATCCTATCACATGAGACAAATAATTCATAACAACCTAGGACATAAACATTAAATTCTCAATGCAAATATTAAATGCATGAGAGAATTATTAAATGCTTAGATAACTAAAAGTAAATAATGAGACATGGCCCCATTATAACTAACTTCTAGAAATGAAAACTAGGAAACTTAACTCCTAAGTAAACTTATAACAATGTGAATAGGTCCTCACTAATAACTAGTTAGGAAATAACCTCATTCACACCAAAAGGGAATTTTTCCATATTCTTTGAAAATTTTGTTTTAATATTTTATGAAGCCATGAAATCCATCAATGCTTTGAAGGGTTGTGGTTTTTGGCCATTTCTTCATGGTTTCAATCTTTGTGGGATTCACCTTAACTACTTTAGAAAAAATGTGCCCAAGATACTCAATATCAACTTGACCAAAGAAACATTTATATAATTTGGTGTATAATTTGTTGGAAATAAGGATATAGATGAAATGATCATCTTAGTGACCCACCTTGATTGATGAAGAGAAGAGACTCACTAGAAAAGAAAATAGTTGAGGTTGTGACATCCATTTTTATACAAAAGTGTCTATTACAAGATATGGATGCTATTTATGGATGGAGTGATAAATGGTGAGAATTTATTTCTCATATGTGAAATTAGTAATATTTTTTTTCTATTTAGGGTCTTACTTATGAGAGAAATGGGTCATCCTTCTTTCATTAGAATTTAAAGCCAAATCCATATCTATAAGCATCACTTTCAATGATGAAATTTTTGGAGAAGTTAGGAATAGTAAGAACTAGAGTCATGTACATAGCTTGCTCAAGTATCTCAAATTCCACTTTGGAAAATAGGCACCATTTGAATGAATTTTTTTAGCATGGCTATGAGGAGTGAGAATTTCTCCATAGTCCTTGAAATTTTTAATATAATATCTTGTGAGGCCATGAAACCTATGAAGACTATTAATAGTTACAGGTTTTGGAAAATTTTGCATGGTTTCAATTTTGTGGGATCCACCTTAAATCATTTAGAAACAATGTGCCCAAGGTACTCAATATCATCCTAAATAAAGGAAAATTTAGAGAATTTGGTGCAAAATTAGTTAGAAACAAGGATTTGGAGGTCATTGTAAAGGTGTAAGATGTTCTCTTCCTAGGTGCAATTATAAATTAGGATATCATCGAAGAAGACTAGGATAAATTTCCAAAGGAATGGGAAGAAAATATTATTCATGAAAATCTAAAATATGAATGGTGTATTGGTGATGCCAAATGGCATGACACAAAATTAATAATGACCATCATGAGTGTGGAAGGAATTTAAAATAATTTTATCTTCTTTGATATGTATCTAATGATATCCAAACTTTAAATTCATCTAAGATAAAAAATGACACCTTGGATTTCATATACCATGGGAATGGGAAATGTATCCTTGATGATGATTTTATTTAGCATATAAAAATCAATGTATAATTATTAAGGTCCACCTTTTTTTTAAATCCAATAAGCCCAAGGAGGACTAAGATTTGGTGATAGGATGAATAAGCATTTAAAATAATTTTCCTATATTAATTTCTAAATTTCAATCTTTTCTTAAAATGGGTATGAGGATGAATAGATATATGGAGGTTTACTCTTAGGGATTTGAATTCCATGATCTTCAAGGTGACATGTATGTAAGTAAATGGTCCAAGAATGTGAAATTTATCCTTGATGATGATTTTGTTTAGCTTATAAAACTAATGCAAGGGTATCTTTGTCACACCCACACATGTTATGATACCAATTGATGCAAGGGGGATCCCATCACACACATTCTCAAAAAAGTAAATTAAATCTTCTTATGAAGGGTACTCCCCTAAAAAGCATACATGCCCAACAATTTCAACTTTCACATTAATATAAAATAAAAGCAACTCCATTAACCTTTCAAAATTTTATTAAAAATTATACTTGTAGTGTAGGAAAAAGTATCCCCTTTTCACACTTAATTTGGGAATAATTAATAATAAAATGAGCTTAATGTTGCCTTAATTTAGTGTTGTAATATGTTTTACATATTCACTTTAAGTTTAGATCCCTTTTAAACTAAATGGACTTAATTGTGCCTTATTTAGGGTGTTGTAAAGTGTATCTTTACACTTTCACACTAATCTAGGGATTTATGAATTAATTGAGGTTAATTTCCTTAATTGGTCCTTTTAATTCAAATCCAATCCTAATTAAATACATTTTTTGAGGGATAAGACTTGAAATTCATAAATACCATTATACAACACTTAACTTTGGAAGATGTGTGTCCTAGGTAAGTGACATAGATCTCATTCGCCATAGGGTGAATGGGTCCTCACTTAGTCCTATGACCCTATTTTTACATGATATTTCACCTTGTTCGATGTGTGTCCTAGGTAAGTGGCCTAGGACCCATTCACCCTATGGAAAATGAGTCCTCACTTAGACCTAGGACCCTTCTTTGAAATATTTTTTTAGTGGTATTTTAATGATTTTAAATCTATAATTCAATGTCGGCTTGTGATATTTGAATTTGGAGAATTAATGTTAAGATATGTATAAATAAAAGGCTATTTCACTTAGTTTCACCTAGCAATTTCAAGTCTTCAAGAATTCTAATAAATTTATGAGCAAGTGTGATCAAGAGAACTCAAGAGCATTTCTAAGGAATTCAAGGGTAGATTTATAGAAGAATATTGCAGCAATCAAGATTCCATTTTCATGTCAAATATGTATTGCATCATGCATGTTGTTTGAGCTAATGTTTTAATGTAGTGTTCAAGATCAAATCAAGAATATCAAAGGCATTGTTTCACATCAAGTTTCATGATCAAGATCTACATTCATTGAGGCCACTTCATTCTATTTTGAAGATTTATCCAAGGTTTCAAATAAGGTATCATTGTTCGTGTTTCATTGTTCATCATAAGGTTCAATTACCAAAATGAGGTTTGACCAAGGCAAACCCCTATTCCCTAACAAAACAAAATTTTCTCTCTTTTTGATGTGTGATTGTAAATTTTAGGTTGAAGATCAATTGGAGAGAAAAATTGAAGACAGTTGCAAGAAAATTTGTCAAATCATGAAAATTGAGCTACAGGTTTTATTTTTGACTTTCTGACAGTGAACAATTGAAATTTGGGAGTGTAGACATAGAAGAACAAAACCCAAAAATTGATTTTCAAGAGCCCTAGCCAGGACCCATTCACCATAGGGTGAATGAGTCCTCATTGAGGTTTGAAAAAGAATCTTTGGTGATAGGTACACAACATTTGGTCCTTTCTAGATCTATATTTTGACTGTTGTTTGGGTTAGGTTTGGTTATTGTTTCTCATTTGCACATTATAACAAACATTTTGAATGAAATTAGAGTGGAATAGGTGAATCATATGTTTCATTATGGTGAACCTATTTTCCTCTTATTTTTGGTGAACCCAACCTTTTGAGCATTGTAATTATCTAATTTTGGAGTCCTATTTCATCCTAGATTCATATATTGCATTCATTTACATCTCTTTGCATTGAATTAGGTCTCATTTAGGGTGTCTAGTTTGCATTCAACTTTGCATTGCATCTAAGGTTTTAGGATTGCATATCTTGCATTCTTTAAATCTAAAAAATACAAAAAAATTTAGTCATATTGTTTATCATTTAAATCATATTAACTTGCATTTGAAAATTGAAACAAAATTGCATATCAAATTAGGTGCTCTATGTTATCATTTTGTCACATTTTGCACTTGCATTTCACAGAAAAACCAAACTGAAACTTGTTGTAACCAACTAGAATCTAAAAACCATTGAAAAAAACTTAAAAATCTATAAAAAATTGTTTCAAATCCCTCATCTAGGACCTATTCACCCTAGGGAAAATGAGTCCCTAAGACTTGTTGTAACTAACTAGAATCTGAAAAACCATTGAAAAACACTTAAAAATATGTAAAAATTTGTTTCAAATCCCTCCTCATCTAGGACCCCATTCCCTAGGGTGAATGAGTCCCTGATCAGGTCACATTCTAATTTTTGGGCATTAAAATATCCAGTTCTACATTTTGGTTTGTTGCTTTCAGATTTTTGTTACTATTTCCAGAATTTTTGTTTCATTAATTTTCTCATATCTAGCTTAATTAGGTAAAGTTAGTGCATTGTGTGATTTCAAAATTGCATTTACAAGATATTACTTTTAGGTTTTTACATAGTTTAATAAAAAAATTACCTTGTTTTAGATTTGAAAATCTGAAAATGGATAAGTTTTTTAGCAATGTGTGGAAGTCCTTGTTCTCCTTGGTTGATGTTTCAAGTTGTGCTTTTAACAATGATCCTAATGTAATTGACTCTAACCATGCTCAACCAACTCCTAATGAGTGTCCTTGTAAAGTTGACATCATTAGAGAAGATGATGCTAGCATGCATGAGTTCATAAATGATTGCCTTAACAATCTTGAGAATAATGCATCCTTTTACCCTTCCATGAAACAACCAACACAACTTGAGATGTTTGGTATTTTACATCCTAAAATGCAGTCTCAAACTAAGCCTAAAATTTCAACAAGAAGTGAACCTAGCTCCTCTAATCAAGTGCATACCTATCCATCTTATGTTAACAAGGTGACCAACACTCCTATCAACCTTGAAGAGACTTATGGCCAAGGATTTAAGATTTTAACCAACCAAGGATGTGACATAACTAATGAGCTTGCAATTCATAAAATTTTAGAACAACTTCCTATTGAAAAAACCAAAGGATTAGGATATCAAGATCCTCGTCATGACATAAGTGTCCTCCTTCCTAAGGAACAACTAATTTCTCGTAAGGATAATAAGGGAATCTTAGGTCCTCCACCTCAAAATTTATCTCAAAACATTGGTGAATGAAGCAAGAAACAAAAGCCTTAAAAACTCAAGAAACTCAAATTTCCATGTCCCATGTCTGAAAATGAAAGAATCTTACACACACTTCTAAATCAAGGACTCATAGCATTCCTTCCCATTAGAGAAAATCCAAATCCAAATCCTAAGAGCACAAACAAGTCTCACTATCAATAGCATAGAACTATTGGGAATAGTACTGATGAGTGTCGTGCTTTAAAAATAATATTTGAGAAGTTTGATATCATAAAAAATAATCCCTTAAAGCATGCCCCTTTGCTCCTTGCCATGTAATAGTTGTAGGATCCTAGTATTATCATTATTACATGTTATACATTCATTGTGAATCATTCTCTTTATCGCAAGGAGCTCATTCTCATCACCTATCTTGGCTCATCCTTGTCCTACACTTAGTAGGGGAAAGGGGTTAGTTAGCCTTGTCCTAGTTTAGGCACTTGTCATTGTCCCTTTGGCTATTTTCCCGCCTTCTACATATACTAATCAAGATTGGGATGCAGACGACCTGCTATAGGTTAATGAATCACATGTACCTTACTATTATTTTTTTATTTTTTATTTTTCATCGTTCTTTATATGATTGCATGTGCGTAATGTGATCCCTTGTAACTGTTATGTTTGATGTATCTCTCTCTCTTTGTGCATTCATCTATATGTATCTACATTCTTCTATATGTCGTAAATATTTTATCTTTTTTGTTTGTCTTGTGTTTTCCTTTTGTGGATGACGCAAGGCGTCGAGACATTTAGGTCTCTTCCATGTTGGCTTGAAAGGATTTTTCTTTTTTTTCACTCTTTATGTGTCATTATTCTAGTTCTATGAGTATTTGGGGAATGATGACATTTATGAGCTCTAAAACAACATTGTAGAAAATATTAGTGACCCCAAATCCATAGATCCCTTATGTATTTTTGGGGGCAATCCCTCCCTCGTTTTTCATGATGTAGCTTTCTTTCGGAAACATATGACTTGGCATAGGGACTTTCTGAGGGAGATCTCATGTCTTAGGAGTAAACATTGTCTAGTTTAAATAAATTTCTCACATGAATGGTGTTAGCAAATGCTTTAAAGTGGGGGCATACATCAATAATATCTTTCAACATTTTTCATGTTTCATTGTGTGATTTTCTTTCTTTTTCTTGTGATACATCTTTTTCTTGGTGGTGTCATTATGTTTGATGTCCTCCAAGAGTGTGATATCTCTTAGCATATGACTTTCCTCTTAGTGGTGATGCAACACACTATATTCCCTAAGTTGTGAAACTTTTAGTCTTGATTTTTCCTCTCTTGGAGACATTAGCCATGATGATCCCTACGAAGACCTTACATGAATTAATCAAGACCCCCTTGAACAAAAAACCCCATATATATAATGTTCATAAGTGTTTGGCATAATACATCTTGCTAACCTTGTGAAGATCAAACCCTAAAATTCAAGGCCACCTAGCATAACATACCTTGCTTGCCTAAGGAGCCTTTCCTAGCATTATGGCACCTTATTGAAGTTATTAGAGGGATAGCTTTGATATGGTCAATACGATGAGAATCCGAAATAGAGGCATGAATTTCTCATTGTACGATGAGAAGCCGATGCAGAGGCATGAATTTCTCACTAAACCACCCTATTGGAAGACTCACCTAGTGGAGAACCTAAAGTTTTGCTACCTCAGAGTGAGCACAAACTGATAACTTAGATGTGTTCCACACCGCGTTGGGAAATCTAGGCTTGATTCTTCTTTGTCTTTGATGTTGTGTGATTGTGTATCTTTGTCATTGTTGCATACATAAGTTTCTTAAATGTCTACTTTAGTGTGAGTTTGACACGGGGTCATACTCTCACTAAAGTGGGGGAAAATGTAGTGTAGGAAAAAGTATCCCATTTTCACACTTAATTTGGGAATAATTAATAATAAAATAAGCTTAATGTTGCCTTAATTTAGTGTTGTAAAATGTTTTGCATATTCACTTTAAGTTTAGGGCCCTTTTAAACTAAATGGACTTAATAGTGCCTTATTTAGGATGTTGTAAAGTGTACCTTTACACTTTCACACTAATCTAGGGATTTATTAATTAATTAAAGTTAATTTTCCTTAATTGGCCCCTTTAATTCAAATCCAAGCCTAATTAAATGTATTTTCTGAGGGATAAAACCTGACATTCATAAATGAAATTATACAACACTTAACTTTGGAAGATGTGTGTCCTAGGTAAGTGATCTAGGACCCATTCACCATAGGCCAAATGGGTCCTTAGTTAGTCCTCTGACCCTATTTAAATACATGATATTTCACCTTGTTCGATGCATGTCCTAGGTAAGTGGCATAGGACCCATTTGGCCTATGGCGAATGGGTCCTCACTTAGACCTAAGACCCGTCTTTGAAATATGTTTTGGTGGTATTTTAATGATTTCAAATCTATAATTCAATGTCGACTTGTGATATTTGAATTTGGAGAATTAATGTTAAGATATGTATAAATACAAGGCTATTTCACTTAGTTTCACCTAACAATAGCAAGTCTTCAAGCATTCTAGAAAATCTATGATTAAGTGTGATCAAGAGAATTCAAGAGAATTTCTAAGGCATTCAAGGGCAGATTTATAGAAGAATATTGTAGCAATAAAGATTCCATTGTAATGTCAAAGATGTATTGCATCATACATGTTGTTTGAGCTAATGTGTTGATGTAGTGTTCAAGATCAAATCAAGCATATCAAAGGCATTGTTTCAGATCAAGTTTCATAATCAAGATCTACATTCATTGAGGCCACTTCATGCTAGTTTTTAGATTTATCCAAGGTTTCAAATATGGTATCAT
Source organism: Sequoiadendron giganteum (assembly GCA_007115665.2). Lineage (NCBI taxonomy): Eukaryota > Viridiplantae > Streptophyta > Pinopsida > Cupressales > Cupressaceae > Sequoiadendron > Sequoiadendron giganteum. Next base: position 189,701,777 of record CM021108.1, read on the forward strand.
TGTTCACGTTTCATTGTTTTATCATAAGGATTAATTACCAAAACAAGGTTTGACCAAGGAAAACCCTTATTCCCTAACAAAACAACATTTTTCTCTCTTTGATGTGTGATTGCAGATTTTAGGTTGAAGATTAATTGGAGAGAAAAATTGAAGTTGCAAAGTTATCAAAGTTGCAAGAAGCATTGTCAAATCATGGAAACTAAGCTACATGTTTTATTTTTGGCTTTCCGATAGTGAACAACTAGAATCTAGGAGTGCAAACATAGAAGAACATAACTGAAAAACTAATTTTCAGGAGCCCTAGTTAGGACCCATTCTCCATAGAGTGAATGAGTCCTTAGTGAGGTTTAAAAAAAAATCTTTGGTGATAGGTACATAACATTTGACCATTTCGAGATTTGCATTTTGACTCTTGTTTGGATTAGATTTGGTTACTGTTTCTCATTTGCACATTATAGCACACATTTTGAATAAAATTAGAGTGAAATAGGTGAATCATATGTTTCATTATGGTGAACCTATTTTCCTCCTTTTCAATACTATAGAAGAAAGAGCTGAAAATCATCATCCAAATTAGCATACAATAGCACTCAACTTCCCTCAAAATATTACTCACACAATCTACACTCTTTGCACCTACACAAGATAAATGTAAATAACACAAATTCATATTTTCATTTAATAAACATGTTTAAATATGAAATTATAGACTAGAAAGGGTCTCAATACCTCATCTGTATAAGAAAGGGTTGTTATAGATGAGTAATCCCACAATAATGAGTTCCACTTTTTGGCCAAGATGGATAATTATATCAACATTTTTAACTGAAGCTTCACCTTTTGAGACCTATAGTAGGTAAACCATTAAAAATTTGAAGATGATGTGAACTAGTGATTTGTGAAAATTTATGTGTAGATTATAAATATATATATTTGAAATAAATTGTGAATCTTTCAACACCTCCTTTAATAGCTAGTTTTAAATAGTAAACAACATTTTCAAAAATTAACATTTATGTTGTCCAACATATTTTTTTTTATAGAAAGGATAAAATTCTAATTTTTAAAATATAAATTCTTAACATCAATATCTAGGGCATTGATATTTTTTCACAATTTTTTGTTACATTTAATTTATTTTTTTTGTTTTTGAAGTCACTATAACTATAGTTTGGACATAGGTGTATCCCATCCAACATAACTTGTTTTGTATATATAGAAATTCAGTTTTTCTTTTTTTGGTGAGACAAGGACATCAATACCTAGGGAAAAGGTATTTTTTGATTTTTGTACAATTGTTTACTATTTTTCCACCTCTATAAAATGAAGAACTTGATGTTCATTGAAAACCTATGTTTAGTAAAAATTGAAAATTAAATAAATGATAAAATTAGAACATATCAAAAGTATACTTGTTGGAAATCTTATAATAAGAGCTACATAGTTAAAAAATTTAATTTATAAATGAATTTATTTGATCCCTCAAAAGGTAAAGAAAAAGTGTTTTTTTGCCAGCATTTTGATAGGTGCAAAGGAGACTCCATTATGGGTATGTTTTATGACTAGAGGGGTTCTATCAAAGAGAGTTTGATCTAAGGGGGTATTATCCAACCCTTGTTTATGTTTCTAGTTGATGGTCTAGTTTCTCTTAAAGGATAGCTACTTCGTATGCTTAGAGACCCTAGGTCAATGGCCAATGAACATGAGACATGCATATAAATTCTCCTCTACACTTTAGGCTTTGCAAAACCAAGGTGGGTACCCCTATAAAATCATACACATATAACAGCTCTATGTTATGATTCCTTTGATAAAAATCATCACACTACTATGGGAGAAGGTCACCAGATGGGCTAAATCATCATTGCAACCCTCTATATTCTGCTATGATTCTGCTATGATTCTTTGTAGTGTAGAAAATGACATAAAATAGTAAAATACATGAAAGTAAATAGTTTTTTATTTTATGGTTTGAAGGTTTGATTCTACCCTAGGTTCAAACTTTGTGAGTCTCCTTGACCAGTGCCTAATCCATACAGAGTCAAGAATGAAATAAAATCCTACAATAGACCAACCATGGCTTCTCATAACCTCACTTCCTCACAGTGAGAAACCAACAAAAGGAAAATACAATCACACTTCTTACTAATCCAATTATAGCTAAAAAACCTTCATATCTCTATGCAAGCATTTACATCAGTCCTTGAATGATAGGAAATCACAAAAATAGTTCAAACAACAAATGTGCTTGAAGAATATAAATAGCTCTTGATTAAATTACTTCAAAATATAATGTGTACAATGTTGAAGAGCATGATAGATTGACATTAAGATTTGAGATAAAATACAATGTGTATTGAAGTCATCTGTTGTTATTACATAAAAAAACTTACAACATTCCCTATCTAGATTTCAAAGACTAACCTAATCAACTTGACACAACAAAATATTTACACAAAACTAGAAGTCAAAATTGTGGAAGGGAGAACACTACTCCAAACCCCTTAGGTTGGAGAGCATAATTCTAAACCCAAACAAAAACAAAAAAAATGCCTTTATAGTGTAGGAATAATTCAAAATTTACTTCAAACCCTAACCCTAACTAAATTAGAGTTACAAAAATGATGAAATCCAATCATATTACAATATTTGAAATTCCCCCCAAAAATAGAGCCGCAACTCCAAGCGCAACGGTCCTTGACATCTCAAATAGAAACCCCATAACACCTCTCATGAATGTAGAAATGGCACTCCTGAGGAAAACGCAACCAAATTCAAACAAGCAAGAGATATTTTATAGATCGTGCCCTTCCTTTCCATCCATGTCTTTATTATAACCCAATGCGAGTAGCTGAGGCAGCTACAACAATTTATTTTTCCATTTATGTCGACCCACAACTATTTCCTACATTCACACTAGACTCCACTTCCCGACCATAGGAGAATTGGATATTTGAATATTGGACATTGATCTACCTCCTTCATGCCAATATCCAATGTCCATCGTTCATTGCCTTGAACTTTAAAACTTGACTGTCAAATTAAAAAACTTTTAAAATATGGGTCATTGATCACCACCACATCATTCATACCTATCACACTTAGCCCAACATGGAGTAATTCACAACAGTGATGCGAATTACTTACACAATACAATATGATCCTTCCACCTGTCAACATATCACACTATCACACTCGAACCTGGACCCCACCATCACCTTCATATCACATATCATAGATATGCCATGAGTGCTTTGGTATAAAATTGTGATGCACTAAGTGCATGTGATGGATTTCAAATTTTATCCTTTTTTTGCCCATCGTCTGATCTCACCATCATGCATCACAAAAAGGCCTCAAAATTTTTAGCACACAAATATGATGCACTAGGCATCTGCGATGCAACATAAAATTATTTTAGCATATACTCTCTATTGCACATCACACATTGAACACCAACCTCATAACAAGAAATCACAATGCAAAGATTGCATGCGATAGCCACTGATCTTGATCTTTAATCTTGAGCCATTGGATGTCTCATCACAACCTTTACAAGTATCATAGTTTTCCCTAGCGTGACATCATTCATGAAAGTGATGTGAATTGTGTATGCAATAACCGTTTGATCACCCTTATCAAATCTGAACCATTGAAACCAACACACCACCGAACACATGTCACCTCCCTTCTTCCTCATTGAAAAAAACAAAGGGCCCACCACATCATTATGGGATAGTGGGCTTCCACCACCTATCCATGGTGATGTCACACATTGTTCATCACCCATTGCATAAGGGTTTTCATTACCTTGGATCATAACTGTGATGTATTGAAGGCTAGAAATGATCGTTAGATCTTCATTCCTCAAATCCCGATCATTAGAATCCTCATCGTGCAAAGCTAGACCATCACAGATAGCACGCTACCAACCGATCATGAAAAAGTGATGCACTAAGCCCTCATGATGACCATTGGATTTCTCTTTTCATCTAAGCCATTGTAATCAATATCATGCCACTCAAGATCATTGCGATTAGCATCAAGGTGACATCATTTACAAAAATTATGTGAATGGTGCACATGATGGCCATTAGATCACGCTTCTTAAAATTTGAGTTGTCGATCCACAACCAACAACCTAGGTACCGATCCCCACCATGACACATGTCACCTCCTCACTCCCCCGTTGGGAATATGAATCTTCATGTGGGTCCCCTATGGGCTATTGGGCAATGGTGGAGATTAAAGCAACATCCACTAGAACCGTTGGATCAAAGGGCCGAACACCCATATGACCCTTCAAATTGTCGAGGCCCACCAAAAACATCACATACATGTCACACGCCCACTATCCCTCGTCCTTCCTTTAATGAATATTTTAGCCCAACGGGTTAGCGAAGATGAGTAGAATTTAGACACTTGGACAACTTGAACAAGTTATAAGGCACGTGCCTTATGTTATGACTTAAAAGGGGTCATGCCTAGGGAAATAAGGACTTGGGAAAAATTATTTTCGACCCTCAGACATAGGAAAATGATCAAATATTAAAATGGGACTGTGACCACATATTGCTAGGAAAATAGGGCCAATGACATCGATGACATAAGTTATAACTTAAGTGGCTCAAAAAGTGAATGTTGGTCAATGACAAATTAGAACACGAGTAAGGATTTTTGCGAATGATGAGGGTTTAAGAGGGTTTTAATCCTAAAACTAAACCATAATGAATGAAATACAAACCCTAATGCCCAAGAGACCCATAATTTGGAAAAAAGGACCCTAGGACCAATGATATTTTCAAAGTTCCACCAACCCTCTTCATTTAAAACCCTTTAGATGAAATCCCTCAAGGCTTAAATCATTAGTTTTTCTAAAAAAATGTGATTTTAGACAAAAATTTGGATGTCCCATGTTTGGGACCCATTATTGTGGGATGACCCACATCATCTATATAGAAATGCATGTCTAAATTTAGACTATAAAGAAAAAAAATGCAACTTAAAATAAACTAAACATCTTGATGTAAAATCTGATTTTCTTCAACTCTCAATCTTCACACACTTGCAACAATTTTTTTTTATATGAATAGGACAACTAAGAGGGGGGGATGAATCAGTTTTACATTAAAACATCAAATCCCTCATTGACATTTAGATCTTTATTATCCCTTAAAACCTTAATCATATTTAGCATGAAAGTAAACAAGTGAAACAACAACACATCAAAACACCATGCACAATAGAACACTAGATTTATATGGAAAACCTAAGGGGGGAAAAACAAAGATGAGGATTTGTTCACAATATAAAGTAATATCAATACCAAATATAATAGGTTCACTACTAGAGGTCTCACTATCCAAATAATGAAGGGCTCACTACTGAATTAGAAAGAAGAAAGAAAGGAATTATTACAAAGAGTGATCCATCTCATAGCAGTAGGAAGATCCACCACAAAAGATTTAAACCATCCACAAGCTCCAATTCACTACCTTCATTAACTTTAGGTATATTACAAATGTAGACCCTTCTACTCACTTCTTTGAAGTCATAAGAATTAAGCTCACATTCAGATCACCACACTTAATCAAATTTTCATCTTTCACACATATTATACAAATCCACACTCATCTCTAATGATTTACCTTTCTTATATACCATCTAAAACCTTCAAAACATTCTCTAAGGTTGGCTATGCACCTCAAACATGCAATTATAAAATAGGTCAGCACGAAACACTTTTGCAGTGGGAAGAAGTGAAGGAAGACCATGCCACAACTTAATTGGAACCCAAATCAACACTAGCATGATTCCCAACACTTCCAAAAATAACAATCATCCTTTATAATTAGCGTTATCATGCCAGGTTGGCTAAGCCTACACTAACACTAACACCTCTCCAACTCTGAAAACATCACATGACCTCAAAGCAACACTCCATGACATCGAAGAATATTCCACACCATCAAAATATTTTCCACTACTACTACAACCACCTAAAACTTAAGAACAAATTTATTCTATGGAACCACACACATTGGCACAAACATCCAACACACCAAACAACCTTGTGGAACACCAAAACACTTGAAACCTCAAGGAAAGGTAGATATAGATAATATAAGCATGTTCCCAACTTCGTAAGACAAGAATGTTCAATGCAGAGAAATGCAGAGCAATCTCATTTCTCTTAGACATCTTGTTTCACTAGACAACCATATTGTCACACACAACTTTCACCACAAAACAATCTAGAACCTGAAACTCTAGATATAGAACCTTTGAGCACCTTTTCTCATCATATCCAAACAACATAAGAATATCTCCAACCTTGAAGATATGCGGAGAACGACACTGAATACCACTTTATCACACTGTAATCTCTTTTATTTAAATTTTCTCAAAAGCACTTGGAAACCAAGTGAACTTACTATGCAACTACAACTCTCATTCATGAAGACATTAATGACAACACTGATGAAAACACCATAACACCTTCTGTTAGAGTAAAGGTTTTAACTTAATTATGTTGATTAAGTTACCTTTATTCCCTTCTTAAGATTTCACTCTAGTTTGCATAAAGTGACATTTAATAATTATATTAATTATTAAATGTTTTCCTATTAGGGTTTCTATTAGGGTTTGCATGATCTCCTTTTATAAGGATTGATCTCATTGTATTATCACATCAATTCATTCTCTCATTCTCTCTGATATATACATTTTCAGTTTTCAGAGAACCCTTGCTTGTTTGTCTCCATCTCTTCTTTTGTGACAGGTTGTTTGCATGCAAGTGATCTCCGGGGTTTGTGAAGTTGTATTTTCTCAACTTCTACATGGTATCAGAGCTCTAGACCTGCTGCTTCCTGTTCTTGTTTTGAAATTTTTTGGAGTTTCAAGGGTTTGGGGTTTGTTTTTTTGATCCAAGGCATACCTGCAATTTCAAAGAATTTTTAGCTCAAACGGACCTTGCCATTGTGTCTGCAGTAGTCCAAAACCCCTAAATCGACTGTTCATTCATCCATTTTGGACAAAGTTGAATTTTGGGGCAATTTTTTTTTGCAGGTATAGCCGTACGGCTGTCGTTTGTGCGTGGATCGGAGAAAAATCCTGGTAATTTTTTTTTTTTTAAAAAACATTGTGAAATTGTTATTTGATTTTTTATTTCAAAAAAAATCAAAAGAATTTGTTTTTAAAATTGCAGTTTAAGGGCTTGCTAGCCCTGGTACTAGGGTACCCGCAGGTACCTGTGTATGCAGGCCTACGGGCCCTAAGTACGCCGATCGACATACTACCAGCCGCCGGTGGCTTTAATGCCGACTGGTGGTCTAACAGTACCATTGGTGATAGTACCTGCTAGGTCGTGGCCTGGTACAGGCCGACCGTTTTTAAAAAAAATTTGTTTGTTTTTTTATGTGAAAAAATAACATTTTTTTTATGATTTTTTTTTAATAAAAAGTCACACCTTTTTTTATATAAAAAACAATTTTTCGTAAAATAAGCCTAGTTATGCTTTTGCGGTGATGGTCGTTTGGCCGTCAAATTTAAGCTCACATTTTTCTGTGACGACCGTATGACCGTCAAATTTAATGCAGCGCTAGCTTTTTTCCCCTTTGGACCTATTTTTCTTCCAGAGGATGTAACTTGGGCATACGATATCCTTTTTTGGAAAACGAGATATTGTCAGAAAGCTGGTTCTGTCAAATTTCTAGTGGTCTAGGGCTCATCACTTCTTTTTTCTATTGGTGCATTCTATAGTCATTTTTTTGGCTGTCCTTCATGTATTTCCAGCTTTTTGTCCTTTGTGGGCATTTTGAGGATCATTTGTAAGCAATCTTTTATGTAAACGCACTGAGATAAAGTGCCACACTATTGTACATGTATTTTTGGGGATTTTGCACATAAGGTTGTGCCATATTTTGTACTCGCACTATTATTATAAAGTGCCATGGGGGGTTGTGTAGTGCCTTTGTTTTTCCATCACACCTTTGTCTGGTGAGTGTCCCTCCACAACGACAATGGATCCTATGATTCCAGCCTCATGCGTGTGTGCTTTATTTTACACACCACTTTTTCAGTTGTAGGGGCTTCCTTGTGCACTTTCAGATGTTGTTTCTTCTCCTTCATGCACTACAGGGTGTTACACACCATTTCAGTGGATCTGTCAGGCTCTCCCAGTTCAGCATTATGGGGGGTATTATACTGTTCTTGCTAATTATTCCTTGGTTTCACCTTGGAAGGAATCTTCCATTCTCAGTTGATCAGTGTTTCAGACTATTGGTACTTGTGCCATTTGTATCTTCGTTCCAGGTGTTTGCCTTTGTTTTCCATCTGATTCAAGTAGTGTAATTTGGGGCACTCATGTAGATTGTTGTCTTCTTGATCCTGATCATCCTATCTTTAGCAAAGGTTCTTCAGTACCATAGTAGTCATCTTTCGATAGTTGTTTGCAGCTTCTTCTACTTCAGTGATGTTCTTCTTGGCTTTCTACATCTCTTTTTGGAGTAGAGTTTTTCCCATGAGGTTTTCTCTATTTCTCCTCTTTACAGAGATTTGGTTGTATTTGGGTACCTGATTTGGCCTAGTTGCCGGGACCCATATTTGCCTTCTTGCATTGTAGTTACCTTTGCTTTTTTGCACTTGTTTGTAGCTGCACTTTTGCTCATCTTAAGGGGGGGTGTTAGAGTAAAGGTTTTAACTTAATTATGTTGATTAAGTTACCTTTATTCCCTTCTTAAGATTTCACTTTAGTTTGCATAAAGTGACATTTAATAATTATATTAATTATTAAATATTTTCCTATTAGGGTTTCTATTAGAGTTTGCATGATCTCCTTTTATAAGGATTGATCTCATTGTATTATCACATCAATTCATTCTCCCATTCTCTCTGATATATACATTTTTCAGTTTTCAGAGAACCCTTGCTTGTTTGTCTCCATCTCTTCTTTTGTGATAGGTTATTTGCATGCAGGTGATCTTCGGGGTTTGTGAAGTTGTATTTTCTCAACTTCTACACCTTCTTATCAAATCAAAAAATATCCCCAACTATGACAACACTAGCATCCCGCCAACAAATTCAACACACAATTTCGTATAGTTGACATTAATGACCAACACCAACAACTGTTGACATTAATGAAAACATCAAGAAGCTTCCAACAATCTCCCCCTTTATCATTGATGGCAACACCACTACTAAAACCCATCAACAAAAACTTTGAAACAAGCAACACTAAGTAGAACTCCCCCTAACTGAGACATCTCCCACTCTTCATATTCTCATTCTATTTCTCTTGAACACTCCCCCCCTTGTGGTATTCAAACCATATTCAACCAACTCTCTCCTAGGAAACTCTAGCTCTCTCCTATAATACTTTTCTGAACTTTGGTTTTTCAACCAATCTAACTCTCTCCCCCTTTGAAATCAATGGAAAAGGGAAATAAGCTCATCCAAATCTCTTGCTCTCCCCCTTTGAAAAATTCAAAGGGTAATAGTTGCACCTTTCACACATCATCTACATAAGATTTTTTCCTTGACATTTGTATACACCATTTGTAACACAAACACGCAACTGCACTCTCTCTTCATTACACTTACTTTTTTGCACTCTCCCCCTTAGTGGCAAAAAATATGCCTCATCTAACCTCACCAACCAAAAATACTACTACATGATCCTCTTGAGAGGTAGCCTTCATCAGTCTAGAATAAAAATAATAAATCTTGAATTCTCCACCAAACAGATGCACAATATTATGCATCTAATTTAAAGAAGGAGATGCAATAATCCCTAACTTCTACTAGAGATACTCAAATTTATCTTTGGGAAGAGCCTTTGTGAAAATATTTGCAACTTGATCCTTTGTAAGCACATACTCCAGCGTCACCTTATTTTCTACAACCTTCTCTCTTAGAACATGATACCAGATTGAGATATGACATGTCATTGAATGCATCACTAGATTCTTTGATATATTGATAGCACTTGTATTATCACATAAGATAGAAATAGGTTCATTATATGATATTATGATATCTTTCAATGTCTTCTTCATCCATAATACTTGTGTGCAGGAAGATGCTGCAACAATATACTCTACCTCTATAGTAGATAAAGATATTGAATCCCACTTTTTACTTAGCCAAGAAACCAACCTACTTGCAAGAAAGAAAGAACCTCCACTTTTAATTTTTCTATCATCCACTCAACTTGCCCAATTTGCATCTGTATAGGAACTTAAAGAGAAATCACTACCCTTTGGATACCATAGACCATAGTCTGGAGTGCCCTGCAAATATCTGAATATCTTCTTTACTGCTACCACATGTGATTCTCTAGGATCTTCTTGAAATCTAGACACAAGACAAGCTGCATGTAGGATATCCAATCTAGTGTCAGTTAGATATAGTAGTCCTCCAATTATTGATTTGTACTAGCTCTAATCAGTCCTATGAGATTCATCATTCTTGATCAACTTGCAACCAGTAACCATAGGAGCACATACCGATTTAATGCCCTCCATTCCAAACTTCTTCAATATTTCCTTGACATATTTTGACTATGAAATGAATATTCCCTTTTCTGTCTGATTGATTTACAACCCAAAGAAGAAAGTCATCTCCCCAAACATTGACATCTCAAATTCATTTTGCATATCTTTTGAATTTTTTTTGTATATTACCTCATCTCATTCAAAGATTATATCATCAATATACACAACCAAAATCAAGATTTGATCCTTCTCAACTTTAAAGTAAAGATTTCTATCTGCAGTACCTTTATTGAATCCCTACTGCAACAAGTAACTATGCAATCTTGAATACCAAGCTCTAGGATCTTACTTGAGTCCATGCAATGCCTTATTCAATCTACAAACCGTATTAGAATCATCTGATAACTGATAGCCTTCTAGTTTTTCAATGTATACCTCTTCTTCTAATTCACCATTCAAGAAAGTAGATTTCACATCCATGTGATAAAATTTGAAATCCTTATGTGCTACAAAGGCCTAAAACACCCTAATGGCCTCTATTCTTGCCACCGAAGTAAATGTCTCCTCAAAATCTATTCCTTCCACTTGTGAGTAGCCCTTACACACAATTCTAGCCTTATTTCTGACAACTTGTCCATTCTCATTCACTTTGTTCTGAAATACCCATTTAGTTCCTATTACATTCTTGTTTGCTAGTCTTGGGACTAATTCCCAAGTTTGATTCTTCTCAATCTTCATCAATTCTTCTTCCATGGCTTTGGTCCAATTCTCATCCTTACATGCCCCAATCACTGTCTTAGGTTCTACTTTAGAAACTAGACACAAATTTACCTGTTCTTCTATCATAACATGTTTTCTTCTTGTCAGCACGCCTTTTTTTCTTATCACTAATGATCTGATATTCAGAATGATTATTTTGCACATACTTAGGAGTCTTAGGAATCCTTTTCATAACATTTTCCTCTTCAACCTATATCTCCTTTTCCTTCTCTTCTTCTTTTTCCTCTTCTCTACAAGAGGACTCATCAAATTTATATCCTTCTATTAGTACTGAGATTTTATATGGTTCTTCATCTATTTTTACACTTACACTTTCAAATATCTTTTTTAGCCTCTTGTTGTAAAATCGATTAGCCTTGCTTCTTGTAGAATATCCAAGGAATATTCTTTCATTTGACCTTGCATCAAACTTTCCCAAACTTTCATCTCTTTTGATATAACATTTTCTTCCAAACACTTTGAAATAATTGACAATAGGATTTCGTCCATACCATAGTTCATAGGGAGTTTTTGAAATGTTTAGTCTTGCTTGTACTATGTTGAGTATGTATATTGCATTATGAATAACTTCTCTTCAATAAAAATCTGGTAGATTTTCTTCCTTCATCATTGTCCTTGCTGCTTTTTGAACTGTCCTTTTCTTTCTCTCCACTACTCCATTCTACCAAGGAGTTCTAGGAGCTGACAAATGCCTCTTTATTCCATGATTTTCACAAAATTTATTAAACTCATCAAAGTTGAACTCTCCACCTATTTTAGAACTTAAGCACTTGATTTTCATATCCATTTCATTCTCAACCATAGCTTTAAATGCTTTAAAATTATCTTGAGCTTTTGATTTTTCTTTGGGAAAATTTACCCAAGTCATTCTAGAGTAACCATCAATTAACAACATGAAATACTTGTAACCTTGAAAGCTTCTTGTTATTGTAGGTCCACATAGGTTTATATGCACTAACTCCAATGGTCTTGTGTTAGAATATTCTTTGATATTGAACCTCTTTCTTGTTTACTTCCCAACCTGACATTCCTTGCAAACTGCATTGATAGGCTTTTTAATTCTTAGTAGATCTCTCATAGCTTGAGTAGAGTTGATCCTCACTAGATTATCAAAATTTATGTAACACATTCTTCTATTACATAGCAAAATTTCATTGGTTTGAGTCATAAAACACTTACCATTAGTACCTTTGAGTTCATAAGCATTCCCATCTATCCTTGTTCGTGTAGCAACCAAATTTCCAAATCTTCCTTGTCCGATTTCACAACCACCCTCCTAAAATACAAGATTATATCATTTTCTACACATTTATCCCACACTCAAAATATTATGCCAAAGAACCTTGACATAAAGAAAATCATCTATATTATGCTTGCCATCAAAACTAATTGAACATTTTTTATATAACTTAGTAGATGTATCATCACCAAACTTAACAAGATGACCTTCAAACTTCTCAAGTTTAACAAAATTACTCTTATCACATGTCATATCATTTGATAATTTGTTGTCAGTTATCCAGTGATTATTCTCCTCTCTAGCATGAAAAGTGGTAACTATTGTCCCTTTGATGTTGTGACCTATTTCTAGAGCAATTTTCTTCATACATCTTTCAGAGTCAGTAAAATTATTTACAACATTTAGAGTCATGAACAAGCATTCATCATTTTCATCATCTGGGTAGTCAGACTCATCATCAAATATGCTAACATCTTCTTTAACATAATAGTTTCTCTTGACAAATTTACCTTTGTTATCCTTATATTTATCACCCAAAACTTAGGTTGGACATATTGAAGCATAATGACCTATCTTTTCACAATTGAAATATTTGAAAGATAACTTACCTCTATTTTTTTGGTCCCCTTTTGCAATCTCCTAACAAAATTTTCTTCTATCTCATCAAGATCATCCAGATATGGCCCATCATCCTTCTCTATTTTCTAGCTTTAAAACCGGTATCTTTTATTGAATCATTTTGATGAAACTCTCTCAATTCAAAAGTAGTTAAAGCACTAAAAAACTAATCTCTAGAATAATGATCTAAATCTCAAGCTTCCTCAATAGCATAAACTTTAGAGATACAAGATTTAGGAAGAGTTCTCAATACCTAATTTACCACCTCATCTTCTTCTAGTTTTCCACCAATTCCATTGATGGAATTGACAACTTTATCCACTCTATTCATGTAGATTGCAATATCTTCATCTTCTGACATCCTTAGGGTTTAAAATTTAGTCTTCAAATTCTGCATCTTTGCTTGCTTGACCTTATCATCTCCTTCATAGATACTTTCTAGGTTCTTGCGAATTTCTTTACTATATTTATAGCCCATAACCTTCACAAGTTTTGAATCAGCAATACCACTCAAAAGAGCATTCCTAGCTTTTAAATTATCCTCATATTCCTTGATCTCATCATCAGTTGCTAGACCATTAGTAGGAATGGTATATCCATCTTTAATTGATTTCCAAACTCCAAACCCTAGGGAAATAGGGAAACCTTCCATATTGGTTTTCCAAAATACATAATTCATCCCATTAAATAAGGGAGCCTCCTTCTTGTGCACCATTCAAATCTATCTCAAGCGGTTAATGATCTTCCAAGGAAATTTTCTCTGATATCAATTGTTAGATGCATAGGAGAACTAAGAGGGGGGTGAAACAATTGTACATTATAACATCAAACCCCTCATTAACATTGAGATCTTTGTTAGCCCTTAAACTCTTAATCAGATTTAGAATGAAAGTAAACAAGTGAAACAACAACACATCAAAACACTATGCATAATCGAACACCATATCTACGTGGAAAATCCAAGAAGGGAAAAACCAAAATGAGGATTGGCTCATAATATAAAGTAATAGCAACACCGTATATAATAGGCTCACTACCAGAGGGCTCATTGCTAGTGGCTCACTGTTGAATTAGAAAGAAGAAAGAAAGGAACTGTTAAAAAAAGAGATCCATCTCAGAGCAACAAGAAGATCCACCACAAAAACTCTTAACCATTCACAACCTCCATCTCACTACCTTCAGTAACTTTAGGTACATTACAAATTTAGACCCTTCTTCTCACTAATTTAGAGTCATAGGAATTAAGCTCACACTCAAATCAACACACTTAATAAAATTCAAATATGTCAAACACCTTCTATAGATTCAAACTCATCTCCAATAATTCACCTTGCTTATATACCATCCACAATCTTGAAGACATTCTCCAAGATCGACTATGCACCTCAAACATGCAATTACAAAATAGGTTGGAACCAAACACTTTCATAGTGGAAAGAAGTAAAGGTAGACCACACTACAACTTAATTGGGACCAAAATCAATACTGAGACGCTTCTCAAAACTTCCAAAAATAAAAATCATCCTCCACAATTAGTGCTAGCATGCCAATTAAACTAAACCTGCACTAACACTAAAAAGTGAACACAAGCATGCCTCTCCAGGTTCAAAAACATCTCATAGACCATAGAAAAATACTCCAAGACATCTAAGAATATTCCACATGATTAGAATATTTTCCACTACTACAACAACCATATGAAATTTAAGAACACCTTTATTCTGTGCAACCAGACACACTAGCACAAACATCCAACACACCAAAGCACCTGAAACTTCAAGGAAAGGTAGATACAAATAATATAAGCATGTTCCCAAATATGCAAGACAAGAACCTTCACTGTGGAGAAATGTAAAACAATCTCATTTCTCCCAAACACCCTGTTTCACTAGACAACCATACTATCAAACACAACTTTCACTACAAAACAATATAAAACTTGAAACTATGGATATAGAACCTTTGAACAACTTTTCTCATCATATACAAAGAACACAAGCATATCTTCAAGCATGAAGAAATACAAAGCACAACACTGAACACCACTTTGTCACATTGCAATCTCTTTTATTTAGATTTTCTCAAAAGCACTGAGAAAACAAGTGAACTTACTGCAATGGCAACTATCATTCATCAAGACATCAATGAAAAAAATGATGACAACACCATAACACCTTCTTATCAAATCAAAACAATCTTCCTTACTATGAAAACACTAGCATCCTTCCAACAAATTCAGCACATAACTCCATATAGTTGACATTAATGACCAACACCATCAATTGTTGACATCAATGACAACACCAACAAGCTTCCAACAATTTCAATATTCTATAAATTTCTCTAGTAGAGGCTTCCTTAGTTGTATGCTTCCATTATGTGCTTCTCTTCATCTTCACCCCATCTTTTTGAGTTTTGAATGATCCATTTTTCTCGATTTTCAACTTAAATATGTTTCCAAAATTTTAATATCTATATAAATCCCATTTTGGATGCCACATTTCACTCTTATAAATTATTCCCCAAAAATCCACACCCAAATTTGAAAATATAATTGTTTTATTACTTGAAATGGCATAAACCACTAGTTATGGTCCCTAAAATTTTATAAGATGATTCCCCTCAATCTCCACACCTTATTTTTCTATTTTTCATTTATACTCAAAACCACTTGGCATATAAATGATATAAATTAATTGATTTTCCAATTTTCAATGTAAGAAAATCAATATGCAATGCATCTAATTTCAGTGTGCCTCCATAATTCCTATTGACCTATCATTGTATGACCTGAAAATTGGCCGTGAAAGTGAATAATAAATACAAACTAAAAGTAATTCTTAATCAAATTCACAAAATCACACCAGTAAAAAATAAGATAAATTGTATAACAAAGAATACAACAAACTTGCACCCACAAATCCCTACAAAATAACCTTAGCTTAGATCTATTGTTCTCCTATGTTGCACCTTGGGGAGAAGGTATAATGGTGGTTTCTCCAAGATTTTTAGTACAAGAACTTTGATATAATATGTGTATATATTTCTTGTAATGGATGAGAGAGATAATAGATGAATGATAAGTTTATTTTATAGATTGAATGATATTGATCAATGATCTAGATTTGATGAAAGATTGTGAAAAATAAATGGTCTAGAATGGTTGAGAGGAATTTATTGAATAGTTAACTGGTTGCATGATTTGAGTGAATTGAGTGTAAGAGGTTGTGAAGTATATTGATTGATCAGAGAAGTGGAAGTGACTATGAATTAGACATGATAGATTGGATAGGAGATTGATTTGATTTAGGAGTAGACTAAAAGCGAGTCTAAGTCAACTGGTGAGGTGTAATGCATGAGTAATTAATAAATAAATAAATAAAGAAAACAAATATTAATTTCATGTGCAAAAAGGGGAAATAAATAAAATAAATAATTTTATTTATTTTAAAACAGGATAATGTTGAGGAGAATAATTAATTTTAATTAAATAATTATAAATAGTTATTCAATTAATGTGATTTTGGTAAAAGATTAATGTTGAAATAAATAAATAAAATAATTTTAAATTATTTAATCAATTTAGAGGAGGTGAATAGATTAATAAATTAATTAAATAATTGAAATTATTTAATAAATAGAGGAAACATGATGAAATGGGTGATTTAATTAAAGTATAAATAGAAGGAAAATTTAAATATTAAATAATTAAATAATTAAAAATTATTTAATTGTCTAGGATGAAGGAGAAATAACGTTAATTTAATTAAATAATAGAATTATTTAATTAAATGTAGAAGACAGATTGATGATACCTAATAATGGAAAATTATGATGTTTTAGAAGAAGTATGTTAGTTAGATTTAGGTGTCTACATTTTTCCCGCTTTGAGACAATGCATTTATTTAAAATGTTGCTTCAAAGAAAGTATGAAATAATTTGTGATGATATGCCCTAGTTTTACCTAGTAAATGTAGAAATGGAGGTAGGATTCCACATCAAGAGGTTGGAAAAATGAAATATTTAGGTCAAACTCTTGAAAAGATTTTGGGTTGATGTGACAAAGATGAAGAAAAATGGCAATAGTAGGATAAGAAATATCTGGATGAGGAGGAAGGTGGGGAGGGAGGAGGTTGAAGATACATATGTGACATGATACATATGTGATTGTGGGTTAGTATGTAAGAGGAAAATGTATGATGATGATGGTTATTGATTGACATCATGTAGTGAAACATTTAATGGATGAGATGAAATAAATAGATATGAGATATATGATATAGATGGATATGAGATTGATAGATATCATATTTTTTGTTTTTGATTTTTATTATCATGGAGCTTATTTTGGAAAATGGATATATGTACACTGGGGTATGACAACCAAGGTGACTTTGGTATCCTTTGTATAGAACTTGACTCTGTAAACAAGAAGGATTGTCCTCATTTGTACTATACATAATAGTATGATATCCCTAGAGAAAAAAGGTATGAAATGACCTTATATACAAAGGAAGTTTGTCAATGCTATAAGCCATTCCAACACACATAAGGAATGCACATACCTGAGTAGTGCAAAAATAACATTTCACAAACATGACATATGAAAACCATGAAATCGCCCCATTCATGATCCTCTAACCATTTTAAGATATCCTTGAGTAGCATAGGAATGGGGTAGTATGATAAATCAAGGAATAAAAAGACTCACTGACCAAAACAATCAACAACCATTAGATTTTCTTGCCAAAATATGTGTTTAGATTGGATAATGCCTATTGTAGGAAGGATTCATTTATTAATTTGGAAGTAATCAATATGATATTCAAGATGTCTCTCAATATCAAAAATGAAATTGGGGGATTTGTTGAATATTCAATTTTCCATTCCTAAAAGACAATGGAATTTGTGAAAAAGTCTGAACACTCTACTAGCCATTTCCTAAAGTTTCAATGCTAGTAATGTTGAGCAAAGGTTGTCATTGATGTCAAACTAATATCAATAGGTCATTACTATTGTCATTGGTTATCAAAGGGTGTCAAGGCGCTGTTAGACATAAAGGTTGTCAAAGATGAAGAAGATTGTAGGAGTACAAGTATTGACAACATTCTAAAGGTTCTGGTAGTGTGTTGTTTGATAGTGTGTAGGATGTCTAATCTATCAAATGTTGTATCACGTTTGTAATGTCATGAATTCCCTCAGATAGTACATGTATTCATTAAACCATGTCAGTCATGCAGTAAAAAATGTGTGTGGTGGTTTAGGAGGATATCTTTTGGATAGAGAGATTACTTAATATGGGTTGTATTTCTTTCAGAAATATGTTGTAGCTCTACAATTTGGAAGGAGAGTATGACTACACTAATTCTATTAGTTTCCTTAATTTCTAGTGTCATAGCTCAATATGTGAGGATTTTGAAGTAGCAGAGCTTCATCAAGCTATTCCAAGTTTGAGGCATGTGTGGTAACAACTACAAGCATGTGTTGTCAAATTCAAGCATGTGGAGTGAGGATAGGACTTGTTTAAGGTTCTCTTTGTGGCACAAGGCATCAAGTGTTGTTTGCGGAAATATTGGACCTTTGTATTACACATTTCATTTAATTTGAACTTAGGTCCATCCTATGTTGTCTAGGTTGGTGCGGATCCCTAGCCGACATAGTAGAGTGTTAATGTAGTGTCATGTATATATTTTAAATATTCAGATGCATTGTAAGAAAAAAATGAGTGACTGTGTAAAGTGGTGTATCTTGAAGAAATGAAGTGAATCTAATGTAATTAATGATTACAATGAGAGTACAAGGAGTGGGATGTATAGTTATGTCATAGGATGAAGAAAAAAGTGTGTTCCATTATCAGAGTTTCTATTGGTGTCATATTTGAAAATTTTCATTAATTTTTGTTCTGATAGGATTGGTGTTCTACTTGTTGTATTTCTTCGGTAGGGATTGGTGTCTCTATTTCGGTGGGGATTGGTGTGTCCTATAGGTTGGTGCCTACTAAATATTTTGGGGATTGGTGTCTCTATTAGGTTGGTGCCTACTTCATATTGTAAAATTTCTTTATCAAATTTCTACTTGTGAGAGCTTCTCACCATGGTTTTTCCCATTCTGAGTTTTCCACACAAAAATCTAGTGTTATGTGTTATCTTGTGTTGTGCTTTAATTTCCTTACTTACTAGCTTGTATGGTTCAGTGCTCTTCATGTTGAAAATCTATAAACTAATTGTGAAGGTTTCCAATTTTTTTGTAATCATTTGGATCTACTGATTCACCCCCTCTTAGTAAATTATGTGCTTATCAATTGGTATCAGAGCCAAGTTCCTTTGAAAAATATTAACAACTTAAAGTACATTCAGGATGGCACAAGATAGTTCTTTTGGAAACAAAGTACTAATTTTTGATGGATCCAACTTTACTTTTTGGAAAGTTAGGATGGAGTCATATTTGATGGCTTTAGGTATGGACTTATGGGATTTATCTGTAGAGGGTAATGAAATCCCTGAAAAACCCTCCTAGGGGTCATATTGGAAAGGGGGCTTATGAAATCAATGCTAAGGCTAGAAATATTCTTTTATGTGGTTTGATTAACAATTTTCAAAGGTGATAGATTACAAAAATACAAAGGAATTATGGGAACGGTTGGAAAATATCTATGAAGGTGACGACAAAGTCAAAGAAGCAAAGCTATAGACTTACAAAACTTAGTTTGAAGGTCTGAAGATGAAAGAAGATGAGAAAATTACTACATTCATGCTCCAAGTTGATGAAGTTGTAAATCATATTCAAGGGCTTGGTGAAAATCTGGAGGAAAACAATATTGTAAAGATGATACTCAAATCCTTACGTAGAAGGTTTGATCCTAAAATTTCTGCTATTGAAGAATCTAAATGTATGAATACTTTAAAGTTGATTGAGTTTCACATAACATTAATTAAATTTGAGATGAGATTTGAAAGTGAGGATTGTATAAGAAAAGAAGCTACTTTTAGAATATCTTTGAAGCAGGTTGGTCAAGATTCTAATTTTGGATCAGATCCAGAAGATGAAATTTTTGTAAGAAATATGCAAAGAGGTTCTAGTAAGTACAAAGGCAAATTATCTTTCAAATGTTTCAATTATGGATATGTTGGACATTTTATGCCTAAGTGTCCTCATAAGAATAATAACAATATTGAGCAAAAGAATGGAAAGAAGTCTTTTCAAAGAAGATTCAAAGGATAAATAAATAATAATTTTTTTTATAACAATAAAGAAGAAGATGATGGAGATGCATCTAGTGATTGAAATGGAAAAGTTGTATTCATGGTTTTCGAAACTGCTGATGGTGATGTTGAAATGAGTTTCAGAGAAAAAGGTGGAGAAGAAGCATATCTTATGGAGAATTTATTATGGGTTGGAAAATAAATAAAGAAGCTGAATATCGGAATTGTATAAGTAAGAGCCAAATAGAAAATATCAAAATATCTGAAGATTGTAGAAAATATGATTGTTGATATGAAGATCTAGGTACAAGAAGAAAAATGAGTTGAATTTTTTTTGACAGAGAAGTTATGAACAAGAGATAAAGACTGCGAAAAGATGGAGGTAGAGATTGTTATAACCAGAAAAGAGCTAGAGAAGGAAAATCAGTAGTTGTAGTTGAAGTTCATTAAAAGTACTAAAACCCTAGATCAAATATTGTAAGGTCAAAAAGTTTTGTATGGAAAAACTAGAGTCAGTTTTGATGATCAGAAGAAAAAGATGATTGAACAGCCAAAGAAGAGTATTAAGGCAAGTTTAGAGGTGACAAGTTCTAGAAGTTCAAAATTAGAGAAGACATCGATACGTAATGGAAGCATGACTCAAAGTGATAGATCTTTTTAAGTGCAGAACAAAAGGAGGAGATCTAGATGACACAAATACAATACTAGGTCAAGTTTTTATTTTTATGGTTATTGTTTCAGTTGTAATGATTATGGTCATAAGGCTATGGATTGTAGAAGAGTTTTGGTAAGAAGAAATAATATTTCTAGTAATAATGCATTTACACCTTTGTTGAATTTCAATGTTGGACATATTACAAGGAATTGCAAAAGAAATTTTATGATTTTCTCATTACCAAAGAAAGGAAGGAATAATATTCTAGAAAAGGTATGGAAGAAGCTTCTGAAAGAGAAGAAGTTTGATAAGCCTTTGATTGCACAAACAACACTACATGATCAAAAGGAGAGGAAGAACCTATGGATTATTGACATCGGTTTCTCTAGTCATATGACTGGAGATAAAAGTAAGTTCATGAATTTCAAAGAATTTGAAGGTGGTTTAGTTACCCTTGGAAACACTTCTATTTCTAAAATATCTGATAAGGGTACATTATGTCTTGACAGTGGTAAGACAAAGACACATGATGTTCTATATGTGGAAGGCTTCAAACATATCTTATTGAGTGTTAGTCAAATGTTTGATAAATGATATCATTTATCCTTTAGTGTTGATGGTTGTGAAATCAAAAAATATAGTACCGGTGAGTTGATTGTGAAAGGAAGTAGGAAAAATAGTGATATTTATCATCTCAGTGAGTTGAATGGAAAAAGGTGTCTCACTACAAAAAAGAATGAAATTTGGCTTTGGCATAGAAGGTCAGGACATGTAAATTTTGATGACATTGTCAAGGTTAGTTCAAAAGGTTTGGTCCAAGATATTCTAAGAATCAAGAAACCTTATTCAATCAATTGCAATCCATTTCATGAAGGAAATTAGATAATGAAAAAATATCCATGTCTAAGGAGTATTCTACATCAAATCCATTAGATTTGGTACATACAGATTTGTGCAGACCAATGGAGACTAAGAGTCCATAAGGAGACATGTATTTTATGATGTTAATTGATTATTATACTAGGATGTATTGGATCACATATATAAAGGAGAAATAAAAATACTTTGAGAAGTTCAAAGCATTCAAAGCTATGGTGGAGAATGAGACTGAAAGAAGAATCAAGGTTGTAAGATGAGATAGAGGTGAAGAATTTCCAGCTAAGAAGTATGAGAGATTTTGTGAAGAGAATGGAATTTAGATGCTATTTTATGCTCCTATAACACCACAACAAAATGGAGATGTTGAAAGAAAGAACATGGTTGTACAGGGAATGTAAAGGACTATGCTATGTTAGGAAAATCTGTTGGATATGTACTAGAGGGAAGCTACACAAATAACTATGCAGATTTTGAATAGACTTCAGATAAGTCACAAGATAGAGAAGACACCATATGAGTTATGGAAATGAAGAATGACATCAGTAAGGCATCTAAAGAATTTTGGAAGAAAGTGCTACATCAAGAGAGATGAGGATAATTTTGATAAGTTTGAATCAAGGTTAGATGAAGGTATTTTTCTTGGTTACTCTTTGAGAAGCACAACTTAAAAATATTATAACAAAAGTTTGAAGAGGATAATTGAAAGTGAAAATGTAAAGGTTGATGAAACTATCAAGAATACTACTATTTTGGCAGTTGAAGAGGAAGAGGAATATATTCATAACAATATTGAAGGCTGCAACTAAGTATGTTAAAAAAATCATTCCACAGATCAGATAATTAGTGACAAAGATAGTGGGGTTCTAACCCGGATGAGGCTGGAAAGACCAAAAGAACATGTACATTTTTCTTTACTATCAAAAATAGGACTTAATACTTACAAAGAAGCAAGTAATGAACAAGGTTGGATGGATGATATGGAAGAGGAACTAAAACAAATCATGAAGAATTAAACTTGAGAAACTTATCCCAAGGCCTAAGGACAAAAATATGATTGGAACCAAGTGGGTATTCAGAAACAAGCTAAATGAAGAAGGTGAAGTGATTCAAAACAAGGCAAGACTTGTGTGTAAAGGTTATGCTTAAATTGAAAGTATATACTTTCAGGAGACATTTTCTCTAGTAACAAGAATTGAGGCAATCAGAATGTTTTTAGCTCTATCAGTTTACAATAATTTCATTGTGTATCAAATGAATGTGAATTCAACATTTTTAAATAGACAACTTGAAGAGGAAGTATATATTGAGTAATGAAAAGGATTTCAATACACTAACAATCTAGATTATATTTATAGATAGAAGGATTTTTATGGTCTCAAGCAAGCTCCTAGAGCTTGGTATTCAAGGTTGGATGGATACTTGCAACATCAAGGATTATGGAGAGGCTATGTGGACATCAATTTGTACATAAAGACAAAAGGAGAACAAATGTTAATAGTTGTGGTCTATGTTGATGACATCACTTTTGGTGGAAGTAGTTATAAAATATACAAAAAAAATTAGAAGGTTATGGAGAATGAGTTTGAGAAGTCTATGTTAGGAGAATTTCCTTTCTTCTTGGGATTGTAGATTGTTCAATTAGATAAAGGGATTTTTATCTCACAACACAAATACATAAAGGAGATGTTAAGCAAGTTCAGAATGGAAGATTGCAAACCTATTACAAAACCTATGGTTACAGGGTGTATGTTGAGCAAGGATGTTGACTCTACTCTAGTAGATCAAACACTGTATCGATCTATGATTAGAATTTTGCTATATGTGACAACATCTAGACTGGATATTATTTAGGCTAATGGAATGGTTTCCAGATTTCAGATATCACCTAAAGAGACTCATGTGAAGGAAGTAAAAATAATTTTTAAGTATTTGAAGGCTACTAAAGAATTTGGTCTTTGGTATCCAAAGAGTGAAAACTTCACTCTTACAACATACACAAATTTAGATTGGGTAGGATCTATAGGTGACCAAAAGAGCACTAGTGGTGGTGCATTCTTCTTTGGAGACAATTTGGTGTCATGGTTGAGTAAGAAGCAAGAATCAATTTCTTTATCTATAGTAGAAGAAAAATATATTCCTTTTGCATCATGTTGCACATAGGTGCTTTGGATAAAGCAGAACTTGAAAGAGATGAAGGTTGATTTTGAAGTTCCTATCACTATTATTTGTCATAACACAAGTGCAATAATTATTTCAAAGAATCTGGTGATGCACTCAAGAAAAAAACACATTGCAATCAAATATCATTTCTTAAGAGAGAAGGTTGTCAGGAAAGAGGCTAGGTTGGAATATGTGGATACAAAGGAGCAAGTTGTAGAAATATTCATGAAGCCACTTCCTAAGGAGACATTTGAGTTTATTTAGTAGAAGTTAGGATTTTTTTCTCCCTCCTCTTGATTCAAGAGGAAAGAATGGGGTGGGGGGGAGCTTGGTCTCCCTACTGCAAGAAGGGTTGGTGCTCTTGTGGAGTGTTGTTTAAAATTTATGGTGCATGGACTCAAGGGGAGTTTCTTGGAAGTTGTTGTCATTGATTTCAACATTAATGGTTGTGTTGTTTCCATTGATGTTAACACTAATGGTTGTAATTGATATTAACACTAAGTACATTTTTGGTAGCTATTATCAACATTGATTATTTTTTGTAATTGATGTCTACACCTGAGTAATATGTTGCTAGTCCTTGGCATTGGTTGTCTTTTTTATATTTAATTTGGGCTAACATTGGTTGGATGCCATGCCTTATCAAAGAAAGAGAAGAGTTGAAGAAGTTCATGGTTGGATGTCATGCCTTATCAAAGAAGAATTGAATAAGTTCATGGTTGATGTCATGCCTTACCAAAGAAGTATTATTGTTGATGTTCATATAATGCATTATTACTATCAATAGAGTTGTTTTCATGATAATATATAAACATGAGGATTATAAACATTAAGATGAGGGTTAGAAGCATGAATAATGTTGGAGAGTGTTTTTAAAGGTCTACAATCTATCTCATGCTCTCATCTAATGTTCCTAATGATGTATGTGCTGCTAAAAGGAAGTTCTAACCTCCACAACTTTCTCAAGTGTTCCTAGTTCAGGAAGCTGCATTGAAGTCTATCTGAGATGAATGCTTCAATGTCAGTAATTTTTGGGCATCGCACACCTATCTTTTCATGTCACTTGAGTTTTGATTAAAGGTAAAAAAAAAGTTTTGAAGGGGCTCAAAACCATTTACACCAAAAAGCAGCTGAAATGAAAGATAAAGTCAACTACATCATAACAGCCCAACCACAACAAGACCACATCAAAAAGTCAGCAAAAAATTAGAAACCCACCCAACAAAATTACATATTTTTTAGAATATCTGTAGCCTCCACATCACATGCCACATTCTTAATGTCCTCATCCCTAGTAGTAGTCAAATCTTGAGCCCTTACTTGAGATTTGGTCTTGTTGTGGGTTCTAACCCCAAGCCCACCCGATTTCACCTCACCAATTAAAACACAACCCTTATCACCAAGCTTCTCCCCTTCCATCAGCTTGCCATTAGCATCATCATCATTAGCAACCTTACCATTTTTAACACTATCCACGGGGGAAGTAATACCAACAGATTCAACATTAAACCCAATTTTGTTCCCCTCCCTTCCTTTGTCCAAATTAGCATAAATATTTTCAATGTGATTTTCCAAGGTGAGGATTCTTCCTTCAATATTCTACTTCAACAGAAGCATTTCCTTTGCCACAATCTTCAGGGAATTCATCAAACCATCAATCTAATCCTAAACAAAGGAATCCTTTGCTTTGCTCAAAACACCCCTCACTTTCACATTAGTCATATTTAGTTAATGGAAGATCCATTTAAAAAGCTTATAAAAAATAATGGAACCCTCTTTAGTGGCTCCAAAAATATCAACAATATTTTCTTTACCAATATTAAAATTATCTTTACCCTCTTCATCATCCTCATGCAAGGAGCTAACCTTATCCAAATCAACAACAACCTCCTTACCCTTAACAACTGCATTCAACCTCTCAGTCGGTGTTTTGATTATCTAGATGGACTCCACGATCTTAGCAGCAATCGCCATCCTTTTCATTTGCCTATCCGGGTCCACCACAGGGGAGTCCACAATACCTTGCCCAACATTAACCGCAACCATCTTGTCCTTCTTTTGATCTCAATGCCCACCCAAAGAGACCACATCACCCTATTCCTTACCATCCAAAGACACCACAACATCTTGTCCACCAACCACTTTAAGAGGAGTATCTAGCTAGAGCATTTTACTAGCAGACCTAACCACCTTTTTCTTACTATCACCCACAGAAGCCTCCCTATTTTTTAGAATAGGGGTAGGCGATAACACCTCCCCAGTCATATCCTTCATGTCCCTTCTACTCTGACTCATTATTTCCTCAATAGGCTCTTTGCTGCAAGTATCACACCCTTTGTTAGGGCACAACAACTCTTTTTTGTGCTTTTCCAAAGCAGGGGATCTCATATCTTCATCCATAGTAGCCAAGGAGTCCAACACAAAATCCACATCATCCTCCAACTCTGAATCCTTTTCCAGGATAAGCTTTCATCTTTTCCTATTTTTGTAGATCACTTCCTCCTCATAAACAATCTCATGACCCTTATCCTACTTGCGTATCACATCCTTAGGGGTAGAAAGAAGCTTAACCAACTCAAAGGCTTTGGCATAATCTGAGATAAGGAGAATAAAATCCACATGAAGAATGGGGTTCTTCAGATTTTTCTTATGATCAATTATCCCAACATCCAGAGAGGCCAAAAGGTAAAAAGGAAAAGAAATCCTTTTCTTGTGACAAAAATGATTAAGTAGAACAAAGTGATAGGAATTTATGGTAGAATAACGACCTTCAAGAGATATATACCACATTATCTCCTCAACAACATCCCCCCACAGGGCCTTGATATATTTCCTCTGATATCCTTCACTCTTTGCCGCTCTAAGGTCCTTGGCTTCCTCTCCTTTGAAGAAGATTTTCATGGAATTTTGTGCTTCTTTCTTGTCTCTAAATAAATTCATACCTTCCATTGATAAGCTAGTAATGTGGGATATGAGGTCTTCATTAACATCAAACTCCATCCCTCCAAGTTTCAGAACCTTGTTAGTCCATTTTTTGGAAAACAAAGCAGTCGTCTGAGGGTTATTACCATGTAGTTTCTCAAGATAAGGCATCAACCCTCCCTTCTCAAGAATATCCCAAACCTCTGAATTCTTCTTAACCGCATCACAAGAGAAAGGCTTCGCACAATTTTTGTCCCCACCCATGGATACCAAGCTAACAGAGTCAAAAATGTTCACAAATCTCAGAATAGTGAGGAAACTTCTCGAGAAAATAAAACTTAGAATACCCACAATCCATGTGAGGAAAGAGACGTGGAAAAGGTGATTTAATAACATAGTAATCCACTCCCTATGAAGATCTTCCTTAGTACCATAAGGGAAAGCCGAATCCTGATTACTACTCATCCATATCATAACCTTCCACGTGATGATAAACATGCATGCCCATCACCAAACAAGAACATAATTCCCCTTAGATTTGTGCATCATTATTAATAGTGAAAATAGCCTCTATAGGAAGAGGGTCATTCAAATCCCATTTTTGGGCCCCTCTAACCTCCAAATCAGCAAAGATATCAGCTAGACTATTAACTTCTCTCAAAATATGAGAGATATAATAATCATCAAAGAATTAAGGATACCAATGGAATCCTTAATGAAATTTTCTATGGTCCAAGAGGAGGTAGGACATTTTTTCAAATTATTTATGATATTGAGTGAATCCCTCTCAAGACAAACTTTATTAAATCCTTTCTTTTGAGCCAGTTTGAGTCCATGATAGGCAGCAACCACTTGCACAAAGTGGTTTGTCTGGGTTCCCAAAGGGAGCACCACCACAAAAATGAGTCTACCATTAGAATTTTTGATCACTCCCCCACAACCAGTAGGTACCGAATTTCCTTTAGCCACTCCATCAAAGTTCACCTTAACCCAACCATTCAGTGGAGCCTTCCAATCAACATTATCTTTAGAATCTTTCCCTTTATGAAATAAGAGGGAGATATCATAGGGATGCCTCCACTTCTAAGCAACAGACAAATCATATTGACTTAACATTAACTTCTGCCCATTATGGAAAGAAATCCCAACCAAAAAATTTTCTTTTATAGAGGCATAAATTTTATAGGCCATAAAGATAGCAAAGAGAGCTAAGTTCCTAAAAATCCTGTTATTATGTTCAAGCCACAATCCCAAAGCAATATGAGGCAAAGAGAGAGACCACAACACCTGCAAAGCTGGGTTAGAAGAGGGGCAGATCCATTGAAACCACAAGTCCTTAATCGAGGCAGGGAACACCCAACTGATATTCCAAAGATGAAGCACATGTGCCCACACACTTCTAGCATAAATACAACCAACCAACAAATGGAGGGAATCCTCAACCACTTCTTCACACAGAAAGCACCTGTTAACCAACATAAATCCCCTCTTGACCAAATTTTCAGTAGTTAATACATTGTTCTGGCATAGAAGCCCGTAGAAGATATTAACCTTAGGAGTTAGTCTAGAAGACCAAAAAGAGGCCCAAAAAGGGGCAGGGTCAACAAGAGAATCATTAATATGAAAATCCGAAGCAACATAAAAGTTACCATTAGAAGAAGGTTTCCACAAGGAGAGGTCTATGAATTACAAAAGGTTGGCAGTGTTGATGGTTGTTTGGATTAGTCCAAGAAATGTTTCACATTTATCCATAGTGATGTCTCTACTCCCGCGGCTTGGTGAATGTGCTCTCAATGTTTGTGTAGTATCTCAGTTCTAATATCATATACTGAATTGATCCATAACTTAATATGTTATTGTTATATCTAGTATTTATATATTATGTGCTTCCTGAATAAACTATTATGTACCTATTTGAATTATGGTGGTTGTATATGGCATGATAGTATGAAAGAAATGCATTAATATTTTGTTGGATTTTTAAGGAATAGCTCCATGTAATCCACACGTTACTAATTGGCCGCTTTGGTGTTGCATTGCATCTTGAGTTGGCTTTCTTGGATTTTTATGAATATTTGGTTGATAGGGATAGTTCCTTTTCTTGGAATGTGTGCTTGGGGGGTTGTGCCAGTAATGGAAGATGTGTTATAATATTTTTGGGTCTTGACCTATCCTATTTAGGACTACATCAAGTAATTTCTATTGAAAGAGTGCTTATGGGTCGATTGGTTATGTAATTCAATATTTCATCCACACATTTCCTTTATGATAAATTAGGTTGATGTGCACCTGCATGTAAATGGTTTTGGATCAAATTAAAAGAAGTGCTAAGAATGGTTTGGTCCTCTCTATATTCAAGATAGGACTGCATTATGTTTTTTATGGTTGACCACTTGAATTCATTATTTATTCTCTTCTTGGATGACCAAATTGAAGAATTGAAGTGTTATGGTGGATATAAATGCAACATAATTTTAGATGCAAGTGTGTGGAGAAGTGCATAAAAGAGAAAAATTGTGTGAATGAGTTGTATTGAATATCCAACAGAGATAGTGCTAAAATATTGTGAAAGGAAAGATAAATTGAGCTTGAATGCCTCACTCAACAGAGACTTGTATTATAAATATTTTGTATCCTTCTCTAAGATAGTGAATCTCATCAGGTCCTTTGTATATTTCCCTCCTAGATTTGGCTTGTACTTCAATGTTGCAAGTCCTTTTGTATCTTTCTATAACGCCGCAAGCCTTCTTGCAAGTCTTTTGGCAGTGAGCCTTATATTATGAGTTAACTCCCACTATGGTTTTTACTTCATTGGATTTTCCACATAGATCTAGTGTCTCCTTATGCATGTGTGTGTTCTCTATCTCTTTCTCTTCGTTGTTGATATGATTAGTACTATATCTTTCATTGGTAATTTTTTTTGAAGGTGTGAAAGATACAAATTTGTATATTACTCTGTTACTACTCTCCTTAAAGTTCTATCTTTATGTGCTAAAGGAGTTTGAGTTGTGTTGAAAGTTTCAATTTTTGGAAGGGGTTAAGTTTTGTGTAGACTAATTCACCCCCCTCTTAGTCTTTGAAAGGGTTCAACAATTGGTATCAAATCCAAGTTCCTCTATATAAGCTTAAAAACTCGAGGAAAAGATCCAAGATGGCACATGATGGTTTAGACAAGGGTCCTAGATTTGATAGGACTAATTAATCTTTCTAGAAATTGAGGATGGAAAGATACCTAAACTCTCTTGGGTTTAGGGTGTAGAAATCAGTAAAAAGTGGTTATATTTCTCCAACCTCTCCTCTTACAGATCCATATGAAATCAGATTGTATGAATGCAATTCCAAATCCAAGAATGCTATCTTGTGTGAGTTGGTTGATTTAGAAATTTTGAAGGTGATGAATTGTAGTTCTTCCAAAGACATTTGGTAAAATATCAATAGTGTCTATGAAGGAGACACTAAAATGAAACAAGCTAAGATGTAAATCATCAAACATAGATTTGAGACTTTAAATATGACTCAATATGAAGACATTGCGAGTTACATGCTTCGGGTACACAAAATTGTGTTTGACATCTCCGAACTTTGTGGAGAAGTGAAAGAAAGTAAAATTGTAAAGACTATTTTGAGATCTCTCACAAAATCTTATAGTTAAAAAGTATCTACCATTGAAGAATCTAAATATTTGGACAAGTATTTAGTTGATGAAATGTTTGGTACTCTTGTTACCTTTGAGATGAGAGAATTTGATAAATATGTTCCAAAAAGAGAAGTTGCTTTCAAAGTCAACAAAAATATTGAAGATGAGGCTCCTGATCAGAATGAAGATCTTGATGATGTTGAAGCTAACTTTGTGAGAAGACTAAAGAAAGGTACTAGTAAATACAAAGGTAAGTTACCTTTTAACTATTTCAATTGTGGAAGAATAGGTCATTTTGTATCCAAATTTCCTTATAAAGAATCAAATGACAACAATAAGAGAGATAAGGTCAAGAAGGGTCTCTATTCCAAAGAGAGCAGGGATTCCTCTCAAGATGAGGAGAATGATTCAAATGATGAAACTCTCTTTATGGATTTCAATACTACTAATAGAAAGTTTAATGTTGAGATATGCAAGGAGTCAAGCTCTTTAAATGATGAAGACATACAAGTTCCTCTAATATAGATTTGGAATCTATGGAATGCAAATGTTGGGACTTTAATTTAGATGAATGGGGGATTGACTTTGAAGGAAAACTATAGTCTGCATTAGAAGAACTGAATGAAGCAAGAGGTCTAAATCAGAAATATGAAAGAATTCTTGCATAATCAAAATAAGAATATAAAAAACTTAGAATTCAAGTTAAAGAAGGAAAATTATATGGAATCAAACTAAAAGAGGCAAAAAGTATGATTTTTGATTTGAGAATAAAATTTGAAGGTAAGAGGACTGAAGATTTCTTGAATATCAAAATCAAAGATAAATTGTTGAATGTTTAAAGCTTGAAGAAGAGAACACCACTCTAAGGAATTCTATGAAAAATAAAAGGAACAAATTGACAAAGGAGAGAATTCTCATCCAGACAGTTCAAAATCAAATGAAAAGACTGAAATAAAAGGAGTGTTTTCCATGAAGACTCTAAGAAGAATGCCTCCAAAGATACAAATAATATTCATAATGACAAGAAATAAGGTGGATCTAGGTCTAACTAGAAGTAGAAAGGTTTCAAAATCTCTCCACAAACAAAACAACTTGCTCCCAATAGGTTCAATCAATCCTTGCAAGGTTATTATTTTTCTTGCAATATTTTTGGGCATAAGTGTTGATTGTAGAGTTAGATAGAGAAGGAATAACAACATAGGAAGAAGATATTTTTTACCTCAAAGAAATAATACTACATTTTTTCATGGATATTTCTTTGAATACAACAACTATGGTCACAAGTCTGATGAGTACAGATCTAAGGTGAAGAGGAACAACTATATTCCAGAGCACAATGTTGTGTGCTACAAGTTTAATAATATGGGGCATTATGAAAACTATTGTAGAAATGGTTTTGTGAAGCCATCTGCTCAGTATCAGAAAAAATGATGAATCCCTTAATCAACAAAGGGGGGAAAATGAAAAGATCTAGAATGAAGACCATGAGAAGAAGGACGATTCTTCTCTTGTGCACTCTCCACAAGATTCCAAGACAAACCGAGATAGCATTATCTCATTGGGATATGCCACTTACAGAACCTATTTTCTCCCTGAAAATAAAATGGTTTTGGAGACTTCAAGATAAAGGATGATTTGAATCAAATCATTCAATGTGCATATATATTGTGCATAAATGGACCTTATTTGGTGTTCTCGGTGGAAGTTGGTAATGTGTGAAGGTTGGTACACCTATTCTAATTGATTGTATTCTAATTTGGTGTATTGTATTTAAAGATAAAGTCCTAGAAAAGTAAGTTTTCCTAGATATTCAATGTACATTTTGTTGAGGCAAAGTTGAGGCTTTTTGGTTTGCATCTCTCCCCAAAAAATGTTTTGGCCTTGTGGTCTAGAGGTCTTACTAATCAATATGTGAATGTATTATATCCATATTTTCAAGTCATTATACCTTTTGATATAGTAGATATCGGTGACAATGTTTTGATCTAGCTTAGTGAAGAAATGTTGAAGGCTTGTTGAAATGTATTACATTTCTTCGGTAGCAAATTTTTTTCCATACAAGATGATTTGATGTACCACAATTCTCTAAAATAGTGTGCTACAATGCATATCCATTTGTTAGAATATTTGTTTGGGTATGTATGCCAACTAATGCATGAAAAAATAAATTATATGAGTTGGTGTAGTTGTAAAGTTTTATCTGTATGTAGTATCTTTGGTTGCCAAATTTCAAGCCTATCACAAGAAATCTCATGAAAAATATATGAAAATATTTTTTTAGATATTTGAATGGTACTCCAGATTATGGCCTATGGTATAAAAAGGGTCAAAATTTATCTATAAGTGTTTATACTAATTTTTCTTGGGTATGTTGTGTTGATGACCGAGGGAGTACAAGTAGAAGTGTATTATTTTTGGGAGACAAATTGGTCTTATGGTTCAGTAAAAAGAAGGAATCAGTGTATTTGTCCACAATAGAAGAAGAATATATTGTTGCAACATCTTATTGCACTCAAGTTATTTGGATGAAGAATACTTTGAAGGATGTGAAGGTGATGAACCTATTAATATACTGTGTGATAATACAAGTGCTATAAATGTTTTCAAGAATCCGGCAATGCACTCAAGGACTAAACACATTTCAATCTAGTATCACTTTCTCAGAGAAATTTGTAGAACATGAAGTCAAAGTGGGGTATGTGCCTACACAGGATCATATTATAGATATTTTTACAAAGGCTCTTTCAAAGGATACTTTTGAGTATTTGAGGTAAAATTTAAGAGTTATTGTCCCTCCTTGTTCTAACTAGATGCATCAATGATACATCTATCCATGGGGAGAAATCCATGACATATCTATTTCCTTGGGTTGAAGGGTGCTACCCTTCAGGGGGAGTCTTGAAGAAATTGTGTAGAAGCTGTATATGTGTGTGAAAAATAAGTGTTGCTAGTCAAAGGGGGAGCATGTGTTGTTGCTTCAATAGAAGATCCTTTTTCACTTTGCTCCTAAAGAAAAAAAAAATCATGTTACCTTGTGCAAAACTGTTTGTGACTCTGTCCTTGATGTCAAAGGGAGAGAGTGAGAAGTGTGTTGCCATCAATTCCAAAGGGGGAGATTGTTGGAATTCATTGTCATTGATTTCAACATTGATGGTTGTGTTGTCATTGATATTGACACTAAGGAGATTGTTGGTAGCTATTATTAACATTGATTTTTTGTTGTAATTGATGTCTTCACCCGAGTAATATGTTGTTAGTCTTTGGCATTGGTTGTGTTTGTTATATTCAGTTTGGGCTAACATTGGTTGGATGCCATGCCTTATCAAAGAAGAGAAGAGTTGAATATGTTCATGGATGGATTTCATGCCTTATATTGTTCATGTCATGATGGATCATTCATGCCTTATCAAAGAATGAATAATATTGGAGAGTGTTGTTGAAGGTCTACAGTTTGTCTCATGCTCTCTCCTAATGTTCCTAATGATGTATGTGTTGCTAAAAGGAAGTTTTGGCCTCTGCAAAGGTTCCCAAGTGTTTTTGGTTCAATAAGTTGCATTAAAGTCTATCTAAGAGAATTCTCTATATTCCTCTACTATTGACGCTTTAGTCTTGCGATTCGGAATTTAATATCAGTTTTCTACGGGAATTGCACACCTATCTTTTCAAGTCATCTATATTGTTGAGGAGAGGTTTGTGAATTGTAGAAGGTTGGTAGTGTTGATGGTTGTCTAGAATGGTTTGGGAAATGCTTTGCATTTCTTTGTATTGATGTCTTTGCTCCCATGGCTTGGTGAATATGCTCCCAATGTTTGTGCAGTGTCTCAATTCTAATATCATTTAAATAATTTATCGACAAGCTGATATGTTATTGTTATATCTCATATCTATGCATTATGTGCTTCTTGTATAAAATATTTTATACCTATTTGATCTACCATGGTTGTAGATGGCATGACAGTATGAAAGAAATGTATGAAGGTGTTGTTGTATGTTCAAGGAACATCCCCATGTGATCCACACATTAATAAATGGTCACTTTGGTTTTATATTGTGTCTTGAGTTGGTTTTATTGGTCTTTTGTGGATATCTAGTTGACATGGTTAGTTCCTTTGCTTGGACCGTGTGCTTGGGGGGCTATGCTAGCAATGGAAGATGTTTTATGATACTTTTTGGTCCCGAACTATCTTTTTTGGGACCACATCAAGTAATTTTAATTGAAAGAGTATTTATGGGCCAATTGGTTATGCACTTCAATGTTTCATCCACACGTTTCCTCAATGCCAACTTAGTTTGATATGTACCCACATGTAAATGGTTTTGGATCACATTAAAAGAAGTGCTAATAATATTTTTGGTCCTCTCTATTTTCAAGATAGGACCACATTATATTTTTGGTGGCTGAACAATTCAATTCATTGTTTATTCTCTTCATTTATGACCTAATTGAAGAATTGAAGTGTTGCGGTAGATATAAATGCAATAATTTTGGATACAAGTGTGTGAAAAAGTGTGCGAGTGAGCTGTATGAATATCCAGTAGAGATAGTGCTAAAGATTATGAAAGGAAAGATAAATTGAGCTTGAACGCCTCACTCAATAGAGACTTGTACTAGAAATCTTTGTAATTCTCTTATAAATTTTGTGTATCTTACTTTGAGATAGTGAATCTCATCAGGTCCTTTGTATTTACCCTCCTAGAATTGGTTGGTACTTCTATGCTACAAGTCCTTTTTGTATCTTGCTATAAGGTAGTAAGCCTTATATTGTGAGTTATCTCTCACCGTGGTTTTTACCACATTGGGTTTTCCACATAAATATAGTGTCTCCTTGTGAATGTGTGTTTTCTCTATCTCTTTCTCTTTGTTTATGATCTAATTAATTTTATATCTTTCATTGGTAAAGTTTGTTGAAGGTGTTAAAGATATAAATTTCTATATTCTTTTCTATTACTACTCTATTTAAAGTTCTATCTTAATCTTCTAAAGGAGTTTGACTTGTGTTGAAAGTTTCAAGTTCTAGATTGGGTTAAGTTTTATGTAGACTGATTCGCCCCCCTCTCAGTTTCTAGAAGTGTTGAACAGAGTCTATCTGGAAACAGGGTTTGAGATGTTACAGTATATTAGTATGGTGGAGAATGTGAGCATATTATTGATCCTTTGCCATTGATTTCAAATGGGGAGAATGTAAGCTCAAAATTTTGAATTTCTCAAAATTAATAACTATCTTGGAAGAAAGTGACCTTGGGAGAAAGTGAGTTCAACAAGATAAATTGCTCAAAAAGAATATATCCATCATAGGGGGAGAAAGAGTTGAATTGAGGAAATTATAGATCTGGAGAAGATGAATGTTGAACAGCTCATAAAAGAATATTTTTTTTTCTTTCTTTTCTTCAATACCATATCTTTCATAAGGGGATTGAATGGAATAACAAATGAATCATTCAGACTTATTATTTTTGCTATTCTAGTGTGTTTTTAAGTCGTCCCAACATTTTATTATTTTCCATCAATGACAAAGGGGGAGATTGTTGAGAAAAGGTTGTCATTAATATCAAACTAATATCAACAGGTCAATGCTACTGTCAGTGGTTATCAAAGGGTTTCAAGGCTGCTAGATATGAAGGTTCTCAAAGATGAAGAAGATTGTAGGAGTACAAGTATTGACAACATTCTGAATGTTTTGGTAGTGTGTTGTTTGACGGTGTGTAGGCTGTCTAATTTATCATATCTTGTGTCATTTTTCTCATGGTGTGACTACCCTCAGACAATTCATGTATTCATTATACCATACCGGGCATGTAGTCAGAAATGTGTGTGGTGGTCCGAGAGGATATCTTTTAGAGAGAGAGATTACTTAATATGGGTCGCATTTAGTTTGGAAATACATTGTAGCTCTATGATTTGGAAGGAGAATATGACTATACTAATTCTATCAGCTTCTTGAGTTTCAAGTGGTGTGGCTTAGTGTGCAAGGAGTTTGAAGTATCAGAGCTTCATCAAGCTATTCAAAGTTCAAGGCATGTACAGTAATGGCTACAAGCATACAAAATTAAATTCAAGCATATGGAGTGAGGATATGACTTATTTAATATTCCCTTTGTGGTACAAGGTATTAGGTGTTGTTGGTAGAAAGATTGGACCTTTGTATTACATGTTTCATGTAATTTGAATTTAGGTTTGTCCTATGTTGTCTAGGTTGGTGTATATCTCTGGATGACATAGTAGAGTGTTAATATAGTGTCATGTATATATGCCAAA
The DNA here is from genome assembly GCA_007115665.2 of Sequoiadendron giganteum. Lineage (NCBI taxonomy): Eukaryota > Viridiplantae > Streptophyta > Pinopsida > Cupressales > Cupressaceae > Sequoiadendron > Sequoiadendron giganteum. The sequence continues at coordinate 189,738,622 of CM021108.1, forward strand.
TATTTAAATGCATTGTAAGAACAATTGGAGTGACTGTGTAAAGTGATGTATCTTGAAGACATAGAGTGCATCCAATGTAATTAATGATTACAATAAAAGTACAAGGAGTGGGATGTACAGTTGTGTCATAACATGAATAAAAGAGAGTGTGCCAATATCAGAGTGTCTGTTAGTATCATATATCAAATCCACCATTAATTTTATTCTAGTAGGATTGGTGTTCTACTTGTTGTATTGCTCCAATAGAGATCCGTGTCTCTATTTTTATGGGGATTTGTGTCTCCCATAGGTTGGTGCCTAATGAATATTTTGGGATTGGTGTCTTCGATAGGTTGGTGCCTACTTTATATTGTAAAATTTACTTATCATATTTCTGCTTATGAGAGCTTATCACCATGGTTTTTCACATTTTGGGTTGCCACATAAAAATATGGATCTATGTTATCTTGTGTTGTGCTTTAACTTCTTTACTTTCTAGTTTGTATGGTTCAATGCTCTTCATGTTGAAAATCTATAAAGTAATTATGAAGGTTTTAGAATTTTTGTAATTTTTTAGATTTACTGATTCACTCCCCCTCTTATTAAATTGTGTTCCCTTCAAGTAATTGATCCATTTGGAAAGGTTTTGATCAAACAAGCCACACACGAGTGTAAGAGTCTCATAAGGTGGTTGAGAAAAGTCATGCTAAGAAGAGATAGAGTGGATAATGAAAATAATATGGATCATAAACACAAAAAAGGAAAACTCACACTCTCACTATCATGCATTGAAGTTTAATATCTTTGGTTAGAATATAGAATTTAGATAACAAGAAAATTCATTAATAGTCATGCTGAGAAGAGATAGTTTCAATGGTTGAACCCTGATAGGTTTGAAGAAGACTCAGACATTGGTGTTTGGGCTGGCTTGTTAAGTGTTGCAATGCACTCCAAACTTAAGGTAAGGGGGATAAGTAGCTCCTGACCCTTGATGGAAAGAAATAATAAGATCACCAAAAATGAAGAAGTAATTCCATGGGAAACTTGCGTTGAATTGGGTTGACTAGTGTGGATTCATGGGAAGGCAATATGTGGCATGCAATGATTGGTTGAATGACCGATTCACATCATTGTTGTGAATCATCATGGAGTGAAGCTTGTATTTGACAATCAGAGTTTAAGGTAAATGGAATGTTGGTACAAACTACGATGTAAACACTCCAACTACATTCTTGTATAAGATTGAGAGGAATTGACAACACCATTAATGCACAAGTTGGCTACAAATCTAGAAGAGATCAATAAAGTAGGAATATGACATTAAATGCAAAAAAACCCTATATTTTTTCATGCCAAAAATAGCAAAGGCAATAAATGAATTTGATGGTGTTTGGCTTGATGCAAGGAGTCTTGTGTGTGAAGAAAATATATGAAAACCCTAGTAGAGGTATGTGTGTGAAGTTAGAAGATGAAGAAATGGATGATGCCTTTAATATAGCCACTAAGTTGGGAGGAGATTTGATACAGACTGATTCATGCAAATATGGGTATTAAATGCAAAGAAAACCTTAATAGTGTGAGGTGTTAAGAATAGTAAATGCATTGAATCATCTTGGAGGTGTTGGCCTCAAGGTGTAGAAGAAACTTGTCAGTGAAGGAAATTATGTGAGGTTGAATGAAAGATTTGGATGAGTGTGTGAGAGCTTAGTATGAATTTTCTATGAGAAGAAGACCTAGATGACTTATAGGAAATATCTTCTAGAATTAGCATTGAAGTGCATAGATGTAGTGCAACAAGGTAGAACATAGAATTTTCTAAGTGTAGATAAGTGAGATAGAGAAGGGAAAGGGGGAAGAGAAAATAAATAATTTGTAAGTGAACAACAACACAAAATATGCAGATTGCAAAGAAGAGAAAAGAAGTGCAAAGATATCAGTTATTGAGTTAGCAACAGTAGAGAGAATCATTATAGAGATTCAAAGCAACACATGAACAATTACAGATTATACTTGTAACAGAGAACTAGATTCAAGTGAATCAATTGTAATATGGAGTTGTAGCTCCAGTATTTTCATTGTAAATCTAATTGGTTGGTGGATTAGATAGCTGAGTTGGTGCTTAGTTAGGGAGTGGGTGCTTCCTTGGAGTTGGTGCTCCTAAATAAGTGGATTGGTGTTTCCTTAGATTTGGTTCCCTTAAACATTGTAACCAGTGAGGTTCTATTGTGCGGCTAGATTAGGACAATAGAATCTAGCAGTTATTCTCACTATGGTTTTTCCCATATTAGGTTTTCCACATATATGTGGTGTTGTGAGTTTTGTGTGCATGTGTATGTAATCTCTACATGGTTGTTTGAATTGCTTATAAGGGGTTAAAAGAATAAGTTTTAATAGATCTATTGATTACCCCCCCTCTCAATAGATTATTGTGTTCCAAAAATTGTTATTAGATCCCTGGTTCCCTTGGAGAAGCTTAATTAGCTCGGGTAGATCTTGGATAGGGAACACAAATGCTGAGTCACAAAGGTTCATCCTCAAAAAAATAACCTCTCTTTGATGGATTTGTAGACATGTAAAAATGGCCTAACACTTATTGCACATCTTAAATGACATTTTCCCATAATTAACCTCATTATCATTGCATTTCACATCAATTGCATAAAAAATGCTAATTTCCTCTATTAATTGAATAATATTACATTATTTAATTAATTCACTTTTTTATCATTTTCGACTAATTAAATAAATTTCATTTATTTAATAAGTCCTAATCTATCTTTATTCCTCTTGATTAATTAATTAACATCAATTATTTAGTTATGTCACTAATTTACCCTACTCCCCCAAATATGAAATTATTAATACTTAATAGTTTAATTAAATCACTTTCCCCTAAACTTGAATAATTAAATAAATTATTTAAACATCATTCAAAAGGGCCAAAACAAACAAATACAAATTTCTTTGTAAAATTCAAACATGACTTGCACGTTCAATTCAAAAAGATTAATTAATTAAATCAATCAATTAATTTCCCTCACCAACTTTCGTGATTGAGAAAATTACGATCCTCCAATTTCTCACTCTAATTGGATGATTGATCCATCTATTTTCTGACTGATTCATCTATTTTCTAATTAATTAATCTATTCTTCAATCCCACTGAAAGCTCAATCTATTTCCTCAATTCCACTGAACACTCAAATTAATTTCATCAATCACACCAATTACATAATCAAAATCCACTAATTATTCCCATCTAATTCCTCTCGACATCTTTTAACCATTGATTAGGATATTCTACTATGTGATCCCGATCGTTCATTTTAAAACACAAAATATATATAACAATCTCATTTCTTCTCAAAAAAGATCGAAGAATTGACATCTTCTGCACAATGAAGTAATGCCAAATTAATCATCAATTTATTGGAAGCTTTTACATAAATCTTCGATCAGCATCACACAAATTTGAAGCTTTTTCTACACACAAACAGAGGCTTCACATTGATACAACAATAATCCAAGATCATTGCAAATACACTTTGAAATGAGATGGTAAATTTTTCTTTGTTTTTGAATTCATTATGTTATCTTAGGATTTTTTTATTTGATTTCAATAGCTTAAAAAATTCATTTCATGAGTAATGTGTATGAATCTAAATCCTTGTTTTGAATTAGATTTTGTTTAATTCATTTAATATTGATTATCTCAAGCTTACAAATTTTCACCCTTACACATTTTTGCACGCTCGGTGGGACCATGGTCCTTAGCACTAATGTTTCTATGAGTTGTAATTGAGCAGTTGCAAGTTCTAGAAATTCATTTGAAAAAAATTCATGCAAAAGCTACAGAAAACTCACGCAATCATTCTGCCATTCCTACTGCAATCGCTCCTTTTTCAATCGCTTTTGCATTTTGTAACTGCTTTTGTTGTAGGAACATGATCACTCTTGAAAATTTGGATCGCTTTTGCACCTAACAGGTCCCCACTTGAGTTTTTGGACTGCTTTTTCTTCCAAAAATATGTCTTTAGGTGCACTAAAGGAGATCTCTTTTAACTTAAAGTTTCTCTTTTTCTCTATAGTTTTTTAATCTAAAATCTGAAAAGTAGTTTGTCGATTTCTAACACTAATAGTTGCTTGGTTTGAATTTTTGAAAGGTGTAAACATTTTTTATGTAGGATTTGTAGGAGCATGACATCTGTTTATCCAAGAACAAACCAATGATTTTATTGCAAAGAAGGCGAACGGTCCAAGACAAGATTTTCGAAAGCTTTCATAGTTTAGGAAAAATTTAATTTGGTGCTTAACAAATGAACCCCACAAATCACAAACTTTCAATTTGGTGCTTTAAAAAGAATCTTTCAAAAATATTTCTAGTTTAAAAAAAAATTGAATGGTGCTTAAAAAGAATATTTAAAAAAAATTCTAGCTTAGGAAGATTTTTCAATTGGTGCTTAAAAATAATCTTTCAAAAAGCTTTCTAGCTTAGGAATTTTTTTCAATTGGTGCTTATAAAGAATCTTTCAAAATAATTCTATCTTAGAGAAAATTTTCAATTGGTGCTATAAAAAATGAACCCCAAAAACTTACACACTTTTGGTTTGGTGTTCTAAAAAGAATTTTCATAACCTTTCATAGATTAGAACAAAACTTTACTTTTGGTACTAAAATGGAATGTTCTATTTTGACCAACGCTTTCATTATGTTGATGAAATAAGTGATTTTATTTTTTTGACCACTTTAAGAAAAGGATTGTTAGAAACATAGTTTTGGGCTTAAAACTGAACAAATACATTTTGATTTGCATATTGCTATCTATTTGCTTGAAATCTAGAATACTTCACTTTGGTGTACATATAAACAAATTGTTATCTTGTACACATTTCATTTCAGTTTCTGGATAGTGCCGCTCAAGGGGCTTAAAAATACTATTGTGATAGATTGTATACTGTCTTCTGTGTTTGGAAAACTAAAGTGTCTATCCTCTCCCCTCGTGACTTTTGGCGCTCTTGGGTGACGAAAAGCATTTTTTACGTTTGCACTTATTTCATTTCAAACATTGCCTTAATGAGGGGGCTTTCTATGAGACACATCCCACAACAAAGAACTCATAAGAAAGGTCTCAAAGTACATTTACTGATAGGCTATATTAAAGTTTGTGAAATTGTAAGACAATAGCTTCAATCTCAGGCGACAACATACTGCACCTAATCCCACACCTTAAGTGGAACATGAATGGTTAAAGAGTCTTAAGTGACCAACGGATGGTAGTGTACGTATGGTGTTCATAGTTTTTCATTAAAAACATTGTTTTAGAATCCATCCATGTTTTTTGAAACATTCTTTGAAAGTGTTGCATCAAAAAATTTCTTCTAAGAAGTTACTTACCAAGTCCAATTTTTGGTTGAGGCATAGAGCTTAAGAGTTCCTTCTTAACATACCTCTACACTCCTCCATAAATTGCATGTAAAATCATCCCATGGAGGCATGAGGTAATCCTACCTAAAAGAGTTTACCTATTTATGGTGACTTGAATGATGCATGCCAAGGTTATTTTATTAACATCAAACATTTTCTTGAATTAAAATGAAGACATCAAAACAAGCACTAAATATGGTTATCAAACATCAAACCCTTTGAGCTTAGTGTGAATACTTTGACAATAGCCCTATACTTGCACTCCTTGAAAATATATCCTAAATAAATATCTCTAAAGGTTTTCAAATATTTAGGATTACATTTCAAGTCACACTAAGAACAAACTCAACATTGGAAACTATGGCTTAAGCATTTCAACTTCCATAAACTTTAAGCTTTTGTGGAAAGAAACATGCTTAAAGTTATAGACATATAGGGTCAAATAGTTTTGATTGTTGTGTTGTATGATATCACTTTTCAAAATTCACAAATCATATCAAAACAAGACATCAAATCTACAAATTTATCCAAAACTGGTGCCAACATGAAAACTGGAAAATAAATCTACACAAAAAACTGTATTGCTCCTATTTTTGCCACTATCAACCTAAAAATAGCCGCAATTGACCAAAAACCTACCACTTTTTCTCTCTAGATTTTGACAGTCAGTGTTAAAAACCTACTGCTTTTGCAAATCAAAATGTAGTTGATCTCAGAATTACCACAGTAGATCTTAATCCTACCGCACTTGACATATTTTCTTAGCCATAATTAACTCAAAACTAGCCACTTTTGCTCAAAATAACTACTTTTCATTGTACTATTCACCAAATAAAAAAAATTACAAACATAAGTTTCTTTTGAGATATCCAACCAAAATTTCTTTTTACACTTGGTCACAGTAAACTTGAAACTGACTGCTTTTGACAGAAATTATCGCTATTGCCCTAAGATTTTCACTTTTGACTGCCTTTCTAGTGAAAATCATAATCTAATCTTAAATTGGTTAAATCTTGTGAGAACAAAAATAGTTAGACTCTTAAAAAACATCATAATTTACATTAGTCCATCATCCATTTGCAAAAATAAACACTTAAACCTACTTTTAGGATTCAAAACAAATAACTTTGGATTATTCCTTCATTCAAAATTCTAAGATATCAACATTTTCTTGAACCTCAAGTCTAGTTCAAGTAGATTTCTCAAAAAATATCCTCTAGAAAAATGAAGTGAAATATCGGTCCAAGTTTTCAACATTTGAGTCCCAAAAATAGCATCAAGATCCAAAACATCACTGAAACTTTAGAGTCTTTGGAATCACAAAAACCATATCAAAACACCAAACATGACAATCTATTACCAAAATCTAGTTCCACCCTATACACCCATGGGGACATCATATGCTACACATGTCAATGCTATATCAACAATGATTCCCCTAATAAAGGTTTTAGCACATCTTGCCACATGGAAAATTTCAATCAAAATGCTCATCCATATCAAAATCACTCTTATCAAGGGTTTCGAAATCACCCCCAAGATCAAAATATTCAACATCAAATTTCCCTAAATACACTTGAGAAAATGGTTGACACACTTGAATGAAATAAAAATACGACGTATCATCAACAACATGTTCAATGTAAAGACATTGCATATCAACAACAACAAAACATCATTCCACAAACATCCCAATATCCACATCAACAACACTTCTAGTATCATCAAAACATTGATTCATATTAGCAATAAAGTCTATTTTTACAACATCAAGTGAATCAACAACATCAATGATCAGAAAATCAAAATCAGATCACCCAACATAAAAACCAGATCCATCAACAATATCAACCCCCAAATCAGCAATATCTACATCAAAATAATGAACTACAACATCATCAAGATCATCAACCTCAAATCCAACAAGAAATTACATCTCAAAATCCATCCCCACCACAACAAGCCTTACAACACAACCACACTGCTAAATGTAAATACACTCATTTAGGGGAGCCAATTGAGGGGGTGTTAAACCAATTAGTCAATGGTAAACTTATCACACTTCCAAAGTTATCACGAAGTGGTGAACCTGCCATCAAATTCCCATGGTACGATGATAAGGCCTATTGTAAATACCATGAAGTAAAAGGTCATGATGCATCAAAATGTGTTACACTCAAAAGAATCATCCAAGACCTTATTGATCAAGGATAAATAACTATTGAAGACAATCATCAAGATATATCTACCACTGATCACATTGACAATGACTCTACATCATCAAATGAGCAAGAGGACATACATCAAGAATTTAATCCCAAGCATGATCAAACTCAATCACCCAAGTCTAGCAATGATCCAATCTAAGATAAATTGATATCATCCAACCTCATGGAAGTACATATTGATGATCAAGAGACTCTTAATCCAACATTTATACCCAATGCAAAAAATCTAAGCCAAGAGCTATCACCCATATGTCTAAATTTTGAGGAAATCCAAGGATCCTTTACAAGAAATCCCTTCTTTGAAATTGATTCATGTCAAGAACACGAACTAAATCATATCGAGGATAATACCACACAAATTTAAGAACAAGAATCCCTATCGTCAAAATACTACAATGACTTGGTAGATATCTTCCAAGACTTCCAATTTTTTCCAAAAGAAGAAAAAAATCCATACACCAAGCACACATAAATCTACCCATGAGATGCTTACTCCTAATGGACATGTAGATGATCTTCATCCAAAACAAGATTCTGATACTCTTGATATCATTACCAAGGAACAAGGGTCTCCTACTCTTAACATCTTTACACATGATCGTGACAACACAAGCTAGAGACATATCAAAAAGGGACCGTGAAGAACGTTTCTACATAAGTTGTGAATCGAAAACATCCTGTGAAGGCACATCAAAAATGAACAATGAGGAAGAATTTTATGTGGGTGTTGAATCATCAACACCCATTGAAGAAACATTAAAATATGATCGACTTGAAGATATCAATTAGAAATTTATCCCACATATGGAGGATCCTATCACTTATAAACTTGGATCCACAATGGAGCAAATAAGGATTATCACCTTGTTTCAAAGGTAAATCATATCCTATTGTAAATAAATATTTTCAATAGATGCATTATCAAGGTAGAGGATTAGGCCTACATAAATAGGGTATCCTAGAATCAATGTAGATTATTGAAAATCCTAAGAATCAAGGTCTTGGTTGTTCAACAATTAAGGAATCTAAACATATCAATGATAACTCTATAATACTCGGGGTAACTTTATCTAACACAAACATCAACATAGAAAGCACGAAGAGTCCTTATGATGAAACCACTACCAATGCTATAACTAGCCATATCATGAATCATCATCCACCCCTATTTCAACCCTCCAATTGGGACCAAAAACAAGAGAAAAAGTTATATCAAATAAAGGAACAAGTCATTGAGGAAAAAGAATCGATAAAACCAATTGGACAAAGCAAATACAAATGGATATTGAAACAAAAGGAAGAAAACCATCCCTATCAAAATCCATTAGTCAAAGAATTTATGGGGAAAAATAAAAAAAGGAAGTTCATCCATAAAAAATGTCCAACAATATAAAAGAAAGCTTCAAGAGAAACCTATAGGGTATATGAAGATGTTGGTCCCAATTGAATCTCCATATCCACCCATCATTTCTCATCATCCCAAGTTTGGAAAATAAAAGGTTCCAAACTGTCAACCAATCTATCTAAATTTCATATGCCTAAATGTATTTTGCCATCCATGATATCCAAATCTCACATTGAACATGTGTTGGTAGCAACTCTTTTATCATAAGGACTCTAAGGGCACCCTATCATGATGTGTGCATCTAGGAAAGGGTAACTCTGGTATTAACAAAGAAGATAAGAATTATCAGGGGTTACAGTCAAGCACCTGTATCTTAGAAAAACAACTCCTCCAAGTAGGATATCATTGGCATGTCATGAAAACAACAATACCCATATTAGCACTAGAAGTATCTACATCAGCTCCACCAGGTGGTTGAACATGAAAAACAATTATCACCATGATGAAAACTTGGCAAAAAGGCATCTTGTGTGACAAAAACAAAATCAAGAAAATTGTCAAGAGAAAAATTATCCTCTAGTGAAAACCACTATGGTGGCACTTTGGATAAGTACCATGATAAAAAAATTGGAAAATAGGTGTCATGTGTAGAATCGAGCATATACGTGCACCAATTTAGGTGGAAGTATCTCAACTTATACATAATAAACCCATTTTTTTCCAAATCCAACTTATCTTGATATGTGAAAAGGTTTGGTTTACACTTCACATTTCCTTAGCGAAAATATCTTGACATGGGTCACTATCATTGATCCTATCTTATCCAGCATTGTCTAACCCATGAGGCATTGTCCAAAGGGGCATACTCTATGGAAACATGTTATCCAGTCATGACATAAACATTGCATTCTTTTACATTGCTAAACACTGAGGGAAAGTACTTACATCTTGCTTTAAAATAAATCTTGATCTATGTCTTCTAACTCACAATGTGATCTAGGCATCATCCCAACAAAAAGGTGTACCACCAGTGCACTACTAGGGTAACCTTCAAAATAATTTTTCCCAACAACAAGGTGTACCACTTGTGCACTACCAAGCTAACCTTCAAAATAATTAATCCCAACAACAAGTTGTACCACTAGTGCACTACCAAGGTATCCTTCAAAACAATTCATCCCAAAAACAAGGTGTATCACCAGCGCACTACAAAGGTAACCTTCAAAACAATTCATCCCAACAACAAGGTGTACCACCAACACACTACCAAGGTAACCTTTAAACAATTTTTCCCAACAACAAGGTGTACCACTAGTGCACTACCAGGGTAACCTTCAAAACAATTCATCCCAACAACAACGTGTACCACTAGCACACTACTAGGGTAACCTTCAAAAAAATTGATCCCAACAACAAGGTATATCACCAAAACATCCAAAAAACAAACAAAAATAAAACAAAGTCAAAAACATCAAAATCCCAAAAACATGTTATGCTTTAAGTAAACATCGGTTGAACTACGTGGTCTCTACATGTATAATTTAGGAAAGTCTTATAGCCCCCGAGGCCCTAGGTCATTCCCCTTAGGTATCTATCATGCTTTATTTCAAATTAGTCAAAAAATCCAAAATTCAAAAAATATTCAAAAAATAGAAAATATCAAAAACATGTTCATATCAAACCAAGCAAACTACGAGTCTTTGCGTGTACAACATAGGCAAGGCTTATCTTTGATGAGACCCCAAGGCCCTAGGTTAGTCCCCTGAAAACAAAAAAAATAACATTATATAAACCTAGAAAATCAAAAAGGTCCTACCTCCATCATCACCAAATGTAATATACTTTTCATTCATAATAAACAAATCATCACACTCACCCTTTGATAATGCAAACAAAAAATAGGATAAAATATCAAAGTCAAAAATTTCAAAGAGCATTGAAACAATTAGACAACTATCAGGTGAAAACAATGCCGAAGTGTTGCCTACCTATCTATTGACAATTCATCAACAACATCCTGAGATATATCTTAATGGATAAAATATTCTTACAATAGACATCATCAACACTAGATAACAACTCGAAACCTCAAAACAGATATGGTAAGTGATACTGCAACATTGTTTATCTTTTTATTTATCATAATACCACATTCCCAGGATCTCTTGAGGATGTCCATAGGGATTTAGAGAAGAATTAATGGTGGTATTAGTTGTTAATTTTTGGTAGTTCTATTTGTAAGATGTTTTTGTGATACTACCATGGAAAATACTTGCTTTGTTTTGTGTATGTAAGTTGTTTTGAGATAATTCATGCAGTATTTGCATGTTAGGTATTTCATACCTCTCTGTGTAACTAGTTCAAAAAGTTTTAACACAACTCAACCATATATTCTGACAAGGTTTTCGTATGTCTGGTGTGAGCAAGAATATTCTTTGTATGTGGAGTCAAAGTCCACACAATGGATACAAAGCCACCTGGGTTATTAATACCATGGTGCATCATATATGTTTGCTACATCAATAAGGATTGTTAAAGATATGAAGCCTTTATGCAAAGAAAAAGAAAAACTTATCAAACTAACAACATCAAATTTCTATCCATCATCCAAAATTTCTTCTAACTAATAGCTCCATCCTGCATCACAATATTATTAGTACCACATTCATCCTACATCCACAATATCATGAACGCATATCATGATGATAATAAAGCAATAAAAACATCATGTATCATGTATAATCATACATCGCAAAGATAGGATATCATCAACATCATCCATCATATATCAACATCCATCATATATAAATAATAAAACATCATATGTACACAATAAAACAACATATATCATATCGATATATGTATCATCCATCCATCCACATTGTATGCATACATCAAAAAAGTACAAAAACATGTATAATCATGCATCATCATCCATAGTCATAACATTACACATAAGTTAGCTGAATTGAAGCATTTATATCTCATATATATCATCATAAAAAATGGGAATGTTAGATACATCAACATATAAACATGGGTGATATCATAATACAAAAAAAATACATATACACAAGGCCTCAGTTGGGCCGATGAATGTATATACAAAATCATGTCTACAACAATGTCTTTGAAACAATATACATCATAAAGATAAAAAAAAAAATGACTCCTACTGCTCCGCTGGAGGAGGGGATATTTGGTGATCATAGCTTTGGTGTGGAGAGGGTTGTGGTATAACTAGCTTCTAATTGGGTTTCCTCACTGACTGGTCGCTGGAATCAACTGCAATAGTACCTGTACTAGGCTCACCAAGAAGAGGATGTCTACATGCTCTGGGGATGACAACCTCATAAAAAGTCTGATAATATGTGGCCTCTCTCATAAACTGGTCTCACTCTGCTCTAAGGGCATCATGCTCTGACTTGAGGGTATCCCTATCAACTGTGATAACTTGCACTTGAGCCTTCGTGGAATGATGTCACTCACTCTTACTATCCCGCTTTTCCTTGAAACCATCCCTCTCCTATCTATATGTATCTCGCTTAGTGGTCAATATTTCCATGTATGCCTCAACAACCTAGCATCGCACAACCTATGCATCCCTGGCAGCTATCAATTGAACTATCTAAGCCATCATTGCTACATCACCAGGTGGAGGAGGAGGACCATGTGCTTGATCCTACTGCATGGGATCATAATGTTGATCCTAATCACCATCCTATCTCACTCTATCAAGTTTCTCCACAATGATCCTAACTCATTGTCTCTCCCCACAAAAATCAGTGATCCCTTCTCTACCCATGACTAGCACAACACCAACAAGATCTATGAACCTCAAACAAATTTTCAAAGCCTACCATTGATCATTATTTGGGGTAGTCCCAAGATCTGCAGATCCAACAAGACACCCCCATCCAAAAGAGAGAAGTTCTCTAAACTCCGCAACAACACCATCACGATCAACCTATAATCCCCACACCTGAACCTATTAGGTAGTCTGACCAAAATGAGCCTATTAATCATTGGAAAAATGATTGTCTCTCACCGAACTGGTGAAGAACTCAATCAGGTAAATACCACTCAAGCAAAGAACAAACACAACTGATCTACCACTGTGTTTGTCTACAAAATGGGAGCTACTCCCGATCACCATGCTAGGCATGACAGTCCAACCACAGTCTGCAAAAAAAACCACACATGTCATCTAGCATGCGACGCTAGTAAGGTAGCTACCTGAGCCAAGTGTAATAAAAGGAAATCACCATATATATACGAATAGGGATCCTATGGATCCCGATCCAGAATTCCATCAAGCTTAGTAACTGGGATGTGCTCCCATGCCCATACATGAAGTAAGGACATACCAGCAGAAATAGAACTACCTCCTCGATAAGTGACCTCATGCATGTGTCTGTATAAATGTGCAAGGAAACATGAGCCCCATGAATATCGGGTACCATAATCGAACATTTGATCGATGCATACACCTCAACCGACAAGAAATTGTTTGCCTCGCCGATCAAGAATGACGAGCCCTGAAACCAAAGCACATAGAACCAAGGAAATGGGATCTGCACTGCCCATGAACAATGATAGGTCTATCTAAACCTCTCGAATTTCAAGACTCCTAACACCAAGGAATCGATGCATAGCACATGGGTATATGCAAGATCATTACTGGCCAAAAAGTGGCTATATGTAAGTGATATGATGGCCCATGTGGCTGATGACTTTTTTTAACCCAAAATTGATGAAACAAAAAGGGTTTTTAGAGGATATTCTCAACTTTCCACCAATGTAAATTATGCTTTACTTTGAATTTAATAAATAATTATTATTTATTTTCTATTATAATTATGACTAAAGTCCTGATTGATAGGATGATTGAAAAACATCTATAGCTTTCAAACGGTATGACATTTTTTGAATCTGAAACATCTATCACATTCTATGCTTTGCATACTATTGGATTAAAAAAAAGAATTTAATTTCATGAAGTTTTGACCAAGTTAAGGTGGTTAGACATACAAGTTTTTATATTTTTTAAAAGTTGTAATAAAAATTCATAATTAAATATTTACTTGGAAAAAACCACAAAAAAGTATGCATCACATCGGGACATGAGTCTTCTACTTATATCTAAAAAAATTTTAAAAATAAACCTAGTATTTTAGAAACTACATGCAATTTTCTACAAATTATATCGTTACATATTTTTGAAATAATATCGATAACTTATTCAAATTTCTACGTCAAGTTGCCTTACTCTGATTTTTTGAATTTTCATCGCCACTTAAGGGCCTATTTTTTCTATGATGATCCTGCACATACCCACATGTACCCTATCGAACAGAATAGGTGACAAGCTCTATGTGAACTAGTACATGAAGGATCCTCCATATGTCCTCTAGGGTGATGGTTGCCTCCCCAATGGGTAAGTGAAAAGATGATGTCTTAGAGTGCCATCAATCCACAAGGGCGGTCATAATATCTCTATGGAATCTAATCATAGGCATGTAACATATATGTCTCAAACCCACAATGTCTAGGATATCCCGCTCTAGGTCATGAAAAATAGTGATCAAATTGAATAACTCACACGACTGACACTCTTTGGAGTAAAGCATTTTGAGACTTGTCTACAAAAATTCAACCCACGATGTTAACAATTTGCTACGGAAACATGAAACACACATATGATTACAAATAAATTGGCTCAAACTTCAAACAATAGTAAAAGCGATGACTTTTTGTCAAAAGCGGTGACTTTATTGTCAAAAGCAGTTACTATTTTGTCAAAAGTGGTAGATAAAAACAAAAGTGCTAAAAGTGTCAAAAGTGAACATATATCTCAAAAGTGAAAACATTTCACAAGGGAAGACAAAACAAACCAAGAAAATCAAAAGTGAAACTTTTAAGCAGATGCATTCAAAATGAAGGCAAACGTTTAGGTCAAAAGTGAACACTCATGTCAAATGTGGCATACATATAAACATCAAAAGCAATCATTTCAATGCAAAAGTGAAAATTCACAAAACTATTGCTTACGCCTAATTTTTCCTCATACATTAATTACTCCAAAATGACAACATGAAAACAGGAAAGGAAAGGGCACATATCGGTGCACCAATGCCTACAGGCTACCTGAACTCACGAACCACATCCGCATGATGGGGGGGCTCCTCAAATCCTTCCCATATCTCCTCATTATTTGACAAATCATGAAATATAGAGGCAAGAAATTACTATAGACTCAAAATACAAAATGAGGTAAAATAAACCCTAATTACATATTTTGACCTTCCAAACCCTAATGTTTTATCTAGGAAACCTTCCTAGGTTAACATTAGGAGCTCTCAAAAACATCTAAACTATCAATGAGGATCCTATAAGCTTAATTTTTCATCCTTTACGCATTTGAACTGAAATGAAATAGTGTCCCAAGACTAACCATAAAAGTCATTTTTTTGGCCAACCTCTCAAGGGGGTAGCCCAACATCCTACCATCATTCCGCTGACCATCAAGGCACAGTGGGGCATATAATTTTTTTCAAATCTTGATCTTAGCATCAAATTTTTTGAAATAAAACAACCAATACTTTGTCTCAAAGAGGGGCAAAATGTAGACATGTAAAAATGACCTAACTGTTAGAGTTTCTTAGATCAGATTGAATAATGAAAGCACTTAAAAGAATTGCAACACATAAGACAATGAACACACAAAGATACCCTAGGAAAACCCTCCTCTTGAGGGAGAAAAACCCAGCAATGAATCTCTTCTATAATATAGAACAATGGCAGAAGTCTGCTTACAACTCAGGCCCAGCAATGGTCAATAATGAATGCAATGAGGTCGCACCTCTTCTAGATACACAAGATACAAATGAATATGTTCTTCCTTGAAATCGCACCTGCTCTTCTAAAGTGCGAATTCTGATCTTGAATATAAAATGCAAACTTGCTTGAATGAATATGTTAACAATGACAAACTTACCTTGTATTTATACAACACAACGCGCCTCTTCATTTAGGTCGGCCTTTCTTGAAAAACATCATAAATGATAAACAATTAATATATCTTGGAGTCAGCTCAAGGTGAGACAAGGATAGGTGAGCTATAAGGGTCAGCCATTAGCAAGTATAATGTATGACATAAAATAAATAGCCTAGAGGCTATACATTTAATTTATTCTTTTCTTCTTGGGAAGTGCAAACCGAAGCTGCTCAATAACATCAACACTCCCTCTCAGCTAGGGATGAACTTCCATCTGCACAAGACACATTATATTAGAATGAAAACAAAATAGAATATCACCTCAATGTGATATTAACCATTATGGCTACTTCCATAGATGGTATAAATAAAATCATCACGGATTCCCTCACGTGATGCTGTCATGGAGTCACACACATGACATCCACCATAGCTTCTCCCAGAGGGTGGAAACAAGGGCTTTCACCTCAAATCTCTCTCAATAGAGAATTGCATTATCAAGGGCTTACACCTCAACTCTCTCTCAACAGAGAATTGCATTATCAAGGGCTTACACCTCAACTCTCTCTCAATAGAGAATTGCATTATCAAGGGCTTGCACCTCAACTCTCTCTCAGCAGAGAATTGCATTATCAAGGGCTTACACCTCAACTCTCTGTCAACAGAGAATTGCATTATCAAGGGCTTGCACCTCAACTCTCTCTCAGCAGAGAATTGCATTGTCAATCAAGGATCACTAATTACTAAGACTCTTTCTCAGTCAAGGCTGGATTCTCCACCATACCAAGTTTCTCTTAGAAGTACACAAACTTAATCCTGGTGAGAGGCTTGGTGAGAATGTCTGTTGTTTTCTATTCAGTGTTGATATACCTCAACTATATAGCTTTCCTTTGCACCATATCTCTAATATAGTGGTACTTGATCTCAACATGTTTTGTTCTGTCATGAAACACAGGATTGATAGAAAGCTTCACATAGCTTTGATTATCACAGTGTATAATAGTAGGCTCCATTGATTGTCCAAACAATCCCGCAAGGAGCTTACGAAGCCACACTGCCTCATGAGCTACCACACAAGCTGCTATATACTCTGCTTCAGTTGTACTCAAGGCCACTAAAGACTGTTTCCTGCTACACCAGGAGATCATAGCAGTCCCCAAACTAAAGCAACAACTAGAGGTACTCTTCCGATCTGAGACACATCTTTCCCAATCAGAATCAGTAAAACCATGCAGCTCCAATTTCACATTTGAAGAATATCTCAAACCATATCCAATTGTGCCACATAAATATCTCAGGATATGTTTAGCTGCTACAAGATGTATTTGCTTTGGTTCACACATAAACTAGCTAAGTGCACTCACTGCATAGCAGATATTAGGTCTAGTGTTAACTAGATACATCAATGAACCAATCAACTGTCTATACATCGTAGAATCCACTGGTTCTGAACTAGTTGCAGCCTCTTTCAATTTATCTAGATTAGTCTCCATGGGTGTAGACATAGGTTTGTAGTCAATCATACCAAACCTTTTGAGAATGTCAATAGTATACTTTCCTTGACTTAGAATCATCTCATCTGGCTTTTGCCAAACTTCTAAGCCAAGAAAGTAATGCATAAGACCTAGATTCTTCATCTCAAACTCTGAAGCTAATTCCTCTTTGCATTTTAGAATTAGATGTTCTTCACCAGTAATGATCAAGTCATCAACATATAAAACCAAAATCAATGATTCACCATTTACTACCTTGAAGTAGAGGTTAGAATCTGCATCATTCTTTCAGAAGCCTAGACTTGAAAGATACTGATCAATTCTTTCATACCAAGCACGAGGAGCTTGTTTTAGACCATACAAGGCCTTCTTCAGCTTGCAAACATGAGACTCATTCCCATGAACCTCAAATCCTTCTAGTTGCTCAATGTAAACCTCTTCTTCCATTACACCATTTAGAAAGGTTGTCTTTACATCCATTTGGAGAATCTTCCATCATCTAGATGCAACAATGGCAATGATGGTTCTGACAGATGTGTATCAAGCCACAGGAGCAAAAGTTTCTTCATAGTCAACTCCCTCTTTTTGTGAGAACCCTCTCGCCACAAATCTAGCCTTGTGATTCTCGATGCTCCCATCAGCTGCATGCTTGATCTTGAAGAGCCACTTAGAAGACACCACAGATTTTCCTTTGGGTCTAGGAACTATATCCCAAACATTGTTCTTAATTATGGACTGATATTCCTTAGACATGGCATCTTTCCATACTTGTTGACTAGAGGCTTCTTCAACATTTGAAGGCTCTAACTCAATAAATTGACTCATCAAGGTGACATAACTAGAGAACTTGTGAGGTCTCTTACTTTCTTTGAAAGCTCCTCTTGGAGCTACAAAACTTTTTGCTTCCTGCATTGTCCTACGAGCCCAAAGAGGTCTTTTCTTTCCAATCACAATGTCTAGAGGCCCATCAGTAGGATCCAAAGGCTCAACTGGATCAATATCTTCTTTAGGTTCTGTATCCTCCTTCAGATTCTCTGGAATATGGTCAACTTCCATATCTTGAGGAGGTTCTTCTTCATCAATCTCCATAGGAGTGCCTTTGGACCTTCTATAAGCAACATCTTCCTCAAATGTGACGTCTCTACTAATCTCAATAGACTTCTGTCCTGGAATGTAAATCCTGTAAGCTTTTGATGTCTCACTGTAGCCTACAAGAATTCCTTTCTTCCCAGAAGGTTCTAGCTTTGTTCTCTTTTCCTTTGGAATATGAACATAGACTGGACAGCCAAAGATCCTCAAATGACTAACTTCAGGCTTCACGCCTGAGAATGCTTCTTCAGGAGTTTTATTCTCTAAGATCCTGTGGGGACTCCTGTTTTGAACATAGACGGTTGTTCTTGATGCTTCAGCCCAAAGAGAGATTTGTAAGTCTTGATCATGGATCATAGCTTTCACTGCTTCCACAATAGACCTATTCTTCCTTTCAACAATACCATTTTGTTGTGGATTATAGGGAACACTGAACTCCCTCTTAATCCCTGCTTCAATACAAAAGTCACGAAATGTGCCAAAAGTGAATTCTCCACCATTATTAGATCTCAATACCTTGATCCTTTTCCCAAACAGATTTTCAATCTGTGCTTTGAATTCTCTGAATCTTTCTAATACTTCTTTTGATTCTTTAGATCTCAAGAAATAAATCCAAGTCTTTCTAGAGTAATCATCAATGAAAATGATATAATACAATAAACCACTAGATGATGCAATAAACATTGGACCACACAAATCAGAATGAATGAGATCAAGAATACATTTAGATCTACTTTCACTGGAATGAAACGTACCTTTTGTGTTCTTGCCTAGGGCACATCCCTTGCATGTACCTTCATGTTCTTGATTGAATTTCGGAAGATCGGTGAACATCTTCTCCATGATAGGTAGAGCACAAAAGTGAATGTGAGCCAATCTTTGATGCCAAAGATCACACATGCTGGTACTATTATGCACAAGCGCTTGAAGAGGACGAGTGCACAGCCTGTAAAGACATTCATGTCTAGCTCCAATCACTTGAGCAGTTTTGAAGTCAGAGTTCTTTGCCCATTTTAGAACTTTGTCTTTAGAGAAGGCAACTTGATAACCCTTGTCTTCTAATGCTGAAATTGAAACAAGGTTCCTCTTTATCCCTGGCACGAATAGTACATCATTCAACTCCAAAGAAATCCTAGAAACCAAGTGAAGAGTGGAATTTCCAATCCCTTTTACAGAATATCTAGCATCATCTCCAATGACAACTTGATCACTGGAGTTGCTTTCCACTAAGTTTGAAAGGTGACCCCTGAAACCAGTGATGTGCCTAGAAGCACCACTATCAATCAGCCAAGTGTTAGAGTCAATAGAAACATTGCTAGACAAGGCTAAATAAAATAGATAATCACTGGAGTCCTTTTGTGGAGCGGCTTCTTCAACATCTGCAGTGGCAACTTGATGCTTAGGTCATTGAGGACAAACCCTCGCAAAGTGACCATACTTATCACAATGAAAACATTGAATCTTGGACATGTCTCGTTTCCTTTTGAAGGCAGGAGCATCATCATTTCCATCTCCTCGATTCCTCTTGAAGAATCCTTTCATAAATCCTTTTCCTTTGTTTGATGAATGAGAGGCAAGAACTTGTAAATCTTCATTCTTTGAAATTTGACCAATTCCCCTTGTTGTTAGTCTTGACTCCTCTTGAATGCAATCAATCCTCAATCGATCAAACTTGGGAAGTTCAAATCTTGCACTGATTCCTTGAATGAACGCCTCCCGTGAAAGTGGAAGACCATTGAGAGCAAGCATAGTCAGGTCTTTATCATCAATCATGTGGCCAATAGTAGAGATTTGATCTTTTATCTCTGAAATCCTCATGAAGTATGAAATAACAGATTCTCCTTTCGTCATTTTCACATGATGAAGTTGTTGCTTCAGTGCAAGGGCTTGACTAGTGTTGTTGATTTCTTACATCTCTTCCAAGGTTGCAAACATCTCTCTTGCTGTATCCAACTTGAAGACAATCGGTACAATATGATCCTTGATGGAATCAACCAATGCTTTCTTTGCCCTAGTGTCTTTCTTCCTCCATTGCAACTTCTCTTCTTCCTCCTCAGGTTCGGGAACTTTTGTTTTCACAAACTTAGCCAAATCATTCTCCTCCAATATTAGCATGATCCTGAACCTCCATGATGTGAAGTTTGAGATCCCTTCGAGTCTATCCTCGATTTTCAAACCGTTCACCATCTTTGAGAAAATTAGAAGGTAGATTGAAAAAAAAGGGTAATGAGAGTTGCAAACTAACAGATCTGAATTTGATCACAATCTTTTTCACACCCACTCTAATACCATGTTAGAGTTTCTTAGATCAGATTGAATAATGAAAGCACTTAAAAGAATTGCAACACATAAGACAATGAACACACAAAGATACCCTGGGAAAACCCTCCTCTTGAGGGAGAAAAACCCAGCAATGAATCTCTTCTATAATATAGAACAATGGTAGAAGTCTGCTTACAACTCAGGCCCAGCAATGGCCAATAATGAATGCAATGAGGTCGCACCTCTTCTAGATACACAAGATACAAATGAATATTTTCTTCCTTGAAATCGGACCTGCTCTTCTAAAGTGCGAATTCTGCTCTTGAATATAAAATGCAAACTTGCTTGAATGAATATGTTAACAATGACAAACTGACCTTGTATTTATACAACACAAGGCACCTCTTCATTTAGGTCGGCCTTTCTTGAAAAACATCATAAATGATAAACAATTAATATTATGTCACTAATTTACCCTATTCCCCCAAATCAATTAAATTATTAGTACTTAATAGTTTAAATTAAGGCACTTTCCCCTAAACTTGAATAATTAAATAAATTATTCAAACATCATTCAAAAAGGTCAAAACAAACAAATAGAACTTTGTTTGTAAAAGTCAAACATGACTTGCACATTCAAATCAAAAATATTAATTAATTAAATCAATTAATTGATTTCCCTCACCCACTTTCATGATTGATAAAATTACAATCCCTTGAATGCTTGCTCTGATTGGCTAACTAATCCATCTATTTTCTAACTGATTCATCTATTTTCTAACCAATTAATCTATTATTCAATCCCACTAAAAGCTTAATCTATTTCCTCAATTCCATTGAACACTCAAATTAATTTCATCAATCACATTGATTACGTAATCATAATCCACTGATTCTTCCCATCTAATTCCTCTCAACATCTTTCAACCGTTCATTAGCATATTCTACTACATGATCTCAATCGCTCATTTCAAAACACAAAATCTATATAACATCATTTCTTCTCAAAAAAGATCGAAGAATCGATATCTTTTGCACAATGAAGTAATGCCAAATTAATCATCGATTTCTTGGAAATTTTTACATACATCTTCGATCAACATCATACAACTTTGAAGCTTTTGCTACACACAAATGGAGGCTTCACATTGATACAACAATGATCCAACATCATTGCGAATACTCTTTGATATGGGATGGTAAAGTTTTCTTTGTTTTTGAATTCATTATGTTATCTTAGGATTTCATTGGTTGATTTCAATAGCTTAAAAACTTAATTTCTTGAGTAATGGGTATGAATCTAAACCCTTATTCTGAATTATATTTTCTTTAATTCGTTTAACATTGATTATCTCATGCTTATAGATTTTCCCCCTTATACAAGATAAAACTATACATTCTAAAGCATCAGGATGGAACCACATCTATCCTCATTAGGGTTGATGTATGGATGTCTATTGTGAAAGGATACACAATTCCTGCTACAACTCCTATTGATCAAGCTGGAAAGAAATCATATGAGAACCGTGCCAAGGAAAATAATACTATTATTTTTGGATTATCTAGCTGAGTGTTTGTCAAAGTAATGCACTATCAAACAACACATTATGTCTAGGGTAAATTGAAGAGCATCTACGAAGGAGATGATAAGGTAAACTAGGCTAAGATATAAACTTACAAGGGTAAGTTTCAAAGTTTGGAGATGACTAAAGAAGAAAATATTTAAAGCTACCTCCTGAGAGTAGATGAAATTGTTAATGCAATCAGAGGGTGTGGCAAAGAAATGAAAGAATATATTATAGTGAAAAAGGTACTAAAATCTTTTCCTTCTAGATATGATTCTTAAATTTCTACAATAGAGGAAGCACAAGATCTGAATAAACTCATTGTTGATGAGCTTCATGACACCTTCACTACCTATGAGATAAAAATGGGAGATGCAAACACCTCTAAGAGAGAAGTTGCATTCGAAGTAGCCAAGAAGGAGAAGGAAGAAACCTCTACATCCAAATT
Organism: Sequoiadendron giganteum; assembly: GCA_007115665.2. Taxonomy (NCBI): domain Eukaryota; kingdom Viridiplantae; phylum Streptophyta; class Pinopsida; order Cupressales; family Cupressaceae; genus Sequoiadendron; species Sequoiadendron giganteum. Next base: position 189,761,452 of record CM021108.1, read on the forward strand.
TGAGGAGACTGATGAAGAAGAGGCTAACTTCATCAGAAGATTGAGAAGAGGCTCTGGAAAATATAGATGTAAGTTACCCTTTAAATGCTTTAACTATGGTAAAATAGGTCATTTTTCTTCTAAATTCCCTTATGATGAAAATGAAAATTGTGAGCAAGAAGAGGATAGTAAAAAGAAGAAATCCTTCTTTCAAAGGAAAGATAAATTCTTTAATAATAAGAAGAGTCTACACACAATAGAAGAAAGTGGTTCATCCGATGTTAGTGATAGCTCAGATGATGAACATGACTATGCCTTTGTGGCTGAGGGAAATGAATCCCTATTCATGGCATTCAAAACAACTTTTGATGAAGAAGTTGAAGGGTGTGATGAAGAAGATGAAGGAGAAGTGGGCCTAGAAGGTGAACTCATATGTGCTTTGGATGAGATTAATAGCTTGAGGAAGGAGAATAAAAAATAGAAAAAGATTGCAAAAATGGAGATTGAGAAGCTAACCAATAATCTTGATGAATCTAATGAGATGGTGGTAAGCCTGAAGACTCAAGTTGAAGAAGACAAGAGAATAGAAGATGTAGTTAAAACTGAACTACAGTCTAAATCCAATGAGTGCATGAAGCTAGAGGCAAAAATTGTGGCTTTGAGAAAATAATTAGAAAAGGCTAAAGAGAAAATTACAAAGTTTTGAAGTTGAAAGTTGGATCTAAAATATTAGATGAGTTAATTAACTCACAAAAGCTAGCGAAAGGAAAATAAAGACTTGGGTTTGAAAAAGGAAAGAGTTCCTCTACCAATGCATCTGCTAATTTATATGACAAATTTAAAGCAAAAGAAATTATTGGTTCTAAGAATGAAAAATCTTGCAAGGAGAATTCCTTCGAACATGAAAAATCAGATAAAGTCATTGCTTGGATGAAGAAAGAAAAAGAAGAAAAGAAGCCCATAGAAGAGAAGAGAAAATCAAGTCAGTCCCTAGAGACATGAAGATTAATCAAAACAACAAGGGATATAATGTACAATGGTTCACTAGGGTGAGAAATTTAAAGAAGGAAAGATAAAGAAGACCTCCTCATCCTACACAAAGAAATCCTATGACCAGGTATTCCTCATTTTTCTATGGTTACTGCTATACATGTAATCAATTTGGTCATTGGGCTTGTGAATGTAGAGTTGTTCCTAAAAGGAGTAAAAACTGTGAGTAGAAATGATTTTTCTCCTTCATTGGATATGAATTTAGTGTGTTATAACTACAAAACTTTTGGTCACATAGCTAAACATTGTAGAGAAAACTTTGTGAGACCAAAATCATAGAGTAAAAAGAAGAATATGTCCCCAAGAGTGAACAAGGTAGAAAAAAAACCCAATAAGGTGTGGAAAGAGAAAGGTCATAAGGAAACACCCAAACTGGCTGCTCCTACCTAACTTCACTAATCCTTAGTGATAGAGCATGAGTCCAGGGGGAGCTTCATAGAAAATTTATTTATCCCTAGAGGAGAAAGAGAGAAATCAAGTCAAGTATGTTCTTTTTTTACAAATTTCTAATGACTTGATGGTTGTAGATGTCACAGACACACTCCTTTATTTTGATAAAGGGGGGGGGGAGGAATTTTGGTCAAAGGGGGAGAGAAAAAATTGGTTCTAGAAAAATCATGGCATCTTGAAGAGTCCCTTTGCCATTGATTTCAAAGGGGGAGAAATTGAGTAAAATGATCTGTATCTGCAAGATGTGGAGATATTTCAAAGGGGGAGTTGTGACTGTAGACAATCGATAAATAAGGGGGAGAAAAGTTATTGTGCAAAATGGTTGCCAGCATGGCTATGATGAGGTGTGTGCATTTAGATTGGTATAGTTGGTGTAGAGAATTTGTTTTTTCCATCAATGACAAAGGGGGGAATTTTTGGCAATATGATTGTCATTGATGTCAAAGGAGATTTGAATGCTATTAGATGGGGAGTTACTTATTGATGTCACAAGGGCTTCATAAGGATGCCAAAAAGAAAGACTGGTCATCATTATGATGCCAAGGAAGAAAATGTTGAAGAACTACAGAAGTTTGGGCTTTAGGCCTTGGGCTTACCTTATACCACTTTCCAGAGAAGGAAGGAGATAGACAATTTTAGCTAAATTTGATCAAGCTTCAAACTTCAGGCTTGTGTCATACTCAATGTTGAAATGAATGTTCTTTTTTGAAAGGTTTTGGAATTTGAGCTTTGGTCATACCTCTTACCGGATGCCTCAAAGGAAATGAAGAAAGTTTGTGTAAATTCCAAAAGGTTTCGAGCTTCAGCCATACCTTGTACTGATTGCACAAAGGAAAAGGAAGTTTGCATGTGTTAAGTCTGAAAAGAAGTCAGGTGTCAGAAATTAGAGTTAAGTCTTATGCCTTAACTGATTGTTATGGTAGTGATGAAAGAGGTATGTGGGAAACTTGAACCTTGACACCCAAAATGGTTTTTGTGTTCGTCGGTCAGCATTAAGGCTTGCACCTTAACACAAGGATAAGTATGGGGTAAGAAGAAAGCTAGAAGGCTGACACCCGAAAGGGCTAAGTCTTGCAAAGAAAGGATAATTAGGAAATCTCAAAGGTTGAAACCCAAAAGGGTTAAGTCTAAAAGCTTACAAAGGAAATGTTCGGGGATCACAAAGTGATAGGAAGGCTTATGCCTTATCAAAATGTTAGTAAGTAGCAAGATGAAAGGGTGAACCATGACATCTAATTTCTCAATGCAAAGTTTGGTGTTTCATACTTCGATATTTCAGAGGGCAGTGTGTTGGCTTGTGATGGAGTCAAGGATTGTAAATGGTAAAGGGTAAGGCTAATGGATGAACCCCGATAGGTTTGAAGAAAACTCAAACATTGGTGTTTAGGCTTTCTTGTTAAGTGATGCAATCCACTCCAAGCATCATGTAAGGGGGATGAGCAACTCCCAACCCCGATGGAAAGAAAGAATAATATTATAAAAAATGAAGGAATAATTCCATGGGAAGACTATATTGACTTGGGTTGACCAATGCGGATTCATGGGAAGGCGATACGTGGCATGTAATGATTGGTTGAACGACTAATTCACATCATTGTTGTGAATCATTATGGTGTGAAGGTTGGATTTGATGATAAAATTTTAAGGAAAATGGAATGATGGTGCAAAAAATGATGTAACCACTCTAGCTAAATTCTTGTAAAGGATTGGAAGGAATTGCTGGCACCATTAATGCACACGTTGGCTATGAATCTAGAAGAGATCGAGCAAGTAGGAATATGGAATTAAATTCAAAACAAACCCTAGATTTGTTCACACCAAAAATAAAAAAGGGAATAAATGAATTCAGTGGTGTTTGGCTCGATGCAAGGAGTCTTGTGTGTGAATAAAATATGTGAAAACCCTATAGAGGTATGTGTGAAGTTAGAAAATGAAGAAATGGATAATGCCTTTAATACAACCACAAAATCTAAAGGAGTTCTGATACAAATTGATTCATGAAAATATGGGCATTAAATGCAAAGAAATCCCTCATATTGTGATGTGCTAAAAAAAGCAAATGCATTGAATCACGTTGGAGGCATTAGGCTTAAGGTGCAAAACAAAATTGTTGATGGAGGCAAGTATGTGAGGTTGAACGAAAGAGGTAGATGAGTGTGTGAGAGCTTAGTATACATATGATATGAGAAGACCTAGACAAGTTACATGAAATATCTTCTAGGATATGCATTGAAGTGCATAGGTGCATTATAGCAAGGTAGAACATAGAATATTCTAAGTGTAGAGTAGTTAGGTAGAGAAGAGAAAGGGAAGGGAAAAGAAATAAGTTGCTAAGTGAATAATAGCAAAGAATGTGTAGATTGCAGAGAAGAGAAGAGAAGTGCATAGATATGAGTTGTTGAGTTAGTAGAAATAGAGATAATGCTTACAAAGAGGAAGAGCAACATATGAGGAGTTACAAATTAAACTTATAACAAAGAACTATATTTAAGTGAATCAATTATAATTTGGATTTGTATCTCCTGTATTTTTATTGTAAATATGATTGGTTGGTACGATCAAATAGATGAGTTGGTGCTCAGTTAGGGAGTGGGTTCTTCCTTGGAGTTCATGCCCCTAAATCAGGGGATTGGTGTCTCCTCAAGGCTGGTTCCCTTAAACATTGTAACCAGTGAGGTTTTATTGTGAGTCTAGATTAGGATAGTAGATCTTGTTGATGGGTGTTTTTGCACTTCTCAACACAAGTGATACATGGGTGCATCACCTCTCTTGAAAGGTAGAAATTTGCAGACAGGTTACAAAATCCTACCCCAAGGTCTCTCGGGTGTTAGGTCATGACTTGTTTGGAATAGTTTAGTTAGTTCATGTGATTTGCTAGTAATCATAGGGCAGCCTTACATATGCTAAGTTGGAAGGGGATTGGTCTTATAAATGGAGTTCTTGAGATGTTAGAATGGTTGTGCAGTTGTTGTAAGTTCAAAACAATAGTCTAAACTCTACCTTTTATCATCAGATTTGGCTTTACAATGATTCCTGAACTTTTCCTAAATTACTATTTCAAAGAAAGGTCAAAAGGGAAGGGAGAGGAAGAAGTTCCTAGACCTGCAACTATCAATGAACTATGATAATGGAGAACTCTACAGTGGACACCGTTCTTGAAACTAAGTTCCACTTAACCAAATCAACTAATAGTCTCATGAAACTAGTGCTATCTTCTAAGATTTGTAGATTTTCAACCATTCATTCACAATGAAACATGAATAAGAGATGAAGTTTAAGTGAAACAATTAATTTATGTTCAGACTAGCTTTGTGTTGCTATTTATCATCAACAAACAACAAAAATCATGAACAAGGAAGGGCATCAACACAATAGTATTCTTCAACATCAATGAATAAAATCCACTAATCTACTAAAGCATGTAAAGCACATAGAAAAACAAAGTGAATCTATTCAAATCTATCAACTATGAGGAGAAGAATCTTGAAACATGAAGGAAACTCAAGAATCCACCAAAATCAATGAATTTCTATTAAAATTTCAGTAGCATGTCTTTACAAAAACTCAACTCTATCTTGAAAATGAGAGGAGACCCCATATTTATAGTGCTCAAAAATAAATATGAGTGGCTAAGATTTAATCTCATTATGTGACCAAGATTCACTACAAACTAGGGTTTCACCCACCCCTTAATATTTTACAATTTAAAATATAGTTCTTGTCCTCTGGCCTAAATTGTCTTTCAGTTCCTGGCACTGTAGCACTTTTCTCTTTTGTTGATTGTCGTTTTGTTGTAGCTACACAATGAGGAACTCATCATCAATGACAGGCTTTCCCTCATTTTTCTTATAATGGTATACTCCACGAATTTTCCTATCAACATCCAGAGCTTGTCCCACTCCATTTATCAGATTGAAGCACCTAGAATGACAATTTATTTGACTTGCCTATGATTAGATCCCAATTCTTCAGGAACTTGGGTGTAGCTATGGCCATTTGTTCAAACTGGATGAAATCCCTAGTAGTAAAGTCCATAAAACCTAGCGTTAGTCAATTTGCAGCCTCGTTCTCCATCTTCTTATGAAAATATGGCCTTATTTTCTTGGGGTTCAGCTCGACGGTAGGAATTTCATAGTCTGTAATAAGCTTTAGATACTCTTCACAATCAGCTCGATATTATTTGACCCATTCTAAGTCAAGCTCTACTTCATGGAGTACCTGCTCCAAGACTTCTTTCCTATGGTCCAGACTCATTTTCCATTTTTTGACCAGCCATTGATCACTCTTTTCCAAACCAAGATCCTTCTCCTATGATTTTTAGAGAATCTTTAGGATAGCTTTGAGCTTAGGATAAGTAATCCTATACAACTCAGTGAAGTGGTGGTAGATTTTCTTGGTGCCCTCTAGTTGCTTCTGTAGTTAGTGGAGCTTGTTTGTCATTCAGATGACATGACCCATGCCCATATCACCATTATAGACCACCTACCAGAACCAATATTCAATGGCCTTGGACCAATTCTTTATTTTCTCCAGCTTTCTTATGTGATCCTCGGAGAACAATAGTGGTGGGGCTTACGACGTTGTTGGTAATTCTTTCGTAGAAGACCATTGTTGTATATAGGTAGTGAGGTCTGCCACTTACGCTTTCAATTCCTCCTTGGAGGACTAATCTTTATTCATTTGGTGTACAATTGTGGCTATGGACCCCTAGAGTTGATCAATCTTTTTCTCCCTTGTATCTATACCCAGGTCAATAGTAGAGATACTATAAGTTACTACCTCTTCTTTATCTAGCATTGGGGTAGCAATTTGCATTGTTTGGAATCCTGATGCATCCATCATGATATGCGATCTGACCTTCAACTTACTTTCTTTCTTTGCTCCTATTTGAGCCTATGCTAGGACAACCTCTAGTCTCTCCTTAGGATCCATGGGGGTGGGGGTCTTCTTCTGTATTTTCCTTTCCATCCATTCAAGCATTTGAGATCCCGCCTTTGGTGATTCATGATCAACTTCTTCTCTTTGAGCATGTTGGATCTCACATTCTTCATGGTATGAATCTTCTTTCTTTGTTTTCTCTTCTTATTCTTCATCCGAGTCTGATAAAAATGGACTTTTCCTCTTATGACTCAATAGCAACAATATTTTCTTTGTGGCCATCCTCCCCTTCAAGCACCTTTTATTCTTCTTGTTTGAGCTCTATTTGTCATTCTTCCTCCTGACTCCTTTTCATTTCAGCCTCCTCTTCAAGCTTATCTTTTTCTTTCTTTTCTTTGTCTTCCCTCTCAAGAGGTACTTCTTCCAATTGGCTGAGGCCTTTGTCTTGTTCTATTATCGAAGGCTCGGTGGATACCTCCATGTCCTTATCAGTTTCTTTTTCTTCTTTGAAAGACTCCCTCTTGACCTCCTCTCCAACATCTTTGAGTTGTTCAGACAACTCCTCTTCAAGTTCCTGGTAGAAGGACTCTATCACGTATTTAGCTCTAAGGTTTTTGACATCCTCTTTTGAGGATTGTGACCCCTCTTATTCATATAACACCTCATCAATGACCAAGTGTTGATGCTCGGGATGCACATGGTAGTCATCTTTCAATGGATCCTCAGGTTCATCACCACCCTTTCAAGTTGCCTCCCTCTCTCGTCTTTCCAATTCTTCTGAAATTTGCATTGTCACCTCCATCTTGGGTGGCTCTGTTGAAGGAGGGATGGGGAGATCAACAACAACTTGAGCTAAAGAATCTTGTACTATGGGGTTCATCAATACTCCAGAGAGCTCCATAGGGATATTCTACATATGGCAGGAAAAGGCTTCTAGGAGAGTGAGGGTGGGAATTGTTGTTGTAAAGGATAGATAAACCACAGATGATAGAAACATTGAAGAGGAAGAAAGTGAGGAGGTTGTCATAGAGGAGAAATATTTTACCATAATAGGTGTAGTGGGCAAGGTAGAGGCATGGTGAACTAAGATGTCCACCATGGGTAGAGAGGTGGTGGCCAATGCCTGAGATGCCGGAGGAGGAGTAATAGCAGTGGAAATGGTGGTATCAGAAAGAATAGATGTGGTAGGTGGTGAATTGGGTTTCTCAGCCTCTTCTCCTTCTTCTCCTTCATGCAATGGGTCTTCTTAAATTGTGGGTATCTCAAAGAATCCACCTGATTTCTTTGCTTTCTTTGAGGTCTCAACCTCTGACATCTTCCCTAAATATACTTTATGTTTTGGCTGGTGCTCTAATGCTTCCTTTATTTTTTGTGATCTAGTGGCTGGAGGAGACTTGGGAGCCTCTTGAGTTGGGGCAACAACAATGCCACTATCATTTTTTCTCTCGAGCTCATCTTCGAGCTTGCCATAGGTTAGGTCAGTCCCTTGAAGCTTCAATTGAGGAATATGTGCATAAATCCATTTCCTGGTTTTGTGCTCTATTTGATTTGTTAGGATATCAAGGTTGTTGACCTCTTCCTCATTCTAGTCTATAAGGGGCAATAACAGGTTGGCAATGACATCAAATCTTAGATCTATAATAGTGCTTTCATCTTCAAAAATTTCATCCAACACTGGGAACAATTTGATTGTCTTGACAAATTATGTTGTCATATGCATATAGTGCCTCATGTGTACCTCCTTGTCATCCCAACAGTGAGTCCAAAAATATTCAATGTTGTGTAAATGGGCGTATTCTTTTTTCACGAGATTTTTTAACTTGTCGTATGGGTCCATCCTTGGTCGAGGAGTGTAAAGAATCAAGTTGTACTCAATGATTTCTTTCTCATAATACTTAACACTTTGGGTAGCTGGGAGAGCATACATTCCCTACCCGAAAGTGAGAGGATATGGTATTGTCGGCTAGTGCTTTCTAGCAAGGAGAGTATGCACTTTTTGTAACTATCTTGAAACTTCTAACAATATTAACTGGTCATTTGAGGACCGGGTAGCTTATACAACCTTTCATTGAAGCTCTCAGTTTAGATGTAGGTGAATTTGGGAAATTGAATGAACAGGAATCCGAATCTCTGAATAAATGCACAAGTGCTATGCATGACTCTTCTCTCAAAATCCCCTCTGAGAAGTCTGATAATGTGCCTGATAAAGACATCATTCAACCTACAATAGTCCTTGAAATTTTGGTATTAGAGCTGCGCATGACTGCCATATACTTTTAGCTCTCTCCTTGGAGTTGTGTTCTATGGCACAAAGAGACCTCTGTATGGAAGGGAATCATCTAGGAGGTAGACCAAATAGGAGGTCATATAAAATTGGTGGGACTTCTTAACCACTAGGAACTACTCATGCAAATTTTTGTTGATCATCCAAGTCCAATCAAATTTGGTTGTTCCTCTGATAGTTTATTCTATGAAATAGAACATCTAGTCATAGAAATAGGCTACAGTTGGGAGGCCCATGAATTTTCTCAACAAAGTTACCAAGTCATGGTAGTCTTCATAGAAATCACTCCTAAACAACTCTTGGGGCACTTTGTTTGCACTACCCCTCTTATCTGTTAACCAATATTGGTTAATCAACTTCTTGCATGCAAGGGGCTCAACTTTCCACATATTCTCAACATATTTCTTTTGTGGCTTGCTCCATAGGGTCAAAGGTGGGGATGCCGAAGGTTTGGGCTATGGACCTGGTAGACAGGTCACCCAATACCTTTCCATCCTGATCCACAATCTTTCTACTCTTCTCTTGATAGGATTCCCTATAAGACATCACCAATTCAGGGGCCACAAGAGCCGGTGGGAAACCAGTTTCCTTAGCTAAACTGCTCTTCTTGATTATCTTTTCATTCCCTATAGTGGGGTTGGCGATGATCCTCTATCGGAATTCGTCTATATTTTTGTGCCTGAGGTTGGTGTTTGTAATTTTATCCCATTCAGTAGTGAACCTAGAGGTGAGCTCCACTCCCTAAAATTGATACTTCATTTGGTCCTTTTCCTCCTTTCCCCTCGGGGCTTTGGTAGATGTCTTCCCCTTTTCCTACTCTATGGACACCCCCGATGGTCCTACAACCGATTCCATAAATCCTACAAACAAAGGCGTAGTAAGAATATTCATGTATAAACTAAGGGAAGCATTAGCGAAAACCTTCAAAACAAATGTTAGATCAAGTTATTCATCCTTCAAAGATCATAACATCTCTTAAAAATCATCATTTGCATTTCGTTTTGGGAAGATAGAGCAATACAAACCCAAGGATGTGGGTTTCCCTAGGTTGGCAACCATTTTTGGAGGAGGCAGTGGGTAGGTGACAAAGAGGGCATGGCAACCTATAGTCAACCACCCGCATCAATACTTTCGCACAATCATGGGACCCACCAGATGTCAAGTCATTTGATCATGGGGATCTGATCATTCTTGAATTCTTTTGAAGTGATGGTTCAATTGCTTTGGCACGCAGGTCCAGGGTTCATGGAGGTAGGTGGTGTCCCAATCATTTGGGAGCTCTGTCATTTGGAATGATGCTGGTGAGGTGGAAACCTGTAGAAAGAGTCCCACAAAGCGATATTTTCTAGCAGGAAGGACGGTTGTCAAAGCCTCTTTAAAGTTCAAGTCCTTCGAAAAAGTGCGGGTAGAAAACTATGGGAAGACACTAGGTGGCGACCATTCTGGAATAGCGAAGATGGGACAATAGTCTACAGGTGGAAGTCTGCACCTTTGGGCACGCAAGAGTCATCTACACACATAATTTACCTGGGAGAAGTCAAATGGCTGCGGAAGAGTTAGACCCCGTGAGGAAAGAGGCAACTCAGGCTTGGATGCTCAAAGACAAAGGTCGAGCATTGGCGGCCCGCTGGCAAACATAACTTAGTGATTTTCTTGCAAAGAGGTCAGAGGGAGATGGACGGTGTGGAGCCCACAAAGTGGACGGGTGAGGGCAGTTGGCCATTTACAAACAACAAAGATTATGGGGCAACCCGTAGATAACGACCTGTAATACTCGGCCTACAAAGGGTCAATACTTAGCAAATTTCGGTTGGAGTGAGGATGACAAGGATGATAGCGGGGCCTGAAGGGCAGGCAGACGGGAAAGATTTTCCATTTTGGATTAGGCATTGTCAACAATGGCCAATGGTGGACGGGGTCCGTGAGAAACAACCCGCAAAGGCCCAACAATGTGAATGCTTTCCCGATGATGAAATGTTCAATGGGGTCTACAGAGTGGGAGGGTGACATATAACAACCACTCAAAATAGCAGTGAGGCAAGGATCTAATGGAATTGAGTGGAACGTAAAAGGGGACCCACAAGGGTTGACAGTCGGGGTTTGATTTTGGCTAACTGCTGAGTTTCATTTAGACTACAACGGAGAAAGGTCCCACGGAACCCACAAGGTGGAAGGTCAGGGTGAAATGGCCATCCGAGAATAGGAAAAGGGCATGAGCCATCTATGGGAGGAAACCCACACTTGTGGATCCATAGAGGTCCGAGGATCCCGCTTAGCTTAAGATTTTCGTTTAGCTCAAAGGCGACGACAAGAGGGTGGTGTCCACCCGCATACGCGAGTCTACCGAGGGTGATGGCCATGGCTCAAAGTTTTTTGATCGTAGAGTTGATGCAACAATGGTGAAAGGCTTGCAGGTTGCAAGGGCTCAATGACCCTAGTCAAGAATGATGATCGAGGTGCAAAGTTTTGTGCGGAACTTCATATTCTAGTTAGTTTCACGGTTTTCCCTTCTAAGATTTTGAGAACTTCATGGAGTTTAAAGAGAAATAAGTGATTGGGCGATGGTAGAAAACCTAATTGAATATCCTACAAGAAACCATGAAGAATCCAAAGGTACTGACACTCAAACAACAATGAGATCACGCGAGCGTGGAGGCAGAAACAAAAGGCACAACTCTGACAAGTTTCAACAAGAATGTCGATGACAATGACTTGTCACTTTTGCTATTTATAGGATTTTGATAATAAATTTCAACATTAAATGTTGGTATGATAACAGGCATAGTTGGTGGGCGCATTCTTTGAAACAAATGGTAGCACGAACAACAGAACCCGCGGAGTAGGAGGCAGCCTAGTGTTTGTCGTTTGGTAGACCGATGAAAGGGATGATGACTGACAATGCAAGATTCATAGGGCGGATGGATGGACCAACCTGGCCGTTGTGCAAATAGCGAAGCAGGAATGAAAGTCTGCCAAGGGTGGCCCATAAGGGTGGACCTGCAAGGAGAAAAGGATGACAATTTTAAGGACTCAAGGCAAAGTGTCAAAAGAACTCTGTGAGGGGTGAGGACTTGAATATTTCAAGGATGGTGAAACTTAGCCAAATCAAGATGAAAAATTTAAGAATTAGTCACCACTTAGGACTCAAAAATAGGGGGCACGCAAAATGAGATGACAACAAAAGTGACCCAAAAAAATAGTGAAAAAGAGGGTTCATGTTGGGGACAAGGCATGTGTGCTATAGGCACAACAAATCCTAGCAGCTATTCTCATTGTGATTTTTCCCATATCAATTTTTCCATGTATATTTGGTGTTGTGATGCTTTCTTGTGTGTATGTAATCTCTGCATGATTGTTTGATTTACTTAAAATGGGTTAAATGAATAAGTTTTAATTGATCTACTGATTTACCCCGCTAGTAGATTTTTGTGTTCCAACACAATTCAATATAACACCATAATTGAAATCAATCATCTAAATTAAATTTTTATTCATTCACATAGAAATGATATAACTCAAAGAATTAATCAAATACATAGATTCAAATAAAATTCTTCTTTCATTCAAATGACATGCTAAAACAAACACAAATGTATTTTTTCTCAATTTTGTATATGCTATATCAAAATTATGGTGAATTATAAAGAGATTTTTAAGTTCATCTTAATTACATAAATACCAAGCAGATATAATTGCTTCTTTAAAATAACCACCCAATATTAAAGAAAGTATTTAAAATTTTAAGTACATAAAGGATAATAAAATAAAGTAAATCATTTCTAGGGTGGTGCTTCATTTGACACTCCTCTAGCTAATTGGGATGTTGACATGGCATTCCTAGATCAATATGCATAGTAATCCTTCACAATAGGCGGCATCTCTTTGTGTTGAGGGATGATGACATTTTTGGCTCCGAGTTTCCAAAGAGCCATGTTTGCTCTGCCCACTACTAGTTTTTTTGCATAATTTGTAGCAAGTCCAACAAACTAGAATAGAACTAAGTCAATACCACAAAGCTTTCTCAAGCTTTCAACATTGAACTACTGCTTGTCATATATATTATCAATTATCCTTTTGAAACTCTCCTTCAATGATTCTTCATCTTCATCCTCTATGCTACCTTCTTTCTTAAGGTGAAGACCAATACCCAGGAAGTTCTAAATTTTATCCTTAATAGTGTTGCATTCATTTAGTACTTTTCCAAACTCCAGTATGCTTTGTTTGAAAATGAAGAGCTTCCATTCTATGATCCTCTTCCACATGACACATCTATTTTCAGCAAAATTTAGGAGGATCTTTTCTCTCACCAGCTTGTTAGGTCCTAGTTCCACCATCCCTTTAAAATCACCATCAATATTTGTCCAAATAGCCTCTTCATGTTTAGTTAAGGAAATATCCTTATCAACTTCAAATTTTAGGGTGTCCATGTCTTTACATACCTTTTTCATATCAGTAGTAAATTTGTTCCCTTTGTTTAATAAATCAACAACCCACTCCTCTATTGCTTTCCCAAAGGATTTGTAATTCTTCATTTACTTACCACTCCATTCCCCATAGAAGATGTTGGGTCAAAAACTGCTCTAGCTTGACCAATTGGCTATGGAGCTATATTAAGCACGGATCTTAAGAATATAGTTAGAAGGGTGCTGGCAAGAAGTTGAGTCCACATTTTGGCCAAAAAGTGGAAGTGTTTTTCCTGATTTTCAGAATTTGACACATTTGACCTTAAAAATTGAAGCACTTAGAGATGGAATATTCAAAAACGTCACTAATCATAAAATATAGAACTCGAAGTCTAGTTTCCAAATATGTAATTTATTTCAATACCCAGATGGTACAAATTGAGTTTCAATAGGCGTTTCTAAAAACCACTATTTAAAAGTCACTTTTTTTTTACCATACCATGCACATGTACGTCATCCATATTTTGACCTAAATTATCGTATTTTTCTAAATCCTTTTTGGAAAAAAAAAATTAGCTCACTAAAGCACATTTTTGATATTTTTTTATATTTTTTTGTTTTTTGTTAATTTTTTACTAGCCATATTTGTCGTTTTGAAAAATCATCATGTACGTCAAGCATAAGATGACCTAAACTTATCATTTTTAGATTTTTTTAAAAAAATTGAAAAGAATTGTCTGAAGTACGTTCTCGTGCATCTGTTCGTGAAAATGTTATGTTGATAAAAAGTTATTAAAATAGTAAGAAACCCTGATATTTAAAGTTCATGGACCGGTTTCATCAGAAATTAATTGAAAAATAGAAAAAATAATCCAATTGTAAAAAAAATTACATATTTGGAATCTGCACTGTCTCATCTATAATGGGTTTTACTTTCGTCAATTTTTTTTGCAAAAATAAGTCGTCTGCCATATGTCCAAGCTTAGTATTTTTCTCTGACATTGTTAGGACCTTCAACTTGCAAGTCAAACTAGGTTGAAGGCCTAGGTTCAGATTTCCAATGCTTTTCTCGAACCAAAATATAGGCTAAAAACCTGACCACAAAGAAAATGGTATTTCAATTTTTTAGAAACGGGATCTCGTTTTGTAAATTGAGATCCCATTTCTTAATATTAAATGCGGTTACCGTTGACAGGAAATGAGACCCCGCTTTATAAATGAGATCCTGTTCCTTTGTCAATAGTCCCCACATTTAATATTGGGGAACAAGATCCCGATTATGAAACACGATCTCGTTTGTAATAAGCGGGATCTTGTTTTATAAACACGATCGTTTTTTTTAACCAGTTTTTTTGAATTTACTGGAAAATTTTATTGTAAAGTCTACAACTTCACATGGTACAGCCTACTACAACATATTGATCTATTTTTTTCAACTTTTGTCTTTACACATGGTGAACTTGCATTTTGGATTGATTTTTTCAAAGGAGGCATCATGTAAACCATTTTTGAAGTGGAATTGTATTAGTTTTCTACTCGTTTGGAGGAACAAAAGGTCTTCAAGTTGCAATATGGATTGAATTTTTGAAAGGAGGCATGAAGAAAACAGTTTTTAAGTGGAATTGTGGTAGTTTTCAAGTTGTTTCGAGGAACACAGGAAGAATAATTTTGTCCTTACAGGTCTTTAGCTTGCAATTTGGCTTGAATTTTTTGAAGAATTTCACTCTTGACATTCATTTGTGCTTGAGAATTTTATAATCATGCATTCACAAGCTCGTACTAAGAGGAAATATAGGAAGATATTGACTTTTGAAGAAATTCAAGCAAAGAGAGAGAAGGATAAACAAAGACAAAGACAAAGAAGAAAGAGAATTAAATCAATGAACGATGGTGGAGCATCCAATTCCATAACTATTGAAGATGAAAAAATTGAGGAGACCATGGTTGTAGACAAAGCTAATTTGCAAGAAGTCAATTTGGAAAATAATATGATTATACAAACAAGTCCTACTATGTCTTCAAATCCCTCTTTCAATGCTATGGAGAATGTTTCAATAGGCACAAATCCAGGTACGTCTTCAAATCCACATGTTAGTGAAACGGTAAATTCATATGTAGAAGTTTTACAAGATGTTGGACTTAACGATGTTGAAATTGATAATATTCAAAGAGATGAAACTTTTCTAGAATTTGTTGAAAATGAGAAGGAAAAATATTTTGTTGAAAATCAAAATGAAGAATCTTTTGTTGAAAATGAAAATGAGAATGATCCTTTCGTTGAAATTGAATGTTGAAATTAAATCTTTGATCAAAAAATGCTAGCATGATAATACTAGGGTATCATCTAATGCTAGATATGTTTTAAAATTAAGGGTGGGGTCCAAAAATTGTGATCCTCACCCAAAACACCTATTAGATACAACACAAACTAAATTTTATAGAAAAATTTGTGGTGATTTAGTCTTACCTGGTAATATTAAAATAAGTCAAAGGTCTTTTGAAAAATGTACACCCTGGTATCTAAATATTAATAAGCAAAGAATATCTTGTTGTTGTAAAATGCATGTTCAATTTCATTATTTTTATGATGTTTTTCGATATATACATTGTACCTTGCATACTAACATGATTATATAGGAATGTGGTATTAATATGCCACCTGAAGCAATAAGGGAGTTTATATGAGATTTGTTTTGTGAAAGATCTAATGGTAAGTTATTTTATTTAAGTTCTTGTATTTCTGGATAATTCATTAGCTGTGGAAATATTTCATTTTTAGAATTTGTATGCATGAAAGTGAAGATAATGATTGTAGTGCCTCTCATGTTCTAATACTCTATTACTGCATTGGTGTGTAAGTGTTTGCTTCAGTGTGATTTTTTGGCTATGTTCTGATGCATATGTGATACTCTATTTGACATCTTTTCTGCCATGTGTTGGGCATGGCAGACAGTTATGCTCATTTGATTATGATAGTTGGACTTATGTGTGGGATACTCATGTTTTGATGATTTTACCTTGTGGGTTATATTGATGATGTGATTCTAAGATACTATTTACTGTCTTTGATTTGGGTGAAGGAGATGGGGTGGAATCGCTCATCCATGAGTGCCCTGCCTCACCGTATCTCTCCTTCATAATGTGTTTGATTATGAGTTATATGCATATGTACATGTTGTTTGACATTTTGTGCTATGCATGAATGCAGGTACCGGATGCCGACTCCACCCGCATTGTCAGGTCTGAGCACATCATATCTACCCAATGGTTTGATGTGGTTTGGGATTTGGTAAGAAAGTACCCCCACCTATGTCAGTAGTTGGTTCAGGGATTGTTCTTGTAGTGTCCATTATGCGTTCGTATGGGTATGGTTGTTATTTAATCATTTTATTTCATGAGTTTTACAAGTATATTTATGGCTTGGTCTAGTGCTTTAAGATTTAAATTAAATGTTATTCCATGATGCAAAATATTAAATTTATGAAATATCCAATGTTGCATATGATATTTATGCTTTGGAAAATAATGGGTACATTAACACTTTATTTTTAGTTTAAAACGTGAAGTGATTCTTTAAATTAAATCATTAAATTAAATAATATTGTTAAATAAATTATTATGGTTTATTTTATAAAAAAAAAAAAAATTAAGTTAGGGGAAAACATTATCATATTTGTCTTTGTTTAAAAAGTGATTTTGATTAAATAAACTTTAAACTAAAAATAATAATAAAGTGGAATATGGCTAAAATTATTATTATTTAATTGTTAATTGTCAAAAGTGAATTTATTTAAATGAGATATAAAGTATTTAAAAAGGGGCATTTATTGTGTAAATTAAATTGGAAGATTCTCTTTCAAATTCAGAAAATGACAGAATTTTGTGTTAAGTGGATTTTTGCATGGGAAGTTGCCGGAAAATCTATGACAACTCCTGATTGGATTTTCTGAAAAAATATATATTTTCAATGGTTGTTTTTTTGAAAAAGCAAGTGGGAAGAAAATGAAAAATGGGGAAAATGTCTGCAACTCAAAATTTGTTGAAAATTTTACAGAGGAATAATTAATTCTTGAAGTTTTCAATCAATTCGATCAGGGGAATTTCATTTTTGGATTTGCATTGGGGTTTTGTTGAATCCGTTGTTTGTTGGTGTTTGTGTCTCTGGTTTTTGAAGATTCATTTTTGGCTAGATTTGCACAACTTGTCCTCGAATCGAGCTTTGTGTAGGACTCCGGGTAATTCAAATTCTTATTTAGATCTCTGTAAATTTATTTTTATGAAAGAGGAAAATAAATAATGTTTGGGGAAAAAAATGTATTCTTGTGTGTATTTGGGGAAAAATTTCCTTTCTCTGCAAAATTTTATTACCTATTCATGGATTTCCCTCTTTCCTCTTTGTATCCATTTCAAAAAATTTGTTGATCTCGTTTCTCAGCTTGTAATCTCTAGAAACCCCTCTCGTTGATAATCCTCTCGCCCTCTGTAATTAGTTTCCCCAATTTATTATTCTGGAAATTCATGCAGTCCCCTTTGTTTTTCTATAAATGGTGTTCTCTATATCATGTTGAGTTATATATATATATATATATATATATATATATATTTACTTACATATATATATGTGTATATATATAAATATATATATACCTATTAATATTTTATTAAGCCACTGTTATGGTTAGCGTAGTACGACAAATGCATTGGAAGGGCCTTTTAAAGTTTTTGCAGCCTCTATATTTATGTTGGGGGTGGGGAGTATCTCCCACTGGTCCCCCCATACATGGAGGGAGTGCTGCCAAGGCAATGCCACCCCCATGTTTGTGGGTGGGTGGTCGTCTGGGAAGCCAGATCGGCGCCCCCCTTTGCATATCCACAACCCTTTTGCTTGAGCATCTGCTGGTCGTGATTCTCCCTTGTGCGATTATATATATATGTATATGTATATATATTTTATGTGAAATGAGATATTTTTATTGTTGTGTTTCAATTTGAGTTGCATTAGATGAATTAATATATATATATGCATATAGTGTATAGGCAGGAAATGAGAATAAGTATTTAGAAAATAAATGTAAATAAAAGTAAATTACTTTGTGAAAAAAATTATAATTAATGAGGAAAATATTATTGTTTTAAAAATCTATTTGGAAAATGATTTCTTTTAGTCTGTTTTATGTGACAGAAAAATAATTGCATTTTAGTATTACTATAGAAGTTGGATTTCCTTATTTTCTATTCAGGAAATATCAAATTAATTGTTTAAAAATTAAGTAGCTCAATCAGATTTTGGACTTAATTAAATAATAGATGGAATATATTTTTTATTTTGTAACTGATTTTCTTAAATTAAAGTTTAGATTTCTTTTATTTAGGAAAAAACAGAATTTAGATATTGTTGTGTGGAAAAGAATGATAATTAGGAAATAGAATATGGTTGAAAAATAGAAGTTAGTAAATAATTCATAATTGGGATTGATAAATTAAGTTAGTATCTTTAATTTTTAAAAGTATATTTTATTATGCTTATTAAATCATGAAATTATCATTGTTGCTCTTCAAATTAGCTTTTTAGCAAGTTTTAGTGAATTATTTAAATGTAGGAAGATATTTAATTAAATTATATATTGGGTTTTGATTAAATAGAAATATTAGTGAATTTTCTTATCTTGTTTTAAATTGATGAAAATGATAATTTGATGGAGACTTAGATGATTTATTATTTAAATATCTGATAGTTAATGTTGTGGTGTTATTAAATTAAATGTAATATTTTTAGTATGCCTTGTATGGATTAGTGTTATCTCCAGAGGTTAGGGAACATGTGTATTCTTTTCTATGGTTGCATTTATTTGGTTCTTGTTGTTACCATGTGGGAGTTAGTGGGAGGTACCCTATTGTGGTTATGATTCTTTTTTTGGAATGTTGTGGTACCCATCTCTTCGTTTTGGTTTTAGGGCAACCATAGGGGAGAGTGGCTCTTGTTGGGGCCAATGTACAAGTGGTCACCCATGATAGAGTTTCCTTAATTAAGTGAAAACCTAATTAATTTACTTAGTGGGTTGGGTTAGTTACCACATAAAAAGATAAAAATAGACACCTCTCCCCTGTCGTTAGCGCTCCCAAAGGCTAAGGATGGGTGGAAAGACCTGGTCGGTAAGGTCACTACCTTGTCTTCACAAAAGGTAGTTGGCTCCGCATGAGTTACCCTATGGGGTGACACCTTGAAACAAGATGTCTAGTTAACCATAGATGGAGGCGGCTCCTAGATTACATGTAGTCTAGTGAATCCATGAAGGCCATGTAATGACACTCTCCCATTGTGCCCTTTGTTTCCCTTGTTTTCTTGTGCCTCTAGAGTTGTGTTAGCTTTTTATTTTACTATTGATGTTTATGTTATTTCGTGGGCTTGAGTCTTGTGACATGTTTCCTTTATGATTGAGTCTGGGGCCGAGGGTTCTTTCTTACCAACTCCTTGCACGAGAGGTGTTCCTTTGGATTCACACAGTCGGGTGGAAACGTGCAATGCACCCATTGGGTTCCCCAGTTGTGATCGAGGCATGGATACAATTGCAGTGATCTTGGAGCTCACACAGAGAAGACTGTTCCTTGAAGAATTCTCTTTCATTATTGTACTTGTATAATTTGGATTTTACCCTTCCCAATGTTATAAGGGAAGTGGTCTTGTAATGTAACTTGGAATTTTATATTGTGTTGTATCTGTGGAAATATATTCCACATTTTTAATTTGAACTTTGAAGTTGAATGTAATATCATGTGATTTATGTTTATGAGATTACATCTTATTCTTGATGTACTTTTATCATGTCCATTCTTGTTTCTTTATTCCAATTTAGTTTGTATTGCATATCATTTATTTGTTTGGTTTGTTTAAGTAATGCACCATGCACCCCATAGGATTAGGTTAATGATTTATGTTGTCTAAATGTTTAATGTTGCAATGTGTTATTGGTACTTTCAAAAATAAAATATTTTTTATTTGTTATAGTTGTCCTATGGGGTTTTTGTGGTGGGGTGTTACAATGATTTAGGACAACAATTAGTATATGTTAAAAGATTTAAGAATGTTCACTATTCTTTAAAAGATGGAAAAATAGGAAAGAGTTGTGATTTAGTTATAGAAAAAGTTAGTGTACATGCGTTCATGAGTGAATTTAAGAATAAGATTGTGCCAAAATATGTTATGCATTCTCAACATGCTTGATGGCTTGATGGAAAATTTTGCGCATATAGAAACACATTTACAATTGGTAGTATACTTTCAATGGTTGATTTTATGGAAAATTATACTCTAGCTTCACAAGAGGAAATTCAATCACAGTATTATAATTCAATGCAAGTAGCTATGTTTGTCCATATTGTTTATAGACATGCAAATGATATCACTGAGGATGATAATTTTTTTTTGAGGGAGTATCATTTTTATTTGAGTGACAACCAGTTACACTTGTCAAAGTTTTTTCAATATCGTTTTAGTATATTATAGAAATTTAAGAGAAAGAGGAATCCAGATGACAAAACACCTCATATGGTCAGATAATTGTACGGGGCAGCTCAAGAATGCTCGAATGTTTTATTGGTTAAGTAGGGTTCACAAGGAACTTAATGCCCAACATATATGGAGTTTTTTTGAAGCTGGGCATGGTAAAGGAGAGCATGATGGAGCTAGTGCGTGTGTCAAAATAATTCTTGCTAGAGAACAATTAAAATTCAAGGATGCAATAAAATTTAAAGATGCACATGGCATTGTGGATTGGTGCAATAAAATATTATTTGCACCTAGTTCGAGTGAGTACTCTACAATTCATCGATTCTTTTGATTGGTTGAAGAAGAGAACATTGTACCTAGAGTTGACTGTGAGACAATCAGTGGATCTACTAAATGGTATTCATTTAGGATTTCGACAGAAAGCACATGGACTATCTAGACAAGGGAGCTTGCATGTTTTTGTCAGTTTTGTATCTCAGGAGATTGGAGAGCATGTGAAAATACAGAATGGGTTGAATAGTGGGAGCAAAGATCATTGACACCTACACAAGCGCACGATCAATATGAAAGAACTATTGAAGAAAATGATCAAGTGTTTCCATCTGAAGACTATGACCGTGTTTTAGAACTTGTACAAGAAGGTAATTTAATTCAATTTATTTCACTTTATTAATTTATTTTGTAATACTAAATTATTTATATGGATATGCGCAAGTTATTAAATCAAAATTTGTTTGCAGGACATGTGTATGTTGTTGTTGCACCTGAGGGGAATGAAGAGGAAACAAAATATTGGTTGGCTCATTGTGTGGAGACTAAACATAAGTTAATATCACCTCAAGAAGATGATGTTGTCTATCATTATCCAATAGGTACGATCATCCCCTTAAGAAAATTTTGATAACAAGTTTCTGATCCCGAAATTTTTTAGAAGCCTTTGATCCCCTTAAGAAAATTTTGAGAACTTATTTGATGATGGTTTTCATGTTTTCCAATAGGATCGGTGATGGGTTTTGGAACTTGGCTACGAAAATGTATGACAAGGAAGAATGGTCTACCTACATTTGAAGATTATGAAACACATAAAAATATTATACACTATTCACATTTGGTGGTGGCAACAAATATAAAACTAGATCGGTATCGTGGAAGACCTACAAATAAAGTGTTATGGACAATTTCTATGGAAGAGCATGAGAAAATAATAGATGCATTGCAATAAAGAGAGGATGTAGATGGTACAATGGAATAAGTAAATACAGGTAAATATATTTTTAGTTTTATATTGTCCTTTTAAATAGATTAAATACATGTTTCGATATTGGTCAAGTGTGTTATTCGTTGAAATTGATTTAAATTTTCCTTTTATAGATCCTTAAGCCATAATCACATAAAGGATCTAGTCCATGCAAATTCAACCTAGACAACATGGAATACTTGGTAAAAATAGGTAGTTATTAGTTAAATTATATTTAAATACATGTTTTGACTATATATTGATATTGCTTGTACATTAATAGTTAAAATTGATTTATTATCATTTTTTGTATCCTTAAGCCATCATTGCATTGATAGATCATACTTTGAAACAAAAAGGAGAGGATTCCTAGATTCAACCTACACACATGTGTGGAATACTTTTAAATGCAGGTGCTTGAGTTGTGTACATATAGATAGTTTTATATAAATTAAAGTATGTATATTTTGATGATTTCATTGATATTGCTTGTACCTTTTTGATATCAGGTGGTGTGAAGACCTACTACATTTCGGGCACGAGTTTGAGATGTTCTTGAGATGGCATATCCAAATTTTGTAAACATTGTTTTGAGATGACATATATGTACATACATAATTACACAATTAAACATTTTGTAAAAATTACAAATACATGTAAATATCCCTTAAGACAACTTATAAATTAGTGTCAGATGCTATTATTTGTTTTGACAACTTATAAATTAGTATTGGATGCTATTATTTGTTTTGAAAGCTTATAAATTAGTATTGGATGCTATTATTTGTTTTGACAGATTATAAATTAGTGTTGGATGCTATTGTTTATAGAATTTATTAATGCTTTTGTTCTCTAATCTTGTATGGTATTGTTTATTCCTTAAGATTTCATCCTTTGTGGTATATAAACATATTTCTTTTATTTGTAAATTATGATTTATTGACTAATTTTATTAATTTACATGAATTGAATAAGTTCATTGACTAATTATCGCTAATTATTGAATGTGCATATAATGTATATCATGTATGGGATCACTAAATTTGTAAAGTACAAATATTAAAATGTCCTATTAATTTCAACTTTAATTTCATATTTATATTTAATTTCACATTAATGTCCTATATTAATGTATTGACTATGAACATAAAATGCATAAATGTACATGTGTAAATTAAAATTTCAAACAATATAATAGAGTCCATAATTTAAACATATTAAGTGCATGAAACCATTATATTAAGTGCATGAAATAAAGTACATCAGAGTGTACAACCCATGAACTAAAGTCCAACAAAGTACTTGAACCATGAAATATAAAGTCCAATAGAGTACATGAGAAACCAAATACATAGTCCATATAATAATCAAATATAACCCATAAAATCATGTTTAGGTTATGTATTATCTCTATAATGAAGAGAAATCTTCACACCATGCGGATGACCTGAAACACTCTGTACAAGAGAATGATAAAATCATATGTAAGATGATGAAAAATGATTTAATGATAATTTAATTTATAATTCATCATAAAATTAAATTACCATCATATATGGGTCTGGATGCTTTGGTGCACCTGAACCAACCTCTAAATTCTCTGAATCAATCTACATAAAAAATACAAAGAAAGTTGAAATTAGATGTAAGTCTATAATTAAAAATGATTTAATTCAAATTAATTTATAATTATTCATATTTTAATCGTACCATATTTTTGAGGTTGTGCACCCTCTTCTCCAAGACCTATTTGTGCATGCTCAATTACAAGATGTGTATTCTGCTAGATAAAAGAAAAAGAATTTAAAATATGTATTAGCTCATAATATATATATATATATATATATTCAATTTAAAATTTAAAATTAGATGTAAGTCTACAGTTACAAATGATTTAATTCAATTTAATTTATAATTATCATATTTTAATCGTTGCGTATTCTAAGGTTGTGCACCCTCTTCTCTAGGACCTATTTGTACATGCTCAACTACAAGATGTGTCTCCTGCTAGATAAGAAAAAGAAATTAAAATATGTATTAGCTCATATTATATATATTCAATTTAAAATTTAAAATTAAAGTTATTCAAACTATATAATTTGTAATTTACTTTAAATATATAATAAAAAAATTAAATTACAATGATATCTAGACCCTGCTCTGCATGTCCTCCTGGAGGTATAATCATAACTGGGTCATGGTAGAAAGTCGCACTAACAAAGTCCTACAAGATCAAATTTAAAGCATGTATACTTGAATTAGGTTAAAATATATATATTCAAGTTTGCACATTTTGTGTAGAATTTTGTTTAAACAACCTGAAAATTAGAGGCCTCACGAGTAGCCGCAACATCTAATGTTTTCCCGATGCCCATTCTCATTGTTGTATCAATCTAGACATACATGTATATATTTTTAATGCTTATAATATTTACAAGTGTACATGCACATTTGATATATATAGTGAATTAAAAACTCATAATTGTAAGTATACTAATGTAAGTTAAACAATTTAAAATATAAATGTACCTGACACTGATCTACAATGCTTGATAGTGGAGGAGTGCTCAACAACCCCTTGGGTGGAATTGGCGTGGAAGCCGATTAACTCCCCTAAACCAACATAAATATTTTAAACATATGTTCATGATTCAATTATAAATTTCAAAACTCAAGTTAAAAATCATTTAACGTTTATAATTTAGAAAATTGAAATCAAAATACCCCAAAAGGGTTGCTGACTAGGATTGGTCTCGATGTATGTACTCGCGAAGCGGATGATTGCCCCATCATCAGTATCATTTGTACACCAAATAGTTTTATTGTTAAAATGTATTGCAAAATTTCTTTATACAAATCAACATGTAGATGCATATTTATACCTATGTCGCAGTGTCCTCAGGGTGATGGTATGTTGTAAGAAAATCTAAAAATGAACTGAGGCAACCAACTGAACCACCAGAATCTCCACGTCCACCCAAACTAGGTGTGGCCTGATTAGGTCCATAGCATAATTGATGGCAACTAGTACATACATGTGGGACCCTCAACACTCTTGGAGTGGTACTTAGACCAACTCCGTAAAACACTCCTCCATCATCGTCATCTCTATGCTCCCTGCTCGCTATTGCAAAAGCATGTTGATAAGGTCTCTTGCAAGCGTAGTAAGAGATCTGAATGTCGAGACCACAACACATTGATGCATAGGTCACTAATACACAAACAATAATATATGACTAAATAAACTACTAAAAATTGCATATAAATGACTAACTTTAGTCATGTGACTATTAGTGGTTTATTTGTAGTCATTTATAACACCACTAAATTTATGACTAAACAATTTTAGTCATTTATTTAGTCATTGATTTTAGTCATTAATTTGGTCATTGATTTGATCATTGATTTAGTCATTGATTTAGTCATTGATTTAGTCATTTATTTAGTCATTTATTTAGTCATGGTAGTGATTTATTTAGTCATATATTTAGTCATTAATTTAATCATTGATTGTTGTTAACTGGTCATTTATTTATTTATGGTAGTCATTACTTTAGTCATATATTTAGTCATTAATTTAGTCATATATTTAGTCATTAATTTAGTTATTACTTCAGTCATATATTTAGTCATTAATTTAGTCATATATTTAGTCATTAATTTAGTCATTAATTTAGTCATATATTTAGTCATTAATTTAGTCATTACTTTAGTCATTAATTTAGTCATATATTTAGTCATTACTTTAGTCATATATTTAGTCATTACAAATCAAATCTAACTTAATTAATCCTCATAAATTTATGCATATAAACTTCAAGTATCATAGATATTCAAATGTTGAAGAAGCACCATGAAATGAAGACTAAAATGCTTGAAAAAATATGATTGATCGGATACAAACACAAACAAATTACAAATCAAGAGGAGCCACAACACAGTATTTATGAGTAGAGAAAAACCACTCTGAAAATTTATTTCATTAAGCTGCATTGGCAAATCAAAATCTCATTGGTTACATTCAATGTTGTAGTGACACTATACAACTTGCATACACTATATAAAAAAAATACTCCTATTTTCATATACTTATATTGTTTTCCCCGTCCTTAACTAAAATCCTTTTGGAAGGGTAGTGACCTCCTATAGGGGCTCGACCCATTTAATCCCCTTTCAAATCCACAACTTTCCAGCCGCAGTTTCAACTCTTCCAAACTCTTCCTCGCTGGTATTCACCTTTCAATTCTCCAATTTGGAGCTGCAGCTTGAAAATAAGGTTTCAAAATTTGCACATCAAAAACTCAAATAATATAGAGGATAAAATTCAAACATTTTATTTTCCATTTTCGACTATGGCACCCTAAACTTAGGCGATAGATATAGTGAATGTATCAGAATTAGATATAACATCCATCAAAAGAATATTTGGAAGTAGCTTTTTATCAAATATTGTAGTTGCAAGTTCCACTAATTATAATCTAGATAAATAGTTTTACCTTTCTGCATCAACTAATGCAATTCTGATAACTTTTAGAGGATTGACAATGTTAGCCTTTATCATATTAGCATACTCACCTGCAAGCTGCAACACAACATTAAACTTAATAATTAGACTCAACATCTAAGAAAGAAAAATAAACTTCAAACATTATCAATTTAGTAAAAAAATCATCAATTTCAAAGATCAAAGTAGCCAATGCTTCACTCTCTACATCCTCTGCTACAATCAAAAGAGGCCTTTGTTTATGTGATAAATGCAACAAGAAATTATATTGTTTGTCAAAACTTATCACTATGTACTTATGAACTCAAGATCATTCAAATTGTCAAACTAATCGATATGACTACCTAATTTTTTTCTATCACATACACTTTGGGTATACAAGATAATTGAGAATCCCAATTATTGAACTATGAAATTCAGCAACGCAACGAAATTATATCTTAAGTAATATGTAAATCAAATTAACATTACATGTCTCAGCTTATCAATTGATCTCAAATTGTATATGCACCTTTGTCATATAGCTTAAGGAAATCTACAATAGATATGGACAAAATGAATTTGTTGGGAAGGCTTTAAAAACATTCAAGCAAATACAATTTGCAGGTGTAAAGCCAAATTTGACAACCTTTGTCAACATCCTCCCTATCTGTTCCAAAATGGGAGCTTTGAAACAAGATATGAATATCCATCAATGCATAGAAAATACATGATAGTATCCCTATAATAAATGTGATCTATGGATTGCAATATTGTAGGATATGCACAAAATAGATTTGTTGAAAAGGCTTTAGAAACTTTCAAGCAAATGCAATTGACAGGTGTAAATCCATATTCCACAACCTTTAATAGCATACTCCTTGCCTATAATAAAATGGGAGCTTTGGACAGAATATGTACATCCATCAAAGCATAAAAGAAGGTGTATTTATGTCAAATATTATGGTTGGAAATGCTCTGGTAGATATGCATGCAAAATGTGGAAGCATAAGAAAGGCATGTGAATTGTTTGACATAATGCCTCAAATAGATGTCATCTTGTGGAATGCAATGATTGCAAGTTTTGTAGAAAATTGTTTGTTGAAAAGGCTTTCAAAACATTCAAATGAATGCAATTGGCAAGTATAAATCCAATTTTTTTGCCAAAGTCCTCCCTACCTATGCCAAAATGGGAGCTTTGGGACGGGCTATGAACATGGACCAAAGCATAATGGTAGGGAAATTTTTGTTAGATGTTATAGTTGGATATCCTCTGGTAGACATATATGTAAGATGTGGAATCATAGACAAAACACTTGAATTGTTTGACAGAATGCCTCAAAGTCATCTCATCTCATGGAATGAAATGATTGATTGTAAAATGTGCACAAAATGGATTTTGCAAGGAACCTCTCAAAATATTTGAATTAATGAAGCACTTTGGAACACATCCTAACATTCTATTTTCAATGGAATCAGGGAGGTTATTTAAAATTTTACACCCTTATATGTTCAAGTGTTACAACTGTGATAGGTTTGTAATGAATCAAGGAGGTTATTTAAACCTTTAAAATTTCCTATTATATTCAAGTGTTGCAGCTATGAGAGGTTGCCAATAGAATCAGGGGGGTTATTTAAAATTTTACACATTTCTATGTTCAAGTGCTATAGCTGTGATAGGTTGCCAATGGAATGAGGGAGGTTATTTAAATCTATACACCCTTCCTATTCAAGTGTTGCAATTGTGATAGGTTTTCAATGGAATCAGGAAGGTTATTTAAACATTCACACCCTTCTATGTTCAAGGTTTCAGTTGTGACAGGTTGTCAATGGAATCAAGGAGGTTGAACTATTTGACATAATGCCTCAAATAAATTTCATCTCATGGAATGAAATGATTGGTTGGATAATGTGTACAAAATGGATTTTACAAGGAACCTCTCAAAATATTTGAATTAATGAAGCACTGTAGAACACATCCTAACATTGTAAGCTTTTCTTGGGTTCTAGGTGCATGTAGTCATGTAGGTTTAGTGGATGAGGGTTGCACATACTTCACACGTCAGTAACCCTTATTGCATTACAATTTACATATATAGTTGATCATTAGGTGTGCATGGTTGACCTTTGTGCCCATGTTGGCTATATTGAGGACACCCTAAACATTATTACTAAGATGCTAGTTAAATCTTTGGTACATGTGGATCATATATGAATATAGGCTGAGTATTTCCAGCAACACTAATTTTTTAGTTGGCCAACACAACACAATAGATAATTAAATTATGGCCATATTCATACTCCTTTAAATTTGAATCCAGCTCACTATTGGATCTTATATCTCATAAAAAATTCAAAAACATCAATTTCCTTTCTTTAATTAGAATATAATACATGGAAAATATTTATCATACCTCACTAATATTAAGTTTCTCATGCAGATGTTGTATTAAAACCTGCAACAAAGTGAACGTAACAACATAAATTTTATAAACAATATAAAAATTGGAAGAATGACAAAGTAGGATGCTACCAAAAGCAATCTCCAATGCAAAAAAAAATTCAATTACATCTTAGGTACCAAAAACATAGAGTAAAAATTTGTTTGCAACATTGTACACATTGATCATTAAGATCATCCTTGAGAACTTGAAGCCACCATATCATTCATTTCTCTCCACCATTTTCTTTAATTGAACTTTGATAAAATAAGAAGGTAAGACTCTACCTTTTATTTGATTGAGCTCCTTTGATACAAGGGTGGTTGGTTTTCACCTATAATAACTCAATTCAGATCAAACAAACAACAATTAGATTCAACAAACCTCTTCAATGCACCCTTTTCAATATGATCCTATCCTTTGTCTAGTAGGTTTGTAGACCTATATTTGGCTACTTTACTTACAATCCACTGACCAACCCAGTGTCTCTTGATGGTTTTGAACATACCCATCAGACCATCGTAGGAACAAGAGACCTTGTCCTGTCAATGACCCAAGGAAGCATATCGAGGAGAAAATTGATTATCGGCGGGAGTGAAGCATTAGTTTCGTCGATCATCCAATTATTGCATTACAATTTACATATATAGTTGATCATTAGGTGTGCATGGTTGACCTTCATGCCCTTCTGGCTATATTGAGGACACCCAAAACATTATTACTAAGATGAGAGTTAAATATGTGGTACAAGTGGATCATATATGAATATAGGCTAAGTATTTACAGCAACACTACTTTTTTAGTTGGATCCTAAAAATTCTACAACTTATGTTCTTCTCTAAAACATTTGTACGAGGTTCAAATAGTAAAGAGAATGATGAAAGATAGAGGAATTAAAAAGATACCTGGATGTAGTTGGGTTGAAGGTCATAAACCAGTACATCTTTTTTGTGTAGGAGACATATCACATCCACGAACATGGTAGAGCTATGCAAATTAGGAGAAATTGTCTTGGAAAATGAAGGAAGTAGGGTATAAAGAATAATTTATCTGCCACCATAGTGAAAAGTTAGCAATTTCATTTGGTTTGTTAAACATCACCCCTGGTACAACTATTAGAGTTGTTAAGAACCTTCAAGTATGTTCTGATTGCCATGCTGCATCTAAATTCATCTCCAAGATTGTTGCAAGAGAAATTGTTTTGAGAGATGTGAGCCATTTTCATCATTTTAAATAGGGACAATATTGGCCTAACATTACTACATCAGGGGAACTCCCCTCATAGCTACATTGATAGACAAATAAGGTGGAGGCAATCTGTTCCATTTTTTGTAATGTTGTAAGAGTCATACAGGTAACGCTATGTCAAACTAGGGAACTCTTATTGGATTTTCTAAATTATTTACCTTTTTTTATAAGACTGTGTTGGTAGTGCAACCTAGATCAAAGTTGTTTGGTGGGATTCCAAACCTAAACAATGAGGTGCGGTTGTGTAAATCTCATAGAGAGAAGCTACAAGCTACCATGATGATTTTGCTGAGCAAATTTATATCAGAGTCTTTCTTAGCGTGGCTTAAGACACGTGCAAATGATATTCTCTCTACATATAGGCTTGGGGGAAAGTATTTGCTTGATCTTGTGAAAAGTGGCAAGGAACTTTCAGAGAATGATACATTGATTAGAGAAATGTTGGACAGTTTGGATGCATTTGAAGTGAGCTTGGAGTGGCTAAAAATGGTTTTTGGTTCAAATGTTGAGTTTCCATGACAATGCATGTGTGATATTATTTTGAAGCACTCAAAGAGTTTGTGGGATGAAATTTTTGAAAGCTTGTTTGTTAGTAGGATGAAACAAATAATAGCTAATGGATTTGTAGATTTGTGTGAGAGAGTTAAGGTTGGTAAATTCCTTGGATCCATAGTTACATCTCTAGGAATTTACAAAGATGTTGAAACCCATTTGCACAAATAAATACCAGCGAGGGTTGGCTTGTCAAGAGAGGGGACCTAAAAAGTTTTAATTTACCTGGGTTGAGTTTTAGATTTATGATGACAAATGATGAAGAATAGTTTGGCCCCCCTAACGCTTATTTTGGAACTGAGGTTAGTCAAATAAAAGATACCATAGATGAGAGGTCCAAAAATATTCTGGAAGACCTCATAGGTTTTCTTCGTGCATGTAAATCTCCTTCAACGATAAATGATTTAGCACCTTATTTGCAAGAGAAATGCTTCCGTTTTATCTCAACATTGATTTTTGAGATTGAAGAACATCTTGCACATCTTTTAGAAGCTCTCTATCGAGAAATGAAAAATGAGGAGATTATAGAAAAAATGAACAAGGAGACACTAGAACCGACAGTTATAGTGGAAAGGGAACTTTTCTTAGGAAGGCTTTTAGTTGCTCTCATTTTTCATTCAACTTCCCTTCCACTAGTTCTTGGCTCATCTCATCTCTGGTTTTTCAAGAACAAAGCTTCAACTTCAGGGAAAGGATCTTCAACTTTCAGATATTCTAGTACTGATTTTGATTACCCTCTTCTAGACAGTTCTGGAAGACAAATACTAATGAGAGGGGTTGGTTTGAAGCCTGAATCACACGATAAAAATAATAGTGCCAAATTGAATAAACTGAGAAGAACTATGCACAATCTTTCTATCAGAGCTCATAGCATGTGGCTATTGTGGATAACTGAAGAGCTTTCATGAATTCTCAAAAGAGATCTAAGGGAGGATGATTCTTTATCCATGACAACTCCTTTGAAGGTCTACATTCTCATTTGCATTGCATATTCTATTTGTTTTTTCTTGTAGTTTCCATGAGATTTCTTCTAGTTCTGATTTAAGTCATGATGGTTTATATCTAGATATATTAACAACCGAATGAAAATAATGCATCTAGAGTAAAGAGCTACAATTGATTCTTTCAGTTGCTTCAGACTCTTTAATGCACAATAAATGGAAAAGACTAACATGTGCCCTTTCAACCCTTCCAGTCCATATTAATCATGGAGAGGTAATCTGTAAGCATTCAGAAAAGTATCAAATGGGAGCCAAAAAGTTGGAGATTTTCATAGGGCCTATGAATCAGCTCTTGTTCTTTTTATATGAAAATATTGTTATTTGTTTTCTATTTATAATATCTATTGGCATCATTTGGGAACTCCTATTTTAGGGAATTCAGTAAGATTTCTCAAAAAAATTAGGATGAAACCTTTTTGGACCTGATAACTGCTATCTGTCTCTCTCTAGTAAGAATACAACTTGAAACCTCTGTGAAGGATATTTATATGCAATATATAACTTTTTCAGTCTCATGAACTTCTAGGTATTTTTCAATATGTCCACAAGAAAAACATACTCTATAATCTCTAAAGAAAACCTACATCACCAATATGAATAAATGGATTTATACATGCTTTCAAGATTTTATATTGATATCTTGTCTAGACAAGATAAAATTTTATCTCCAATAACAAAAAATAGATCCATAGCATTCCTGAAGTTGTTACAAAGTAATCCATTTATTTACCTCAGAATGTTGGGCCTTGAGCTGCTTTTATTCAACACTCCTATGATCCAGTCCTGCCCAAAGATCATATGGTTTTTTTGTAGGGGTGTATGCATGTAATACATGCTTCCCTTTAGGTTCCAAGTTTGGAATTACTACACTTGGTATAGAAATTAGAACAACATTTTTCTCTACATCCACACTTTCCTTCCAATCATTTACAACAATATGATGTAGGTCTAGATCCTCTGAAATGTCTTGTAACAAAATAGCATAGAAAATTATTAATTATAATGCTAGTGAATAATTCCTTACCACTGCTTTCATGTGCATATTATACAAGACTACAAATTACAAAGATTGATATTAGAATAAACTTACGAGATATCTAAATGATTGTTAAGTTTTGATTTTTTTAAAGTAAAAAGAGATTCCATAAGAGGAACAAAAGCTTGGAAGTGGGATAAAGTAGGCTTGGAATTTACAACAATATCTTTACGCACAAGGCCACATGCCTTGGCTAATTCCTACAATTCTATCTAGAGATTAAAGATAAACTAATGATTAAGGATGCTCTTCTTTGCAATTTTATCAGATCCTATGGATAATTATAAATTATTGTCAAGCTTGTTGTAAGTGAAATACCTGTATTAAAACCTTGAACCTAATATATCATATAAGTAAAGACTATCTATGTTATGTTGATCATGGATTGTAAATTCATCTGATAGTACCTTAAATGGTTTTCCATGGACACTTAAAGAGACACCTAATGTCACAAAATCATCCCTCGATGACCCTTAGACATGGCCTATGGAGCTAGACAAACTTTTTAAAATGTAATTTCATCTATTAAAACTTAAAGCCATTGTTGTTCATGGATGCTAACCTAATCTTTGAACCCATTTCCAGAACATTCCAATGCATATATTACTAGAAAACTTGCTCAAGAACTCATAAATCTACCTTTGATTTAAATGACCTTAGAAGCCATTTATGTTTACTTTTTATAAATTAGTTTTGTTGATAGTCTATCTAGACTCTAGATATACATCCCATTTTCATGTTCTTGTGATGAATTCATTGTGTTATAAAATTATGGAATTTCACAAATATTTACACTATTTATGTCATTATAGAACCCATCATATTATTTGCACTTTAGTTTTGAATATATTCCTTGATGTTCCCAATAGAGGATGTTAGCAAAAAAAATGCATGTTCACAATGTCTGGTCATAGGAAATGGGAAAGGAATAAAAATTATAAAAACACTACTAAGAAAACTTTTCTAGCCCTGGAATTAGAAATGTATGTATAAAACCCAGGTGAAATTATAGTTGTTTGAGATGAGCAATGTTATTGACCACTATTACATGCACTAGTCTCTCAGTCTAATTCCTTTTCAAAGAATTCAAAAAGATTGTATTCAGTTAGATGTCTAATATGAAATTTAGCGAGTGTTGAAATATGTAGAAAGTGAAAAGTAGTGGATTACGTTGGCATGTCTTTCCAATAAAATTGACCCTTTTGGGGTTTGTGAAAGGAGATAATGCATATATTATATAATCTGGATGGAACAAATGCTCAATAAATTTCACCAAATCAGGATAAATTGTTCATAGCATGGGAGAGCTATGCGAAATTGGAGAAATTGGCTTGGGAAATGAAGGCAATAGGGTATTTCTAGATTCAATACTTTTACTTAATGTTGTGGAATAGAAGAAAAAAGAATCATTTATCTAGCAATTGCATTTGGTTTGTTAAACATGGCCCCTAGTACAACTATTAGAGTTGTTAAGAACCTTCGATTATGTTTTGTTTTTCACACTACATCTAAATTCATCTCCAAGATTGTTGCAAGAGAAATTGTTCTAAGAGATGTGAACCATTTCCATCATTTTAAACAGGGACAATGTTCTTGTCGAGAATATTGGTGATGCTAAATGAAACAATCTGAAAAATAGGCTTGCACTATAATAATGTGCACTACATCAAATATCCAGTAATAACGAAGGGACATCCATTTATCTATTTTTTTACTGCTATTCTTGCTTTAATGTATTTACTTTGTGTCTAGGGTCCCTTTTTCCCTAATCCTTTACTATTGTACCTATTGTATGTTCCAATCCCTTCAACCTCTTCTTAGTAATTCATGGATATTATTATAATTCCTTCTTTCTTTCCACAGTTGATTCTTGCATCCATCATCAAATGTTGGTTTTTATCTTAATTTGTAGTCCTACATTCATAACAATCAACATAACATAAAATTCAAAAATAGATAAAATGTGAAATAGAACATAATTCCTTAAAAGAAAAAACCAAAGGAGCTTTCAGTTTTTCTCTAGAAAATAGATGTGAACAACTTAATCCAGGAAGGAGTGAAGGACACACTCAAAATACCACATTTATAGCCTACCATAGAATAAAGTAGTTGATTATTTGACACAATGTGTATCTTGCTTCTTGGTAAGAAGATTCAATCAATTGAAAAGAAGATGGAAATTTACTATCAAGTAGTCAATGAATGACAAAGGCAACATAATGAAAGAGGCTTCACAAAGAGCGTGAAGAAGATAAACTGACAACAGTAAATACTTTGAGTTCCAAGCTTAATGTGAGAAAAAGGTATCTAATAAAGAAGGGAAAGAGAAAATATAAAAGGAAAATGGAGAAACTAAAAAGAACCAAAGGGAAAGGAAAATTACAACATTGTAGAGTTTCTATGAGAGTTAGCTTGGATCTATATGCAAAAAGCAGAATCCTGTTTTGAGTAACTGAACCAAAGGATTTTGGGCAACAACTGATTCCTTTGCATGAAAACAACAAAAAAATTATGATTCCATTTGAAGGGTACACCATAAAACTCAAAGCATCATACAATGAGAGTGACTAGGCCAATCGATTTAATGAAGATATTTTGGCTTGAATAGATTCCCCACTCTTGTACAAGAGTAAGAGGATTGCAATCTATAAATAGAATTAACCAAAGACAAATACAGGGTTAAGTGGTGGATTGACAGTGAACTTGCATGAAAATGTAGTGGTGGGGACCATTTTGTGTCCTCTAATTGAAGGTACAGGTACAAAGGATGTTAAATCTAATGGTGCAGTGGTACCAAGGTCTGACAAAGCCAAAGGACTTATGACAATAGAAAAGAGATAGAATGGAAAGAGAATTGATGACAGTCACAAGTGTGAAGACAAAATGAGGGTGAAGGCAATTCCAGGGAATGCTAACAATTGTTTATTTTCAGGTGTAGGTGGAGAAAATGAGTTAGGAGCAGGTAAGAGACCATTGATAGGTCTGAATATAGAAGGAAAGCCATATCCATATGCAACCACAGTCAAAGATGTAGGGACATAGTATATGAACCAATGGCAGGAGTTTGCATATCAGAGGAGGATGTATGAAGCATGAATATATTGGCACAAGGACCAATTCATGTGGAATGAATTCTTTTTAAAGGGGTTGTATGGTGCAGGAGCACCCCAACCCTTAGTGGAAAACTTGAATTTGTGAAACTGCATTATAATGCAAGGTTTAGTCTTCAAGGAGTTTTGAGTCCAATTTTGGTTTCCTAATGTCATTTTGTTAAAAATAAGGTCTAAGAGACCATTATGTGTGTGTTTAGGTCTTTAGAAGGGGTGAAATATAAAGAGATGGAAAATTATGTAAATAGTTGCGGTCAAAATTGTAATATTGTCATTTAGTGCAAAATTGCTTGTAATGGAGAAGACCAATAGTCAGAAGGGTTTAAAAGGTAGTTTGGCAGGTATAGGAAGTTGGAGGCAGTTGAAGAGAATTCAAATACATGATATCCATCATTGTACTACTCCTCTTGAAGAATTCAATGTAGTTTCATTACTTTCAACACTG
This sequence comes from Sequoiadendron giganteum, assembly GCA_007115665.2. Lineage (NCBI taxonomy): Eukaryota > Viridiplantae > Streptophyta > Pinopsida > Cupressales > Cupressaceae > Sequoiadendron > Sequoiadendron giganteum. Next base: position 189,797,556 of record CM021108.1, read on the forward strand.
TATTTCTCAAAATTTCTTGTTTTTTCTTCATTTAATGTTGTAGCGCGGTTCGTATAGGAAGGGTTTACCAGTAAATATTTATGAATATTATTGGGGCATGTATTAACAATATTCTCCATGTGATTTGAGGCCCTAACTCTCATTTAACTGCAAGTTTGATTGAATTTAGTGTTCGCAGGTCTGCATACCCTGTCATAGGGTTTTGACAGTCTAAATGATGAATTAAGCCCCTTCCACCTATTGTTCAACCTGTCTCTCAGTGGAATGGGGATTGTTTAATTATTTTCAATGCTATGGTGATCATTTAGGGTAGAGAGGACTCCTGATGGGTTTGTAGGTTTGATGCCCTAATGCATTTCTTTTGTAAATTTGTGTAAATTGAAGGCTAGAATGGGGAATTTGATGATAGTCTATTAGGGCAAGCTGGTTTATGAAATTTTAAGCACAAGAGGGTGTAAAATAATGTGTTTGACTAGTTGGTAAGACCTGAATAAGCCTGGAGACATGATTTTCATTAAAACCCTAGATTTTTGCCTAAAAAGGAGGGCTTTGAAGGATAAGGTACCTAGAGGCCATACCAGAGGGATCTAATTGTGGATTTTGAGGTTGCATTTGGTGGTAAATGTTGAACCATTGAAAAATTTTGTGTGGGATAATCCTTTCTAGTACTTCCTTTGTAAAGGAGGGCTAATTTAGTAGCCTAAAACAGGGGTAGTTTATTGTTTCTAAGAGTTGTGACAAAGAAACCTCATGGTAACTGTTGGAATGTTGTGTTGGGATGTGTTGTGAGCCTTATAGAGTTTTTATAAGGTTCTTGGATGGCCTTCTCTAAAAGATATTGTGCAAGGTCAAGTTTTGATGGCTAAAAGGATTCCAAGCCTAAATTAAGAAATCTGATGCAATTGCCTAAGGGGAATTTGAAGGTCCTTGAAGATTGATCAAATTGTGTTGTTGAGGAGATTTACACCCTACCCTTACATCAAACCTTAGTAATAGTCTCAATGTAGATGTCAAAGAATGGCTTTCATGGGCATAAGTAAACCTAATCTTGCCAAAGAACCAAGGTCCATTTAGCCATACAAAATTTCAGTCCTTAAACTAAAATTAGATCTGAAATAAACCTCTGGGCATCAATGAGAATAAGGGCACTCAATATTACTCCAAGGGTTCTTTAGACCATTGAGTAATACCAGTTGTTGCACTCAGGGATCCTTTTCCAACAATCTATCAATAAAGGACTTAATAATCCACTCCTAGGGTCTCCTTGATCGCATGCTCTACTCGTCTATCCTGGATTATGAAAATCTTCACCAACCTTGTTTCTCTAATAGGATCTTTGGAAGCCATTTCTCACTTCTTTGTGCAGAGGCCAAACAAGGGCTCCATATTTGATAAAATTTCCTTAGTCAATGATGAAAACCTAGAAACTTCTACAGCAAGAACGTATATCAATAGCCCACCATTTATGTCATGTAATGAAACCCTCACCAATACTCTGCTCTCCGAGGTACTATCAATATGTGAGAAGGTCTAACCATCTGTGATCAAATTAACATTGAAGGGAAATGATTTAAGTCATCTCAATCAAAATTAAATTAAGAAATAATTAAAAATTGTATTGGAATCCTGATTCCTTAATTTATTTGAAGTCTTGCCATATTTCTATGTCATTGTCACTAATGAATCTATCTTGAGCATCAATGGAAATTTTTTCCAAGAAATCGACTACTCAATTTGCTTCTTTTTAGTAGTAAGATAAATAACTCAAATGAATCCAACAAAGCCCAATCTTGACTAAGAAGTTTTCAAGTTTCCAATTTGAAGGCCTCCTTTTTCTGATTGCTCTGATATTGATCATTGAATCACCCAAAATATGCAATTTTGACACTTCACATAAGGTGGTAGATGATAGTCCCAAGGGCCAAAACCAAAGCTTGAGCTTTATCCTCATTACTTGACCCATAGGATCAGGAAAAATATACTAAGATCAGTGATGGAACTTAGGAAACATCAAGGAATTAGGAAAATTTGGTTTTGTGTATAAGAAGTTGTTCCTTGTGTGAATACTTAAACAACTTTAAAAAAATAAAGCAAACAAAAGAGAGAGAGGTGACCGGAAGACAAACCCTCTTTTTTGTGATCCCCTATTTCTACTGTGCCCTTTTTTGTGTCCACCTTACCATGATGCATACAAAAAAATATTAAAGCTTACTTGCAAGAGCTTGGCGGTAAGCCTGAACTAAAGCCCTCGCCAAAATTCTTGAGCCCATCACAAGCAAATTTTCTAGAATTTTTGTAGCCTGTATATGCCATATGTAATTTCAGAAAACAAATGCAAATGTATATATAGTTTAAAAGAAAAAATTGAACTTCTTCATATAATAATAATATTACTATAGCAGGCTCCAAACAAGAAACATGTTCTCAATAAATGATGTAAGAGACTCATGTTGGATATAAAACCAAAATAGTTTATGAAACAATGTACAAAAATTATTGTCTTACATACAATTACACACCTGAACACAAAGTTGAATACAATAATGGAGTGGGCATGAAGAAGACTATAATCATAATTTGATCATCTCTCTAATCCTTTCCAAGTAAAATTAAATCCCTATGGGGCCTCAAATAGGAATATGAAGGGACACATCATAAAGAGGTGATAAAAGATGCTAACAAGAAGAGTTTTAGCACTTATTCAAATATCCTGACACTAAATCTATAGTAAAATTCGTTGTGATCAAAGAGGATCTAGATTATGATCCAAAAGCTTTTATTAACAATATCCTAGTGAAAGAGGATAGTAAGAATATTATAGACGTCCATGGACACTGGGAGATGACCAATCGAACCTAGCTATTTCTTAAGGAAATAGACCATAAATTATATCCTTTGGGTGACTTTCGTTAACTTTCTAGATGGGAAGATATTGATTACCCATCTTTTATTTTATTGAGTAAAGTGTACTAATTGTAGGTAGGGGATATGCTTGTCTAAGAATATTGTGGTTCTATCTAAATTTTTGAATCATTACCCATGTTCACATCAAAGGCAATCTTGTATTGTGACCCCTAGGAAGATTTCAACAAGTATGTAGGATAGCTAGATTAGTTAAGGCTAGGGTTAGTTGCACCATTGCATAACAACCCTAGCAACTTGACACATCTGCACAATCACCTCTCTTGGAGTCACATGGTATGTAATGTCTGAATAGATCCTACTTTGCTCACAAGTTGCTTAATCTTTATCTCTGTGATATTTAGAGAAAAACTTCTCAATTAACTACTCTCCAATTTTGTTAGAAAATGTGCCTCAATTTACTAGCTTGGACCACTGTTAAAGGCTTGATGAATTTATGCCTTTATTGCGACACCGCAGAGTTCTGATGTGGTCATTTTGGTCTTTGGTCACCGAGACTTTGTTTGGTCGGTGAGACTCCAATGGGTGTTATAGCGATGGGCTGACGGGCTTGGAGTTGGCAGAATGTTATGTCGGTTTTCCTAAGCTTCATCAATGAAATGTTACATATCGGTGGGAGACAATGCGTTGTCTCACTGACGTACCGGTGCAGTTACCTTGCCTTCATCACTAGAATAGATGCTTATCATTGGGAGGCAATGCAGTGCCTCACTGATATGCTGACACCTCCATCTACAACTCTGATGGTTTTTTAATCTGATGGTGCTCATTCTATTCCGCACCCTTTTGAGGCAAGTACCGACAGGACCTTGTGATTTGGGCATAATTGTTTGAGTAGTTGACGCATGCTAGTTTGATATGCAGTGATCGCTTGTCTCGTACCTCACATGGTGGGTCCCGATTTATTACTACAGGGTGTTGCCGACTCCGGACATGTGTCAAAATTTTGGAGAAAATTATTGGAATATTGCGGATGCGGTTTTAGATTCCCCAAAAGAGAACTATCAACATACACGTGTCATGGTGGGGCCCGTCTATGATGACGGTTGGAGTTAGCGATAGTGCAGTATTTGGAGCCTGAGGATAGTTCACCGATCCTTTTTTTAGTCAAGCGGAAAATGAATGGCATATCGACATGTGGCATGTTTGCATTGGTTGTTTTTGCATCGCTATTGCAAAATAACATTATTGGTCGAATGTTCAAATCTGTGAAAGTGATATATGCATTAACTGCAAAGCTCAATTCAGTGGTTGACAAGATCCAAATCTAGGTATTTCTCTATAACATAATTAATTGTTGGGTGGCCCGATGTGTGATTGCAGGGCGATTGGTCAGGGATCAGATTTGCATGTTAGACAAAGGTGTATAATTAAGACACCCAATTGGTTGGTAAAAAAAGAGAGTTGTGATTCATTGTATGTTGTAATAGCATTGCAATAGTGAAGAGGTCAACTGAAGTCTGCTTCTGAGAGTTGACATCTTCAATTCAAGTCTACAACTTTGTATGTAATCCTTTTTACTGTAATACAAAGTGATTTAGCTTGGTGTGGTGGGTTTTTCCTCCCGTAAGGGTTTTCCCATGTAAATCTAGTGTTATCTTTGTGATTGTTTATTTTTGTTACTCTGGTTATCCTGTATGTGTTCATCTTATGTGCTTGAAAGTTTTAGAACTAGTATTTGCACTTCTTCTCTGTGGTTTTAGCATTAGGAAAGCATTTTCGCATTATTGCTTTTCCTTTCAAGTGGTATCAGAGCCTGGCCAGTTGTGTTATCCTTGTTAGTAAGGCTAGTTTATGTGCTAATATTGTTCCATTGGGGGTCTTGCAAAGTTAGAACCTATATCTGTTTGATATGGTGAGTGCATTAGGTAGAGTAGAAATTGAAAAATTCAATGGCGGCAACTTTGAGTTGTGGAAACTCAAAATGGAAGACTTGCTTGTGGATAGAGACCTCTGGGTTGTTGTGTCTCGAACTATGCCACAAGTTATGAAACAAGAATATTGGGATCTTGTAGATAGAAAAGCAAGAGGACTGATAAGACTTAGTTTGGCTGATTATGTACTCCTTAATGTCCATGAGGAGAAGTCTACAGTTTCATTATGGAAGAAGCTTGGTGATATTTATCAAGGAAAGTCTCTAGTAAATAATTTATTCTTGAGGAATAAGTTGTAATCCTTGAATATGGAAGAAGGTGCATCTGTTGCAGACCATCTAAACTTATTTAATATGGGTGTTTCTCAGTTAGCGTATGTGGGTGTGAAGATAGAGGAGGAGGATCATTGCATGCTCATGTTATGTTCGTTACCTAACACTTGGGATCATCTTGTAATGTCTATTGGAAGTACGACCACTAATTTCAAGATGGAAGATGTGGTTTCTTCACTTCTATTAGAAGAGATGCAAAGGAAGTCTTCAGAGATGGCCAAAGAGGCCCTTGCTATTCGAGGTAGATCGAAGGAGAAAGGAAAGAAGAAGGACAAGAAGTCTAAACCCAAATTTGAAGGGAGATCAAAGTCTCCTGGTAAAAAGTCCAAGGTGAAATATTGGAATTGTGGGCAGCTTGGTCATATCCGAAAGGATTCTAAGGAGGAGAAGAAGAAGAATAATAACTCTTCAGACAATGACTCTTCTCAGAGTGATGCAGATGCCTTCATTGTAGCCTTGGCAACTCAGGCATCAGATGATGTCTGGCTGGTTGACTCAGGTGCATCTTTCCACATGATGTCTCATAGAGAGTGGTTCACTAAGTACAAAAAGTATGATGGTGGAAAGGTGTACTTGGCAAGTGATTCAACATTGGAGATTGTTGGTCATGGAAGAATCAAAGGGATTGGTGATGTACTACACATACCAAGTTTGGCTCGTAACTTAATTTCTATTAGTAAGCTTAATGATGTTGGTGTGGAAGTTTCTTTATTGAGTAAAGGATGTAAGATGGCTAGAAGCATTTATGTGGTAGCTAAGGGTGTACATACCGGCACTTTGTACAAGCTAGATACACGTCCTTTTCAATGTAACAACATCTCTGTAAAGTCAAGCAAATTTGATCCTATAAAGAAGGATAATGAAGCTCCTCTGGGTGCAAATCCTTGGAGGTGAAACTCCCAGCTGAGAAAACCATGTTGTGGAATCATAGACTCGATCACATAGGTGAGAAAGGTTTAAAAACCTTGAAAAATAAAAATATTGTTGATGGGCTTGTTGATTGTAACCTTGAGTTCAATTTTTGTGAACATTGCATATATGGAAAGCAACACCATGTTTCATTTTTTTCGAGTCCTCATAAATATTCTAGTGTACTGGATTATGTTCATTCTGATGTGTTTGGTCCAGATAATGTTCCTTTGTTATCGAAGTCTAGATATTATGTTTCTTTTATTGATGAATATTCGAGAAGGGCATTTGTATACTTCCTTAAGAGTAAATCAGAAGTGTTCAGTCGGTTTAAAGAATTCAAAAATTTGGTAGAGAATCAGACTGGAAAGAAAATTAAATGTTTAAGGACGGATAATGGTGGTGAGTTCTGTTTTGCAGATTTCAAAAGGTACTGTAAAGACCATGGGATTAAAAGGCATAAAACTACACCTTATACTCCACAACAGAATGAAGTTGCTAGAAGGTTGAACAAAACGTTAATGGAGAGAGCAAGAAGTATGTTGAGCAGTGATGGTCTAGAGCAGATTTTTTGGGCTGAGGCTATGGCTACAACATGTTACCTAGTAAATCATTCACCTTGTTTTTCTCTTGTTGACAAAACACCTTTGGAAGTGCCAAATGAGAAAATATCAAAGTTGGAGAATAGGGTTGTTAAATGTATCTTCGTCGGATACGGTGTCGGTGTGAAGGGATATAAGCTTTGGAATCCTGATACTGAGAAGGTTTTGTACAACAAAAGTGTAATATTTCATGAGTTGAAACCTTTAGTAGTTGATCCAAGATCCATAGTTGGAGACAGATAAAAGATAAAATAAGAATGATGTAGTTGAAATTCCACATACTCCAAAAAAAAAGGAACTACATGGTGTACCTAAAACTGAGGAGAGTTCAAATAGCTTTGAAAGTTCTGAAGATGAAGAACCACAACCTCAACCAGTAAGAAGTTCTACACATGAAAAATGACAACCTGATAGGTATGGTTTCTCTATGTTGGATTCAAGCTATGCCTATGCTTTGATTACTAGCACTGATGATTCTAGGACTGTGAAAGAAGTTATTAACATGTCTGACTCAAATTCTTGGTTGGAAGCCATGAATGAAGAAATGAAACTTGGGATTTGGTACCTTTTTCTGAAGGGAAAAATCCTTTTGGCTGTAAATGGGTATTTAAGAAGAAGACTGGTCTAGATGGCAGTGTTGAAAAATATAAGGCAAGGTTGGTTGCAAAGGGATTTTCCCAGATTGAGGGAATTGATTATTGAGAAATATTTTCCCCTCTAGCAAAGTTGACATCTATCAAATTTATTTTATCATTGGCAGTAGCGTATGACTTAAAGATCGAGCAAATGGATGTGAAGACAAAATTTCTCCATCGAGAACTGGAAGAAGAGATTTATATGTCCCAACCCGAGCACTTCATTGAAAAAGGTAAAGAAAGTTTGGTCTGCAAATTAAAAAAATCTTTGTATGATTTGAAGCAGTCTCCTAGAATGTGGTACCATAAATTTGACACTATTGTGTTGTCTATGGGATTCGTGAGATCAAAATTTGATCATTGTGTTTATTAAAAATCTGAAAATGATCATGTGCTTATTATTACCTTGTATGTGGATGATATGTTGTTCATAGGAAATAGTAAGACTATGATTTCTGATCTTAAATATCAGTTTTCTGCAAAGTTCAAAATGAAAGATCTGGGTGCAGCAAGGTATATTCTGGGGATAGAAATAACCAAGGACAGAATGAGTAGAAAGATTTGGGTTAGCCAAAGTAAGTGTGTTAACACTGTTCTAGAGAGATTTGGTATGAATGATTGCAAGAAGCTAGTTGTTCCAGTCTTGCAGGGAATGAAGCTATCTGTTGAATATTTCCAAAATCTGCTACTGAGATGGAGGACATGACCATGGTGCCTTTTTCAAGTGTTGTAGGTAGTTTAATGTATGCAATGGTTTGTACAAGGCCAGACATTGCCCAAGCAGTGGGAGTTCTGAGCCTTTTTATGGAAAATACAGGAAGGACACATTGGGATGTTGTGAAGAGAGTGTTTAGATATTTAAAGGCTACTTCAGAATATGCTCTGTGTTGCCATGGAAACTTGGTTGCATCATAGAGAAATCTCAGCATTCATGGATATGTGGAATCTGATTGGATGGGGGACATTGATAGCAGAGGTCCACCAGTGGATACAATTTCATGTTAAATGGTGGTGCAATCAATTGGATGAGCAAGCGATGGGCTGTAGTCACTTCGTCCACTATAGAGGTAGAATACATGGTAGCAACACACACATGTAAAGAAGTTGTTTGGCTGAGTCATTTGTATTCTGATATTGGTTTTAATGCAGGGTAGATTACAATTTACTGTGACAGTCAGAGTGCCATTTGTTTGGCAAAGAACCCTACTTTCCATGCCAGAATGAAGCAAATTGATGTGTAGTATCACTTTGTTCGAGATATGGTGGAGGATGGAAAGGTCTATTTAGAAAAGGTGGATAATGTGAAGAATGTTAGTGATGCATTGACAAATCCAGTGAGAACAGACAAGTTCAGATGGTGTGCAAGTTCGATGGGCCTTGGGGCCTACGATCATCAATAAATTCAAAGTCTAGAGGAAGCGAGGAAGTCTTCATCAAGTGAGAGCTTGTTGGAAAATATGCCTCAATTTACTAGCTTGGACCTATGTTAAAGGCTTGACGAATTTATGCCTTTATTGCTACATCGTGGAGTTCTCATGTGGTAATTTTGGTCTCTGGTTGCCGAGACTTTGTCTGGTCAATGAGACTCCAATGGGTGTTACAACGATGGGCCGACGGGTTTGGAGTTGGCGGAGTGTTATGTCGGTTTTCCTCGGCTTCATCGACGAAACATTCACATATCGGTGGGAGACAATGCATTGTCTGATCGGTGTTCAGTGCAGTTACCTCACCCTGATCACCGGATCAAACGCTTATTGGTGGGAGGAAATGCAGTGCCTCATCGATATGCCAACACCTACATCTATGACTGCAATGTTTTTTTAATCCGATGGTGCTCGTTCTGTTCCACACCCTTTTGAGGCAAGTACCGACGGAACCTTGTGAGTCAGGAAAAATTGTCTGAGTGGTTGACGCATGGTAGTTTGATCAGCGGTGATCGCTTTTCCCATACCTCACATGGTGGGTCTTGAGTTATTATTGTAGGGTGTTGTCGGCTCTAGACACGTGTCAATGTTTCAGAGAAAGTTATTAGAATATTGTGGATGTGGTTTTAGATTCCCCGAAAGAGAACTAGCATCGTACATGTGTCATGGTGGGCCTCAACTATGATAATGATTGGAGTTAGCGATAGCGTAGTATTTGCAGCCCGGGGGTAGTTGACCAATCCTTTTTTCAATCAAGCAATGGACGAATGGCATATCAACACGTGGCGCATTTTCATTGGTTGTTTTTGCATCACTATTGCATAACAACATTTATTAGATGAATGTTTAAATTTGTGAAAGAGATATATGCATTAACTACAAAGATGGATTTGGCGGTTGATAGGATCCAAACCTAGGTATTTCTCTGTAATAGAATTAATTGTTGGGCGGTTGGTCAGGGATCGGATTCACATGTCAGTTATTAGATGAATGTTTAAATTTGTGAAAGAGATATATGCATTAACTACAAAGATCGATTTGGCGGTTGATAGGATCCAAATCTAGGTATTTCTCTATAACATAATTAATTGTTGGGCGGCCCAATGTGTGATTGCAGGGCGATTGGTTAGGGATCAGATTTGTGTGTCAGACAGAGGTGTATAATTAAGACACCCAAATGGTTGATAAAAAAAAGAGATTTGTGATTCATTGTATGCTGTAATAACATTCCAACAGTGAAGAGGTCGACTGAAGTCTATTGCCGAGAGCTGACATCTTCAAGTCAAGTCTACAACTTTGTATTGAAACCTTTTTACTGTAATACAAAGTGATTTAGCTTGGTGTGGTGGGTTTTTCTCCTGTAAGGGTTTTCCCACGTAAATCTGGTGTTATCTATGTGATTGTTTATTTTTGTTACTCTGGTTATCATGTATGTGTTCATATTAAGTGCTTGAAAATTTTAGAACTAGTCTTTGCACTTCTCCTCTATGGTTTTAGCGTTAGGAAAGCGTTTCCACACTGTTGCTTTTCCTGTCAAATTTATACCTCTACTATTTATACCTGGCTTATGACAGATAACGTGGATAATAAATGCTTGTTGGTAATGGAAAATGAAATTGAGGTGGTAGAGATTTATAGAATAATTAGTGACCACAATCTAAGAATCAAAAATTTCCTCAATGCCATGAATGATGAGAATATATCAAAGGGACTCAAAACTCAAAAGTAGGGTAGGTCACAATAGTATAAGTTTAATGCAATAAACACATAGAGAAGGAGTGTCTTGAGAAGTTAATATATTTTCATAAATGGAAGTTGATCTAATTCATGACTGGAAAAATCGATGAAGTGGCCATAAAACTATCATTCTAATTCACATTGTTCTAAAAATTGATGGTAAAAAATCAGAGTTCTCAAAGTGCTCATCAAATGACAAATGTTGATAAACTTGATCAATTGGAATGACTGTTAGTCAATAGCATGAGAGTAGGGTGATTAAATGGGATGATTACAAAAAAACTAAGGTGAAAAACTTTAGGAATCTACAATAGATATGCACAAAATGAATTTGGTGGAAAGGCTTTAAAAAAAATCAAGTGAATACAATTCGTAGGTGTAAATCCAAATTCCACAACCTTTTCCAACATCCTCCTTGCCTGTGCCAAAATGTGAGCTTTGAAACAAGATATGAATATCCATCAATGCATAGACAATAAATGATAGTATCCCTATAAGAAATGTGGTCTATGGATTGCAATATTGTAGGAAATGCACAAAATGGATTTGTTGAAAAGGCTTTATAAACTTTCAAGAAAATGCAATTGGAAGGTGTAAAGCCAGATTCCACAACCTTTTCTAGCATACTCCCTGCCTGTAATAAAATGGGAGCTTTGGACAAGGTATGTACATCCATCAAAGCATAACAGAAGGTTGATTTTTCTCATATGTTATGGTTGGAAATGCTCTGGTAGGTATGCATGCAAAATGTGGAAGCATAGCCAAGGCATGTGACCTGTTTGACAGAATGCCTCAAATAGATTTCATCTCATGGAATGCAATGATTGTAGGTTTTGTAGAAAAATGTTTGTTGAGAAGGATTTTGAAACTTTCAAATGAATGCAATTGGAAGGTATAAAGCCAATTTTTTTGCTAGAGTCCTCCCTGCCTGTGCCAAAATGGGAGCTTTGGGATGGGATATGAAAATGCACCAAAGAATAATGATAGGGGAATTTTTGTCAGATGTTATAGTTGGATATGCTCTGGTAGACATATATGAAAGATGTGGAATCGTAGACAAAACACCTCAATTGTTGGACAAAATTCCTCAAATAGATGTCATCTCATGGAATGAAATGATTGATTGCATAATGTATACAAAATGGATTTTGCAAGGAACCTCTCAAAATATTTGAATTAATGAAGCACTCTAGAACACATCCTAACATTATATTTTCAATGGAATCAGGGAGGTTATTTAAATTTTACACCCTTCTATGTTCAAGTGTTGTAGTTGTGACAGGCTGCTAATGAATCAGGGAGGCTATTTAAATCTATACACCCTACCATGTTCAAGTGTTGTAGTTGTGATAGGTTGCCAATGGAATCAAGGAGCTTATTTAAATGTCCACACCCTTCTATGTTCAAGTGTTGCAGTTGTGACAGGTTGCTAATTGAATCAAGGAGGTTATTTAAATGTCCACACCCTTCTATGTTCAAGTGTTGTGTTGCAGCTGTGATAGGTTTCTAATGAAATCAAGGAGGTTATTTAAAATATGACAATATTTTATTTTTAAGTGTTGTAATTGTGATAGCTTTCCAACAAAATCAAGGAGGTTATTTAAACCTCTGTAACTTTCTATTTTTAAGTGTGCAGATGTGATAGGTTGCCAATGAAATCAGGAAGGTTATTTAAACCTCTACAATCTTGTATTTTCAAGTGTTGCAACTGTGATAGGTTTCCAATAAAATCAAGGGGGTTATTTAAACTTTTACACATTTCTATGTTCAACTGCTATAGTTGTGACAGGGTGCCAATGGAATGAGGGGGGTTATTTAAATCTATACACCCTACCATGTTCAAGTGTTGCAGTTGTGATAGGTTGCCAATGGAATCAGGAAGGTTATTTAAACATTCACACCCTTCTATGTTCAAGGTTGCAGTTGTGATAGGTTGCCAATGGAATCAAGGAGGTTATTTAAACCATGATAATATTTTAGTTTCGAATGTTGCAACTACAATAGATTTTCAATAGAATCAAGGAGGTTATTTAAACCTTTGAAACTTCCTATTATGTTCAAGTGCTACATTTGTGATAGGTTGACAATGGAATTAGGGAGGTTATTTAAACCTCTACAACTTACTATTTTCAAGTACTACGGATGTGACAGGATGCCAGTTGAATAAGGAAGGATATTTAAACCTCTACAATATTCTATGATCAAGTGTTGCAGTTGCGACAGGTTGCCAATAGAATCAAGGAGGTTATTTAAAATTCTACACCCTTCTATGCTCAAGTGTTGCAGTTATGATAGCTTGCCAATAGAATCAAGGAGCTTATTTAAACCTCCACACTCTATTATATTCAAGTGTTACAGCTCTGACAGGTTGCCAATTACGACCAAGATCCTAATACTGAGCACATTTAGGTTTTAATATTACAGCATCCTTTACCTACAAATTTTACCGCTATCCCCCCCGCTATTGGTTTCGGCTCCTCCAAACTCTTCCTCGCTGGTTTTGACCTTTAACTTCTCCAATTTGGCGAGCTGTAGCCTAAAAATAAGGTTTCGACCAAGGGTTTAGAGTATGTTTATTAAAATGAAAAATTTAGGCAGTAAAATTTATGGCGCCCATTATGCAAACAAAAATCGTTATATAATATTTAATATAATATAATATTATATTATATTATAAATATTATTAGTATAATATAATATTATATTAAATATTATATATTTCTCTTTTTGATAAAGGTGGCTTAGCCACTAAAAATTTATTAAATTATAAAAAATTTACATTGTCCTGGTTCAAAAGCACATATCGGCAGAAAATAAAACCTCTGGTTATAGCTCAATTTAGAATTACATTAAGAGAAAACCCACAGAAACAACCCGAAAAGAAACCCCAAACCTAACTTAAAAAGTAGAAACATCAAAACAACCAAATAATAGGTTACAATGAGATCAGGAGTCGATGACAAGGTGTGAAGATGGTAGCCAATAATCTAAGGAAGGGAGATTTTTTACAATGGAAGTGGAGAGGAGCCATTGACAAAAGACGAAACTGCCACATCAAAAATTAAATGCAAAGCTAGGAAGAGATCAACTCCCGCAGAAATGACCATCGAAGGAAGCTTGACCAAAAGGTGGTTGCGACTCAAAATTGTGCCTGCCATATTATATACATGATTTAATAGAATCTATATATAGATTCTATTAAATAGAGGACTTCATATTTATAGATAGATAATTTGTGAATCAACTTCATCCACGAAGAAGGGAGCTATATGTAATAAGTAATGAAACTTTGAATTTCATTGAGAGTTTGATCCTAGCTCAGGATGAACATTGGAGGCATGTTTAACACATGCAAGTCAGATAGGAAGTGGTGTTTCCAGTGGCAAACGGGTGATTAATGTGTAATAACCTGCCCTTGGGAGGGGAACAAGCTTAGGTAGGGGTCCCATGAGGGGGGCTTAAACTCTATGGATTATGATCAAATTCAAAGCTAAAAAGAATAGAGGAGTAATAATCATTTATTTAGTCAATTAGTTTTGATTTTACCTAATGACCAAATTAGTCATTTATTTGCAATATTCTATTAGTGTTAGTCACATGACTAAATTTTTTAGTCACATAGTCATTTATTTGCCAAATTCTACTAGTGGGTGCTAGAATGGGAGGACTAGGAGCAACAACAAGGGGTTGCACATGCACGGGGCAATGGGGATCAACCCTTTCCCCTAGCCTCTATTGTGGCATGCCGCCACCAACACACTAAAATGATTTAAAATCAAAATAATTGGGCTTTTGCCCCACAACAAACTCTACATATAATTTCCTCAAAAAATACAATGGGACCTCCCAATTAGCGTGTGGTCGACTGTCAAAAACCATATACCATCAATCCCAAAAATGTGCACTCATCTATGGATGTATACACCACCTCATGGATATTCTAGGTTTATTGGGAGGAATGGGTTGTCGAGTAATAGGGTCATGAAAGTAAGGGGTTAGGTGGGCTTTTATTATTTTACGGTGTAAAATTTGTTTATAGGAGAGCCTGTCTGCATAAAATTATCTCATCTGCTCTCTCTCATTGATGCCTATCTAGATCAAAATCAATCATCCTAATGGCATCCACAATTTTTTGCATTGTAGATGAAAAACATCTCACATGTGGAGAATGAATGCTTGATTCTGCATAGCATTGATTTAATTCTGAATGGATGCAACTTGATCATTTATCCTAGTACAAAATGACATGGATTAAGTGAACAAAATTTGGTGAAGATGCCCAATACAACCAAATTTCATTAAGGTCTGAGGCAACTTCACCAAATTTTATTCACTTGAGCCATGTCATTTTGTCCTAGGACCTTACTAGAGATAGATCCCCTTAAGCCATCCTATCACCCTAAACCGTAAATCGATCAACCTAGATCATGAAATCTCATTCATATTATAATCTTGAACGATCTTATATTATTGTTAAATTTGGTTGCCTTGGGCAACTTCACCAAATTTTTAGAACTTATTTGATCCCCCTTAAGACATCCCGAAGTATGGCTTAAGGGGATCTATGTAGTAAGGTCCTAGTACAAAATGACATGGCTTAAGTGAATAAAATTTGGTGAAGATTCCCAAGGAAACCAAATTTCATTAAGGTCCTAGGCAACTTCACCAAATTTTATTCACTTGAGCCATGTCATTTTGTCCTACGACCTAACTAGAGATAGATCCCCTTAAGCCATCCTATCACCCTAAACCATAAATCGATCAACCTAGATCATGAAATCTCATTCATATTATAATCTTGCACGATCTTCTATTATTGTTAAATTTGGTTGCCTTGGGCAACTTCACCAAATTTTCAAAACTTATTTGATCCCCCTTAAGACATCCTGAAGTATGGCTTAAGGGGGTCTATGTAGTAAGGTCCTAGTACAAAATGGCATGGCTTAAGTGAATAAAAGTTGGTGAAGATTCCCAAGGCAGCCAAATTTTATTCACTTGAGCCATGTCATTTTATCCTAGGACCTTACTAGAGATAGATCCTCTTAAGCCATCCTATCACCCTAAATCGTAAATCGATCAACCGAGATCATGAAATCTCATTCATATTATAATCTTGCACGATCTTATATTATTGTTAAATTTGGTTGCCTTGGGAAACTTCACCAAATTTTCAATTAGCGTGTGGTCGACTGTCAAAAACCATATACCATCGATCCCAAAAATGTGCACTCATCTATGGATGTATACACCACCTCATGGATATTCTAGATTTATTGGGAGGAATGGGCTGTCGAGTAATAGGGTCGTGAAAGTAAGGGGTTAGGTGGGCTTTTATTATTGTACGGTCTAAAATTTGTTTATAGGAGAGCCTGTCTGCATAAAATTGTCTCATCTGCTCTCTCTCATTGATGCCTATCTAGATCAAAATCAATCGTCCTAATAGCATCCACAATTTTTTGCATTGTAGATGCAAAACATCTCACGTGTGGAGAATGAATGCTTGATTCTGCATAGCATTGATTTAATTCTGAATGGATGCAACTTGATCATTTATCCTAGTACAAAATGACATGGATTAAGTGAACAAAATTTGGTGAAGATGCCCAATACAACCAAATTTCATTAAGGTCTGGGGCAACTTCACCAAATTTTATTCACTTGAGCCATGTCATTTTGTCCTAGGACCTTACTAGAGATAGATCCCCTTAAGCCATCCTATCACCCTAAACCATAAATCGATCAACCTAGATCATGAAATCTCATTCATATTATAATCTTGAACAATCTTATATTATTGTTAAATTTGGTTGCCTTGGGCAACTTCACCAAATTTTCAGAACTTATTTGATCCCCCTTAAGACATCCCGAAGTATGGCTTAAGGGGATCTATGTAGTAAGGTCCTAGTACAAAATGACATGGCTTAAGTGAATAAAATTTGGTGAAGATTCCCAAGGCAACCAAATTTCATTAAGGTCCTAGGCAACTTCACCAAATTTTATTCACTTGAGCCATGTCATTTTGTCCTAGGACCTAACTAGAGATAGATCCCCTTAAGCCATCCTATCACCCTAAACCGTAAATCGATCAACCTAGATCATGAAATCTCATTCATATTATAATCTTGCATAATCTTATATTATTCTTAAATTTGGTTGCCTTGGGCAACTTCACCAAATTTTCAGAACTTATTTGATCCCCCTTAAGACATCCTGAAGTATGGCTTAAGGGGGTCTATGTAGTAAGGTCCTAGTACAAAATGGCATGGCTTAAGTGAATAAAAGTTGGTGAAGATTCCCAAGGCAGCCAAATTTTATTCACTTGAGCCATGTCATTTTATCCTAGGACCTTACTAGAGATAGATCCTCTTAAGCCATCCTATCACCCTAAATTGTAAATCGATCAACCTAGATCATGAAATCTCATTCATATTATACTCTTGCGCGATCTTATATTATTGTTAAATTTGGTTGCCTTGGGAAACTTCACCAAATTTTCAATTAGCGTGTGGTCGACTGTCAAAAACCATATACCATCAATCCCAAAAATGTGCACTCATCTATGGATGTATACACCACCTCATGGATATTCTAGATTTATTGGGAGGAATGGGCTGTCGAGTAATAGGGTCGCGAAAGTAAGGGGTTAGGTGGGCTTTTATTATTTTACGGTCTAAAATTTGTTTATAGGAGAGCCTGTCTGCATAAAATTGTCTCATTTGCTCTCTCTCATTGATGCCTATCTAGATCAAAATCAATCATCCTAATAGCATCCACAATTTTTTGCATTGTAGATGCAAAACATCTCATGTGTGGAGAATGAATGCTTGATTCTGCATAGCATTGATTTAATTCTGAATGGATGCAACTTGATCATTTATCCTAGTACAAAATGACATGGATTAAGTGAACAAAATTTGGTGAAGATGCCCAATACAACCAAATTTCATTAAGGTTTGGGGCAACTTCACCAAATTTTATTCACTTGAGCCATGTCATTTTGTCCTAGGACCTTACTAGAGATAGATCCCCTTAAGCCATCCTATCACCCTAAACCGTAAATCGATCAACCTAGATCATGAAATCTCATTCATATTATAATCTTGAACGATCTTATATTATTGTTAAATTTGGTTGCCTTGGGCAACTTCACCAAATTTTTAGAACTTATTTGATCCCCCTTAAGACATCCTGAAGTATGGCTTAAGGGGATCTATGTAGTAAGGTCCTAGTACAAAATGACATGGCTTAAGTGAATAAAATTTGGTGAAGATTCCCAAGGCAACCAAATTTCATTAAGGTCCTAGGCAACTTCACCAAATTTTATTCACTTGAGCCATGTCATTTTGTCCTAGGACCTAACTAGAGATAGATCCCCTTAAGCCATCCTATCACCCTAAACCATAAATTGATCAACCTAGATCGTGAAATCTCATTCATATTATAATCTTGCACGATCTTATATTATTGTTAAATTTGGTTGCCTTGGGCAACTTCACCAAATTTTCAAAACTTATTTGATCCCCCTTAAGACATCCTGAAGTATGGCTTAAGGGGGTCTATGTAGTAAGGTCCTAGTACAAAATGGCATGGCTTAAGTGAATAAAAGTTGGTGAAGATTCCCAAGGCAGCCAAATTTTATTCACTTGAGCCATGTCATTTTATCCTAGGACCTTACTAGAGATAGATCCTCTTAAGCCATCCTATCACCCTAAATCGTAAATCGATCAACCTAGATCATGAAATCTCATTCATATTATAATCTTGCACGATCTTATATTATTGTTAAATTTGGTTGCCTTGGGAAACTTCACCAAATTTTCAAAACTTATTTGATCCCCCTTAAGACATCCTGAAGTATGGCTTAAGGGGATCTATGTAGTAAGGTCCTAGTACAAAATGACATGGCTTAAGTGAATAAAATTTGGTGAAGATTCCCAAGGCAACCAAATTTCATTAAGGCCCTATGCAACTTCACCAAATTTTATTCACTTGAGCCATGTCATTTTGTCCTAGGACCTTACTATACATAGATCCCCTAAGGCCATCCTATCACCCTAAACTATAAATCGATCAACCTAGATCATGATTTATCTCATTCATATTATAATCTTGCATGACCTTATTAAATTATTAAATTTGGTTGCCTTGGGAAACTTCACCAAATTTTTAGAACTTATTTGATCCCCTTAAGAAATGTCATATTAGGACCCCTTAAGACATCAGTTTATGATTTAGGGTGATAGGATGGCTTAAGGGGATCTAAGCCAGCCAAATTTCATTTTAAGGTCCTAGGATAAAATGAATGCTTTAGTGTTTAGGGTTTAGATTTTAGAGTTCAGGTTTTAGGGTTTAGGGAACTTAGGGTGAAGTTTGGACCTGGCCCTTGGAATAATGGACTTGCAAGTTAGTGAACAACATTTTCGTGTGGAACAATTGATTGAGATAGCTCTTGTTTTGACTAATCAACCTAGATCATGAAATATCATTCGTATTATAATCTTGCACGATCTTATTAAATTGTTAAATTTGGTTGCCTTAGGAAACTTCACCAAATTTTTAGAACTTATTTGATCCCCTTAAGACATCGCTTTACGGTTTATGGTGATAGGATGACTTAAGGATATCTATGTCTATTGAGCTCCTAGGACAAAATGGCATGGCTTAAGTGAATAAAATTTCGTGAAATTTCCCAAGGCAATGAAATTTCATTAAGGGCCTACGAAAAAATGATGGCTTTAGGGTTTAGAGTTTAGAGTTTAGAGTTTAGGGTAATAGGATGGTTTTTAAGGGGATATATGTAGTAAGGTCCTAGGACAAAATGACATGGCTTAAGGGAATAAAATTTGGAGTTTCCTAAGGCAACCAAGTTTCATTTTAAGGTCCTATGATAAAATGAATGCTTTAGGGTTTAGGGTTTAAAGGGTTTAGGGAACTTAGGGTGAAGTTTGGGTGTCCCTTCGAATAATGGACTTGCAAGTTAGTGAAGAACATTTTCTTGTGGAATGGTTGATTGAGATAGCTCTTGTTTCAACTGACCAACCTAGATCATGAAATTTGATTCATCTTATAATCTTGCATGTAATCTTATTAAATTGTTAAATTTGGTTGCCTTTGGTAACTTCACCAAATTTTCAGAAATTATTTGATGCCCTTAAGAAATGTCATATTACCTAACCCCTTAAGATATTGGTTTATGATTTAGGGTAATAGACTGACTAGTTTATGAATATTTTTTATTTTATGAATAGATTGACTATTTATGTAATAGAAACACATAATTATGTATTATTAAGATTGAGTTTGATGTATATTTTAACTTGATATTTTATTAATTTTGAATAAAAGATTATTTTATTTAACATTTTTCTCATTAATATTTCCCAATTAAATGAATTTTATGATATAAAATGTATAATAAAATTAGTTTTAATGTTGAATTATCTTATTTTATTTTCAATTGTTTGGAATTGAAACAACCTAGAAAACAATTTAGAAAAGAAAAATATTTAGATTCTTTTAGTGTCTAGGTGACTAGTGCAAATTGAGATTTTAGACTAGAAACTAGAAGCCTAATTAAGAATTAACTGGCTAGAATGAGAGTTAAGATTGTCGAAAGACAAGAGAACACATGCACACATCAAATGGAAACGAGGCATGACTAAGATAGATCAAAACATAAAATAGAAATGAATGCAAATATTATCTCATTAAGCGACAATTGAAAATGGATTGTACACTTGGATTTACAAATTTGCTAACTAAATTTGCAAACAAACATTGATAATTTATGAATTGTAACTATTCTTTAACGTATTGTTTATTAATTTAATTATAATTTAACATTAAAAATAAAGTTTAAAAAATTTCAAACTCTCCATACAATGCAAATAAAATTTAAAACATTTAAGCAATGTAAATAAGTTTTTTCCATTATCAAATATTCTTCAGCTCGATATCAAGGTTTTCAAATGTAAAATGATTTTTTTGATTTCAATTTAGGGTTTTTTTTTTTTTTAAATCTTGAATTCAATATAGGGTTTCAATCTCAGCAATTAGGGTTTTTAATGCAATTTTTTTTGTTTTCAAGTTCAATTAGGGTTTCAATAGCAATTTTTTTTGCTTTGATTCAACAATTTAGTTTCAAATGCAATTTTTTTTGTTTCCAAGTTCAATTTAGGTTGATGTTTTGCTTTCTATTCAATTTCTTCAAGGGTTCATTGCATTTTTTCATCTAATTCTACAAAAACTCATTTCTACTTTAGAGAGAAATAAAATGCAAACAAATGGTAAATAAATTGAATATAAACACATTAACACACATTATTGTATTTAATTTTTTTTTTAAATGAAAAACAATAAAATTTGGGATGGTGGTGTACCTAGAGTTCACTCGACTGTCATTGTCCACTAGACGAATTTGGGATCCCGTGCATAATGAAATGAGTTTCAATTTTTTTTTAAATAAATACCATCTCAAAACGGGATCTTGATTATTAAAAAGTGGGATCCCGATTATTAAAAAGTGGGATCCCACTTTTTACAAATCAGGATCCCATTTTTTAATAATCGGGATCCCGTTTGCATGCATCGGTTCGGGACCCTATTATAAACGGGATCCCAATTTTTAAAAAATGAGATCTCGTTTTGAATTTAGGCTCAGGATCCCGAACCTAAATGGGATCCCATTTTTTTTAAATCGAGATCCCATTTTGAATTTAGGCTCGAGATCTCGTACCTAAACGGGATCCCGTTTATGAAAATCGGGATCCCGTTTTTGCAATGATGATTTCATTTTTTCGGCTAAGGCAAAAAATTCCACATTTCATGGACTCAACTTCTTGCACGTACCCAAAAGCTTCACTTGAATTTTCAATTTATCCTTGCTCTTTTTTTCTATGGTTGTCCTCTCCACTAATCTTGCTACTATCACCTATAAATTGTGTACATCTCCATCCCTTGTAGAAGTTCCTAGGTTCACTCTAGTGATATTGAAATCACTAGTAGTAGCTTGATTTGATTCTTTCTTCACAGAGGGGTGAGCTATTTCTACACACATATTCCTAGTGTTATCGTCATCATGTAGTCTAGATGTAGTTTTTAACTTTTTTGGACTTTGGGTTTCTTTAAATCAATTGGCAAAAAAGATATTTATCTGGGACATTTACTTGAATAGTTTTCCTCTTCTTGGATAGGGTTTGTTCAAGCCATAAAGTGGGCATAGGTGAAACTGCAGACCTAGAACTAGGGGAATTAAATTGTAAAACTCTTCTTAAAGGAAGGGTATCAGATGGCCTATCTTCAATATAATAAGGGGGAGTAGGGCCTACCCTAGGAGAAGTGGGTGTTTCTCTAGGAGGAGAAGATTCAAGAGGAGAGGGGACACTTTCTTGAGAAGGAGAAGTGGAGATATTAAGCATCTATTCTTCTTCTTCAACTGCCTACTTTCCTTTATCTTATTGTGGGGGCTCTAGAGCATCTTTTCCACATGTCCTTTATGGAGGATTCTTCTCTGGAGGCTCACCATCACCACCACCCTATCCCTCTAAATACATATGTTGTGTAGGGGATGTTTATACACTTGAGGATGCAGGCACTTGGCTGCTCTCTCCTTGAGAATATATATTTTTTTAATTTTGGAGGAGTCTATTCCTCAATGCCCCTCCTTGCCACCCATTCTTGTGTTCTTTTCAATAGTATTGTATTCTTCGCCTGAATATTTTCATTTTCATTGATAATCCAATCCATAGATACAATAGGTTGGGTCTAAATATAATTAACAAAAATTAGATCTAACAAATCGGATTCATCATCCCCTATAGCTTGGATATCCCAATCTAATTTGAATGTAGCAATTTATCTTGGAATTAGCCTTATCCAGCTTCTTGTTCACACGTTGTATGCATTTGCACAATCAGTCCAGTAATATTCTAGGTGTGGAATGTCATTGAAAATAGGACCTAGTTGCACATTATTTTTCATAAAGTTCTTACTATTGAAGGGAAACATTTGATATAAAAATGCAATGTGTTCTTAAGAAGATCACTCTCACTTTTGAGGGAATCAAACATGGAGTTGCAAGAAAAGTAGTCGAGACCAATGGGAAATTATACACCAACCTTCTTCCTTTCTTGACATCTCTTGTTTACCTCAACCATTTGTCTACACACCACTATGAAAATAAATTTATCTTCTGCATATTTAGGGAGCTTGAGTGTAAGACTGTAAAATCCTCTAATCCTAATATATGTAAATCTCTGAAATTGTATAAAATGGATAAAATTGGTGCCAATTAATTATATGGCGTCAAGAGAGATTCTCAAACCCATATCCCCTCGAATTTCCCAAGTCATCCTCATAGTAAATGTATCACTTACTCTCTAATGATTATAACTCTTCCCTAATTACAATTTGTCATAATAATCAAAGATTTTAACATCTTGACCTTGAACTACATTTCATCTCAATCTTGTCCAAGGTCGAGTACAAGAAATGGTATAAAGAAAATAAGAGGACACGTAAAATGAACTATTAACCTTGAAGTAAATGATCATTAAATGCATCTAGTTGTTGATAAGTTGCACCCAATTTAAATATTTCTCACCATAAATGATTATTTGCATAAAAAATACATCCATTCTTCGAAGTCATGTGCTCTCTCACTACCTTTAAATCTGTGTAGAAGCACAATTATGTTAGAGATTTCATAAAAAAATGGCTCTTGCACATATTCTTAGGCAGTGGAGATTTACCTTTCTTTGGTGTAGCAAACCATTCTTGAGCAATTGCATTCCTATACTAACCTTTCTTCTCTAAAAATGCATAGTAGGAAGATGAAATTTGAAAGATGCATACACTTCCCTTCCCATAATTTTCAAACAAGAGAAAAAAGTTTCTCTTTAAATTTTCACCACCTATCGGTTGTCGTTTACTCTCACTTCCCTTGTCTAGGGGTCATAATGGTTTATACATTCCAACACCAAATCAGGGCACTAAACAACTATTGGAAATACCACTACTTGTAGTAAGCCACTTTTAATTAACCTTTGGGTTAAGTGTTATCAGTTATCCTTTCCAATTCTTTACAATAATATATCTAAATCTGCATGCCCTAATTTTATATCCCCATTGTATGGCATTGTGTTATTTAAACTAGACAAGTATTTGCAACCCTGATACTTGAATTTCATGGTGAAAGAAAACCCTAAAATAAATTTGCAGCCAAGAATGGGAAAACTTGTTTATGAGACAACAATTATCCTTAATTAAGGTGTAACTGAATTATCCTCCAATAAATTGTAGCTCAACAAAAAAATATTATAACTTTAAATTATACCCAAGCTCTAAAAATTACTAATTATGCTATTCCACAATTTTCCCTTCTCTATCTCACATAGAATTTGCCTTCAAATGTTTGTTAAAATGAATCCTTTGAATAGCTTAATTCACAAAAAAACATCTAAAATTAATGATAGTAAGTGATAGATAGCCATTAATGGTGCCCCCTTAAGGTTGGCATGTGTGAGATTTCTAATATTTCATTTTGCTCCAATGTCCTTTTGAAATTTTGAAAAAGAACAACTAGTAAAGCTTTCCGAAAATTGGTTAGTTTTGATAACCCTATCAGGGATCAAAAAAGGTTTCAAAACCTATGTATGATTCTAAAATACCACCTTCATTGTGTACTCTTCATCATGCTAATCTTAGAAATAAAATATTTTAATATTTCTTTGTCATCAGAAGAAAGAATGGTTTCAACAAACTTATTGGGTACTGACAAAGGTTTTCAAACCTCCATAAAGTTTTAAAATCACCTAATAACTTCATCTTTTATTTATTGGTGATTGATAAGGTTGTAAGAAAATGCCTCAGGCCCAACATAGTTCTAAGAACATACAAAATACCAACTACAAGGGTGAGCCTTAGACATGATTTTAAAACGTCAGACAAGAATGAGATTATGACAACCTAAGTAGGGCTTGACACAATTTTAAAAACCATAAGAAGGAATGACATTTTATCTAAGGCAAAATTCATATAGGTGAACATGGTTTTAGAGGGTGATAAAAACTATGGTAAAAATTAGCTCTAACTGGGGATCAATATTGCAAAGGATATGAAAGAACCCATTCTAAATGATTAGTACCTTAAACATTGGGTCATAGAGTCAATACTCGTAGGTAAAAATAGAAAGAGAAACCAATAACTCTTAGAACAACACGAGCAAGAAAGGAACCAAACCAAAATAAGACAAAAAATCCTAAACTAAAATTTTACAAAGTGACTCATTTTGGTACTCACATTTGATATAGCTTGAGATATTTCCCATTGTAAGGAATAGGCAATTGAGTACCGTCAAGATAATACAACTTGAAAGTGTTTGGGCCACACTCTCGAGCTATCTTGAAATGACCCTTCCAAAGAGAGTCAAATTTATTGTGTGCTCCTTTGGGTTCTCTTCTCTTGTCCCACAACAATACTAAATCTCCAATTATGAACTTCTTGGGCTGAGATTTCCTATCAAAAAATTTCTTCACTGTAGCTTGAAGCATAGTATTTTTTTCAACCATGTCATCACTCTATTCCTCAATCTTGGTGAGATACATGATTCTCTTTTCCAGAGCATTCTGAAATTCTTGATCTTCCACAATACTTTGTAATTTATTTGCAAAAAATTCAAGAGGTAAAGGTAAAAAACTACCTATGCCGTACACCAATTAAAATGGAGAAATTCCTATTTCTCTTTTCTATGTAATCCTATTAGCCCATAATGCCTCGTACAACTTCTTGTGCCAGTTCTTCTAGTTTTCATCTACTAGCTTTCTCATGATAGTGACAAGGTTTTTTTTGCTAGATTTTACCTACCTTTTCCCTTGAGGGTAATAAACTACAAAATGAGATAGGGTAGATCCATGTTCATAACAAAAGAGATATATATCACTAGATGAGAAACTAGTGGCATTATTAGTCACAAATTTCTATGCTACCCCAAATCTCACCTAAATGTTTTCTTTTATGAAATCACATACCACTTCTGAAGTTGAATTCTTTACCAGAATGGCCTCTACCCACTTGGTGATATAATTTGTGGAAGTAAGGATGTAAGTATGAAAAACACTAGATTAAGCCCTTATAGGTCCTATGAATTCTAAACGCCATTGTTTAAATGGTTCTTCTATCACCACTAGTCTCAAAGGAAGTGTTGCTAACTTAGGCCTTCCAACAAATTGTTTGGATTTCACACATTTTGACAACCAATAGTATGCATATTCAAACATCTTAGGCTAGTACTAATAATGCCTCAAGATTTTAAAAGTAGTGGAGGAAGAGAAATTCCCTCCAAAAGCTTTATTATGAAAATGTTTCCAATAACCTCTTATGTTGATCCTTATCCATACACTTCAAGAATGTACCATCTAATCCTCTTTTATACAAAGTATCTTCCCAAATCGCATATTTGGTTGATTCTAGCTTGAGATTTCTCTTCTCTTTTGAGGATAAATTACTTAGGCATTCTCCATACATGAGATAGTAAGCAACATTAGAGAAACACTCATCTTGGAGACTAACAAACAATAGCATAAGGAGATCCTTCTCTTATTTTGGTTGGTTCTTTGCTATCAATTTTCACAACCTTTTTCCCTTGACTAACTCAGTGGGTTTTATATCTAGATCATATTCTTGAAATTTAGTTTTTTTCCCCTCTCCTATTAGAGCCAATATTCTGTTGAGTAATCACACTCTTGATTGAAGGGTCAAGTACATAAACCGCCGAATGAGAGTGCAATATACAAAACCAAAATTTCTTGACTACTTTTACCATAACAAAGGCATGTTTTTTGATTTCTAAATAGTTTAATTCATGTTTATTCAAGGGAGCACTCATAAAAGAAATAGATTCTTGAATACCTTGGTCATTGGTTTGTAAAAGAATAGTCGGCATCATGTTCTCATATGTATAATAATAAATGATGAAATATTTTTTGAAATTTGAATACACCAACACTAGTGCTTGATCAATTGCTCCTTAATATCTTTGAAGGATTGTTTCCCAAATTTATTCCACTTGAAACCTTGATTTTCCTTCATTGTATCTATGTGTTTTGTAATTTTAGAGAATTTTGGTACAAACATCTTTAGGAAATTGACTTGTCCAAAGAAATATTTAACCCCTATTCTATTAGAAGGAAAAATCAATTGCAAAATAGCTTTAACCCTTTCAGAATCAATCCTAATATCTAATTTTGACACAACATGTCCCAAAATCTTCCCTTTAGTAACATCAAAAATTGACTTCTTATGATTCAAAGAGATACCATGTTATTTGCACCTTTGTAGAACTCTTTCTAAATCCCTAAAGTGATTCTCTTTTTTCTTGGAAAACATATTTAAATAATTTAAATAAATAACTATTATCTTATTTTTAATATCACTGAAAGAGATATCCATAGCTCCTTGAAAATTAGCACTAACACTAATCAAACTGAAGGGCATTCAGTTATAATCAAAATTTTATACTGATCTTTCTCTACAACACTAATTTGGTTGTATCCTAAAAAACCGTCGAGCATTGCCACCATTTTTTATACTGCTATTGTCTAAAGAATATGATCCATCATAGGTAGTAGATAGTTGTCTTTCAAAGATGCTTGATTAAGGTTTTTGAAGTCAACATAAATTCTAATCTCTCCATTCTTATTTCTGATTGGGACTATGTTACAAATCCAAGTTGAGTGATGAATAGGATATATGATCCTAGTTTTTAAAATTTTATCAACCTCTTTGAAGATTGCGTCAACTACTTTGGGGTTATATGTCCTTTATTTTTTCCTAAATGGAGTCATAAATTCTTTAAGAGCTATATGGTGTTGGAGCTTACCATCCATGAAATTCTTCAATTCATCATAACACCATGCAAAAAATTCCTTATATTTGACCAACAGTGCAATTAATTTATCTTTTTCTTCAAGTGTGCAACACTTCCCTATGTACACCAACTTGGGAGATTTGTTACTTCCAATGTTCACTACATATTCTCCCGAGGTATTAGCAGGTTCACTAATTTTCCTTTTTATTTCCCTATCATGATGATCAAATAAGTCTTCTAAAGACACCAAACCTTTGGGAATTTTATTACCCTTCAATTGGACGATCCCATCTCCCATATCCTACACATCATTTGGGAAAAAATCCTTACATTCATCAATGCTACCTTCAAAGAAAGAATGAGCAAACATCTCCGCATTTTCTAGGAAATCTTGAATTTTTTTGTCATTTTCAAACACCTGCCAGTGTCTGATATTGTCAAGAACACTTGGTCTATAAATCATTTCAATCCTATATGAGTCCTCTTTGAAGTCTAGATGAGGTAACAATAAATAAGCGGACATAGCCAATGAATCGGCTTTGCATTCAACTCCCTAGGTATAGCTTCAATGGATAATGTATCAAAATTCTCAATACAATCCCACACTTTATTCTGGTAATGCCTCAACCTTTCATTTTTTATTGTAAAAAATATTACATACTTGTTTGACTACCAATTCAACATCACCCAAAAGTAACATTTTAATCCCTTTCTCCTTTGCTATAGATAACTCTAACAACAAAGCTTCATTTTTTGTGGTGTTAGTATTCCAAAACTCTAGCTTATATGAAAAGGGAAAGGTATCACCAGTAGGGTAAATTAGGTCCACACCTACACCTGATCCCAAGCTAGAATAACTACCATCAAACTCTAGTGTCCCAAGTTCAAAAGCTATATCCAGACCAATAAATTATGCATCTTTATTTGGTTCAAAGAAGAGTATATAATTCCTAAATTGGGTTTCTTCAAACAATATTTGTGACCTAGGATCCTCAGACTTTAATACTGTAAATTTGGCCTTTATTTCTAGATTCAAACATACCTTCTTATTTCCTATAGAAATGAAGGCATGAGACCAATCCATTTGAATTTCACCTCCTAAGTCCTTACAAAAACTTTTTCTCAAAAGCATACCATAAATAGCTGGGATATCAACCACTAGGATTTTTAAGTTGATTCTTTTACCAAGATGATTTCTAAGAGAAACCTAGGCATGAGACACGTTTATAGGCATAACATTATAAGAAGTGTCAAAGTCAATAATGCAATTGCTTAACCTATATCCATTAATGAATAAGGACAAATAAAAAGGATTAGGTTTTTCTCCTAGATTATTAGATGTGAGACCTTTATTGTTTGAAGACAAATTGGATGAGGGATCCTCTACATTAATCATCTGATCATCTACAACCAAATGAGACTCAAAACTCCAAGATTTCACATATTTCACTAGTCTATCTAATTCTTTAGGGTTAATTTTCAAATACTCTAGGTTTGTGAAATCTATATTTTTGAATTCTTACAAAAAATATTATATCAAAAGAATTAATACACTTTTCAATTGATAAAGAGTCAAAAACTTTGTGAGTATTTTCTAAAAAAAATTGACATCCTTGAGAAAGAGTACCATTTTTAGATGAAGCAATAGAATTAGTTAAAAACTTAGTAGTATTTTGTGTACCTTTATGAATTACATTTTATTTTCTTTGAGTTAATATTGCACATGAAAAATCATATAAGGTAGTGTAGATATCGCCACCTCTCTTTGAATCAAATTCATATTCAAGAAACTCAATGGTAGGGTTCCCACACTGATTTGGAACATCTTCATCAATGATTTCCTCAATATCTTCCTTCATGGTTTTCATCTACATAAATCTATTCATCTCTAGATAATTTGCTCCATCATGGTTAGTAGTCAAGTGAAAAGTGCACATATTTTTCTTACCCCCACCTAGAAGTGATTTAATTGCCAATCTTTGTTGAGTTGGGAGGAAGAGGCAGAGTTTTGTTATTTGGTTATAAGTTCCCTTTTCTTGGTATGTCTTGATATAGATGGGGACATTTAGGCATATTCCTTTTCAAGGAAATTATACAATTAGCTTATCTTTGTATCATAGGATTTGATGAAGTTGAAGCTTGTGACTTACTCAAATGTAGCTCCCTTTTCCACTTTCCTGTTGTGATTGGATCATCTTCTAATTCAATTTCCATGGTCTATGTGATGTCCAAATTGGCCACCCATGCTCTTATTAGACGAAAACTAACATTTGGAGGTTGTGCATTAATGAAAAAGAACTTTTGATTCTATGGTGTGCGTATTTTTGCATTATCAATATTATTCACAAATTTGTTAAACTTAGCCACAAACTCCCTCATAGGTTCATGAACCTCTTTCTTGAGTTGGGTTAATTATGCAATTAATGTATGTTCATCTTCTACACTTTTAAATATGTTCTCGAACTGAGTCCTCATGGCTTCCCATGTCTTTATAGAGGCACTAGGTAGGTGATAGAACCACTCCACAACAACATCGGGGTAAGTGCACCAATCTATGACACAATTTAGGTGCCAAATTGAGAAAACATTAAAAAAAAACCCAAAATAATCCATTTGGCGCATACAAAATGGTAAAGTAGACATAAAAGATAGAAATCGGGTTTCAAACCCTCATTTTGTCTTCAACCCGTAGCTTGGGGAAGAGGATTTCAGGTCTGTAACTCGCGCTCACCAAATATCTTCCATTGTTTGCATCCTTAGCTTGCCATTTTCCATGAGGATTCCGCCAACACATCAGAGATGTCGAAGATTGCAAAGAGGTATGTATTTTTATTCTATTTATTTTGAATTTCATTTAGAATGCAAATTTAAATAGGTTTTTATAATAAAACTTTGTTCCAATTCTTAGGGAATGAATATCCACCTCAAAACATTGTGAATTCAGAATCACCCCCTCATGAAGATCGTCCTATACAAGAACAACCCGAAACCCCTCCATCAATTCATAGGCATCCTCAAGGAACACAAGAAAATATTCAAAATAAAATTGAAAACAATAAAAGAGACATTCAACAATTAATTGCAAGATTAACCATGCATGTCGAAACCCACCCTTATAGGAGAGGGATTGTTGAATCATTGAAGTCAATTGTAACTCATGTAGGAGAAATGAGCGAGCAAATGAATTTTTGGTCAAATAAGAGGCATGAGATGAGACAATTTTATGTTAGTGGTTTGTCATATGTAGATGTCAAAAAACTAAAAATTAGCAAAGCCGACTTGTGTGCCCTATTTATAGACCCGAAAACTAATGAACCTTTGTCTCATGCATGCAAGAGGTTCCCCATCCATTGGTGCCACCATGAGTTAATTAAAAACAAATTTTGGGAGCGGTGGTGGATGGTATTTGACCAACCTCCATGCACTAACCATGAGGTGCCACAATACCTTTTGAGGAAACTTTATTGTGAGTTTTTCCTCAATAAAATGCCAAAGCATTTTGACATCTTAGATTTTCAGGGTAGAGGTGGGGGCTCCACACATGATAGACCTACTACACGACGTAATCCACAGTTGGCACCGAGAGCCTTGGGCAGACCCATGCTGGAGCATGTCGTTGTTCCTTCCATTGTTAAGGACAGTGTAGATGTGGACACACTGAAGTTGATTGACTCACTCACCTAAGACCATTTTACAATGTGTGAGTCCTCTATTAGAGCCTGGTGTGGAGGAGATGTGTAGGCCCCAAGATCCACCCCACCATTGTGGCGCGTATGGTGTTGTTTGCACCTATGATTATCAGAGTGCTCATGATGGAGCTACATAGCCTACATCAGTTGTAGAGGCGATGGCTTTCACAGATGATATTCTGAATGAGACATTTAGCATTGACACTCAGGTAAAATTTAGCAAGTTATTTTAATGTTGTTTATTAAATTATATTTGAAAATTTAAGAATAACTAAATTAGTAGAATTTTGATATGATGAAATTTCAAGGTCGCATTGTTCATGAGGCATGCTCTATTCCTACAGGCTCTTATACATTCTCGATGATGAGTCCACAGGTATGCAACTAGTATTAAAGATATTATTATTCCATTTGAATATTTGAATGTTATATTTGAATTTTTGTCTCATAACATGCTTTGGATTTCAAACAGTTTCCTAGTGCACCTTCTTCCTCCACACCTAACAATTCATATCCTCAAACAACGTACACTCAGGTAGCCTGTATTCATTAATGGTGTTGTAAATCTATGTTAGCTAGTTTTCATAATTTTACATATATAAAAATCTAAAAAATTGATGAGAAACACAAAAATTGCATTTGTATTCCTTGATCTTATCACATTATGTTCTCCTAATTCACTTGTTGTTCCTTTATTCCTTCCTAATCCCTTACCATTAACATTTAATAGTTCACCATATTTTCCATGATCCCCTCTTAGCCCATCACACTAATATCTTCTATTCCATGCTAGGTGTCATTATTTCCTTGTACTCCCATCTTATTGTACATACCCATTATTATTTCACCCTAGATATTCCATGATCCCCTATGTTTCTTTATATCATCCTATGTTATACCATATTTATCCTCGTTTCATCCTAGATAAATATTCTCTATTATTGCTACACACAGGTCAAGTTTACACTTCCTGTACTATAGTCAAACCCTAGACACCTCCTAATTCACCCTATGTTGCATTATTCCCTAATAATTGCATCTCATTAGCCTCTAATTTTCCACCGTATATTTTTTATCCCATCCTAGCCCATCCCATCAATCTATACTAGTCCATCCTATGTTCCATTAATCCCTTTGGTGTAGGGGAACCACTCTTTTCTATGTTTCTTCATTAAATTTCTGATAGGAAAGGTGTGTTAGGATTTTTTAGTTGAGTCCTTGAGTCTTAATAAGGTCCAATGTGACCATTCTATTGTAATTGATCAACTTTGAGGGGCTTTTGTATTCATATTGTAAGGTTTGCAAATCATGTGGAAGGAATTGTCAAAGTTAACAAGGAGTGTCAAGGTAGATAGGATGATGTTTTCTTGAGTAATTCATGATTTCTTAGTTGAATAAGGTCTCATTAGACTATTTTTAATAGTTTAGGTGTTTAAGAGGGTCTAGGAAACAATAAAGAGTCAAAACTTGAAATTGCCAAATTTGTGAGTTGCATAAATGCAACAAATTTGTAATGCAATGATCATGAGAGGTTTAAAAAGTAGTTGTACGGAATTCAGGAATTGGTTTGATGAGGATAAGACTTTAAAAAGGAATGACTACTCATTTTGTAACATTGTCTTGAAGTTTGAAGCATTGGCAATAAGAATATCTTTGTTTTTTTTCAAATTTTTGAGTTTTCTTGTCATTTGCAGGCCTGTACAAGCCTGTACAGATTGATTGTGCCATTTAAATAATTTTAATTTGTGGTCGTAGGTGTTAACAATATTTTGGAACAATTTTGAGGGAGATCCATTGTGATTTGTGGTAAATATCCTTGTTTTCCTATGACAGGCCGAGGACACTATTCGAAGGTTTTGTAACCAAAATCATGATTTAAGGGCCCTTACACCAACTGTACCTACTGTAACTAGTGTAATGGGACCTAGGGAGTATTATTAGGTTGTAGGTTGCATGATTAGATTTGTGGAGAAGGAATTAAGGAGATAAACCTATTGTCTTGATGAGTTTGGTGAAGAAAAAGACATGAAGATGAAGCCTTGGGTCTAGGGTTTGTGGAAATCAATGAGAGTGTGGAGTTTTTTCCAACTTTTGAGCATATTGGGGTCAAAATATACATGTTTGAGTCAGTGGAATGGTCTGGGAGGTTGTGCAAGTGGGACTTTGAATAAACCCTCTTGACTTGGCATGAAATTGAGGGTTTTGGAGTTTGTTATGTTGGAGTTGTCAACCCTGGGTGTTGATTATGGTTTTAGAGGTTTGAGGGCATAGAAAATTATTCCCCAAGGTTTCAATGGTTTGTGTTAAGTTTAAAGGTATGTTTCTTTGTAAATTTGGCCTAATTCATGGCCTAGGACAATGTTGAGGGTCTAATTTCAATGGATTGGTCCAAAAGACTTGTATCTGGTTAAGAGATATGTTGTATAACTCTATAATGGGTATTTGAATCCACCTTCTAATTGTCAATTGTTTTGTAAAGCATGGGAGTTAAAGGTCAAAAACTAAGTTTGCACTACTGCTAGGTTACATGGGTGAAAGTGAGAAGTTAGACTCCCGATTGTTGTCAAGCTTTGAGGATTGTTTGGATTACTCTAATAGGAAATTTTAATCTTATTAGATTCCTCTTGAATGCAATTTGTCACTTTGAATGACTTTGAGCCCTCTCTCTGTATCACCCTTCTATTCCCATCCCATTAGCCTCTCTTATTTTACCTTATGTTCCATTATCCCCTCTTGGTCTTTATATCAACATGATACCTGAGATATTATTTCATTTGAAATTGTTGACAAGAGATAGCCCTAGTGATGTTGGGGGCACAATGGACCATGGAGTTGCTGCAGCAATAGCTAGTTCTGATCCATTAAGAGAGGTATGGAATAGATTAGTCGATTTGACATTATATTTTCTCTTTTATGGTCTATTATAGAAAATTTTCATGATAATTTTATGTAGTTTAATTTCTATCTTGATGGTTGCTACAAGTGGTTGTCACTCCAAATCGTGGATGTGGTGATGCTGTAAATGTGCATGATGACTATATGTATGCAGTAAGTGATTATATATTGTGTTATATGCCATTCCAAAATTCAATTTCTGTGTTTTAACATCTTTACTTTTAATTCTATCAGTTGAAGGTCCAAAGTGAAGAGAGGAGGACTAGTGAGCATGTTCAAAAGACAAGAGAAGCAACAGTCACTCCATCTAGATAAATTTTGACGGCAACAGGAGATCTATTTCCTTCCCCTAGAGGGAAATGATTGTGTATTAGTGTTGTTTGTTGTATGCCTATGTGGCATTTTGTAACATATATTTTTTACTATCGATATATACATGACATTTTATGTCCATATGGCTCCTTTGTACTAAGCTTGTATGGTATTTTTGGATATACTGTATATACTTTTATCAATATATATCATTGTATAGCCTTTCGGCTTTTTTATTAAAGAAAATCTTATTTTTCTACTGCCATTCTTGAATGATGTTATCATGTGTATCGTGTAAGTTGTTTGCTTGAATTTTGTAGGCATGGATTTTGTTTACATCTAATCCTTAATTAATTACTGTTGAATTCTCAATAATCCCCATCTAAAGCGTATTGTGTAAATAAACTCCATTCGTGGTGGTTTGTATCCTTTGGAATGCTTCAATTACTTGTGCCTCACTTATTCACATGTCTGCTTCACTTATTCACATATATACTTCACCTATATTGTGTGTATTCGCATGTATGCTTCATGCTTCCAATTCATAGCAGCAAAAATCTTTTGGGGAAAAGTTTGACAAACCAAAAGTATAATAGTTTGTGAAAAAACTGGGAAAAATTGTAGAATAAGAGATAACAATAATAATAATAAATTGAAAGCTATTTCCATAGCATATAGAGTTATACAAAGCAAATAAAATAAATATTTTAACTAATGAATTGTAAAAATGGATTTTTGTAGTTTATATTCATATCGTTGATTACATTGCATTGCACATCTTTCAAAGTCAAAGCATTACTTCACTTTGCATAACTAATAACTAGATGTTGATAGATGAAAAAAAATCAATTACAATATAGTTTCTACAAATTCAACCTAAGCAGTTATGCAATTTCTTCACATTGCATAACTAATAACTAGGAGCAGCTACCAATTGCATTTTCTTATCATGGCATTCCATGAGACCAAATTTCTTTGAGGTATTTTTTCAAATAGTTCCCTGCCTTGTCTATGTTGCCAAATTTTTCATACATTTCTACCAAATCATCTTGTCAAACAGTTCACTGCCTTGTTGCTATGGCTAAAAGCCTAAAACAAGTGATTTCGAACAAGTTATGGATGCTTCAAAAAAATATATCAAAAGCATAATAGTAAGCAATAAAATAGACAAGCCAGTGAACTATTTGAAAAAATGCATCAAATAAATGTGGTGATGGAATGCCATGACAAGCCATAGACAAGGAAATGAACTAGTTCATGGTGCAGAGGTGGCAGTAACCCAAGAAACAAATAGACATAGCTTCTCTCAAATATGCCCACTTTGACACCAATCCTCAAACACACAACAGGGCAACTCAAGTACTCAACACAATCTGATCACACAAATACCTATCTCAACATCATTTAGGCATATACTTAAACCCATACAATATTCCAATCAGATTCTTCAAGGTTCATTAGGCCAACACCTAGTTTCACTAGACTGCCCTGCTCAAAAGGCTACAAGAACTAGCCCTCCTTTCCAAAAAAAGTACCCTTAGATCCTTCTAATTTTACAAAATCCATTTGGACAAAGTTGTGTTATGATGCAAAACCACCAATTCACCCTTCAAAACTCGGACAACTGACCTTTGGACTGTAAGTTCACCAAACCCTCCTTTTACATGTAAAAACCTAGGGTTTTCAGCATTTCACCCTCACAAGGCCTTCCAAGCCCAACCAAAACATCAAACTACTTCTTTAGGGTCTGCACAAGCATTTCACAGCATTCCCAAGTCGTTTCTATCAATGACCCACAAAAACCACCCTTGAACCCATCATTTTTGATATAAAATCATTGTTACCAAACCTTAGAACACTACTCCATGTCAAAACCATGACTCCACAGCCTGCCCAACCATTTGAACACACAAAAAACCATTAAATATGTCATCCCACTAAAACACAAAGTTTTACAGTAGGTGGGATGGCTGATTTTTCATTTTCTTCCTCAAAACTGTGCTTTCACTGTCCCAACAGAAAAATTTTCAAAAAAATATGAGATTTCTTTCCCAAAACCCAATGGAAAACACTCAAATTTGTTCCAAATGAGACTTAACACATGATTCTATGCAAATACATGAATTATAATTCATCACCTTGACTGTATGGGCTATACAAAAGAGAAGTTTTGGAAATCAGGAAAAATTGTGATGTAGCAACAAAATGCACATTGTTTCTCTTATGAAATCCTTCAAAAATTATTGAACCTTTTGTTCGAGCCTTTTATGGCTTTAAATACATTTTTGCATCAATATCCAACTGCCTAACTCCTTTTAACTGTCTTTTAAAATCCTAACTCCTAATTACCCTTAAAACTATGTTTTGACAACTTAATTGTGCACTTAATAACATTATTGTGCAACCATTGACATTTAGGCCTTTATGACTCCCAATTACCTTGAATTCAATCCCATGACACCAAAAAGACCTCACTCTTGCCCACCTACCTACAAATTCAATTTTTTTTTCCTCCAAGGCTTACAAATTTTAAATTTGATACATGAGTGCACTTATGCACATTTGACCATCAAAACACCAAAACCCCTAAATACATGAAAGAGTGGTCTATTTACACCTTATTTTAAATTCCTACTAAGATAAAACACTTGAAACTTTAAGATTCACCTAAAGTCCCCCAAGACCGACTGCTACCAAAATGAACTTTGTAACATGGTTGTAGGTGCCCCTGCACCAGTTCAAAAGATGCCTCAAATAAATGTGGTCTCATGGTGACGAAATTCCATGACAATTAAATTTCTTTTGATTATCATGGCATTCCATCACCATGAGACCTCATTTTTTTGAGGCACTTTTCAAAGAGTTCACTACCTTTTCTATGCTACCACATTTTTCATACATGTCTATCAAAGCATTATATCAAATAGTTAACTACCTTGTTTCTATGGATAAAACCCTAAAACATTGATGCAGTAGGGAGAGTCTTGCAATATCACTAAACACAATTCTAATCATTAATCACAATCCTCAAGTCACAAATCCTCACAGCTATGGATTTTCATGACATTCCATCACCATGAGACCATGCTTCTTTGAGACATTTTTTCAAACAATTCATTGCATTATCTATGCTACCACATTTTTCGTACATGTTTACCAAAGCATTTTATCAAATAGTTCACTACCTTGTTGTTATGGCTAAAAGCCTAAAATGGGCGGGTTTATTGAAAATCCTATTCCCACAACTCATAACACCTTTCCAATGCATCAAACATGCTTAAAAGAACCTGCACATGCTTAAAAGTCCCTGAAAAATTGTTGCCCCAAAGGATTTCAACCATTTATGCTCTTAAACCACTGAATTTCACCAAAACTCATCAAATTGCCAACTAGGGCATCGCAGCAAACCACTCAACTCACCTCCCCTACTCTAGAAACCATGCACATATGTTCCCTACCCCTAATTTTTCCATTCCACTAAGTTATAGTAGGATACAATGGGTGGAATGGCTATAAAGTCATTTTTACACACTCAACTACTTGCATTTGACAACTTTTTCCCCAAGCGAGAAATTGCCACCACGGGAAAAGGCCTCCGAGATAATAAAAATTGAGAGAGGTTATTGTAGAGAGGCCCAACATGATCCCATAGGCTCAAATGAGAAGTTTCTAAGCATCACGGTGTTAGAATATGAGCATGTTGAAGTTCATAGCCATTTTCCACTTTGGACCCTTTAGGGATCGATCTGGGTTAATGTAGCTCAGAGTGATTTCACATGTTTGGGTGTGAAATAGGACCATTCTTAGCGTAAACGTATCTACCTAAATGTGTTGGAACAATCCGTTTGGTCACACGAGCTGTAGAATAAAATTTGCAGCACTTTGCAACTTTCAACTACTTGCATTTGACAACTTTTTCTCCAAGTGAAAATTCGCCACCACAAGAAAATGCCTCTGAGATAGCAAAAACTAAGATATTTTATTGTAGAGGGGCCCAACACGATCTCGTAGGATCAGACGAGAATTTTCAAAGCATCACGGTATCCAAGTAATAGCATGTTGAAGTTTGCAGCCATTTTGCACTTTGGACCCTTAAGGGATCGATCCGGTTGAACATAGCTCGGAGCGATTCTGTGTGTTTAGGTGTGAAAAAGGACCATGCCTAACATAAACATACCTATTCGGATGCATTAGAACAGTTTGTTTGGTCACATGAGCTGCAGAATGAAAGCTGCACCACTTTGCAACTTTTAACTACTTTCATTTGACAACATTTTCCCCAAGTGAAAATTCGCCACCACAGGAAAATGCCTCTGAGATAGAAAAAATCGAGAGAGGTTATTGTAGAGGGGACCAATGCAATATTGTAGGATTATATCAGAATTTTCTAAGTATCACGGTATCCAAGTAATAGCATGCTGAAGTTTATAGCCATTTTTCACTTTGGACCCTTAAGGGATCAATCTGGTTGAACGTAGCTCAGAGCGATTATGTGTGTTTGAGTGTGAAAGAGGACCATGCCTAGTGTGAAAATACCTATTTAGATGCATTGGAATAGTTTTTTTGGTCACACAAGCTAGAGAACGAAAGTTGCACCACTTTGCAACTTTCAACTACTTGCATTTGACAACTTTTTCCCCAAGTGAAAATTCGCCACCACAGGAAAATGCCTCCGAGATAGAAAAACTCGAGAGAGGTTATTGTAGAGGGGCCCAACCTGATCTCATAGGAATAGATGAGAAGTTTATAAGCATCACGGTATTTGATTAATAGCATGCTAAAGTTTGCAGCCATTTTGCACTTTGGACCCTTAAGGAATCGATCCAGTTGAGCGTAGCTCGAAGCAACTCTGTGTGTTTGGGTGTGAAAGAGGACCATGCCTAGCATAAAAATACCTATTCAGATGCATTCGAACAGTCTATTTGGTCACACGAGCTGCAAAATGAAAGTTGCACTGGACTTTGCAAATTTTAACTACTTGCATTTGACACTTTTTCCATCAAGTGAAAACTAGACACCATAGGAAAATGTCTCCAAGATAGAAAAAACGGACAGAGTTTATTGTAGAGGGGCCCAACATGATGCCATAGGCTTAGACGAGAATTTTCTAAGCGTCACGGTGTTCAAATACGAGATGTTGAAGTTCACACATATTTTGCACTTTGGACCCTTAAGGGCTCGATCCAATTGAATGTAGTTTAAACCGATTTTGCGTGTTTGGGTGTGAAAGAGGATCATGAATAGAGTAAGTGTATTCACTCGGACATGTTGAAACAATCCGTTTGGTCACATGAGATGCATAACGAAAGTTGCACCACTTTGCAACTTTGAACTACTTGCATTTGACAACTTTTCCCCAAGTGAAAATTTGCCACCACATGAAAATGTATGCGAGATAGAAAAAACCAAGAGAGGTTATTTTAGAGGGTCCCAACACGATCTCATAGGATTAGATGAGAAGTTTCTAAGCATCACAGTACCCGAGCAATAGCATGTTGAAGTTTGCAGCCATTTTGCACTTTTGACCTTTAAGTGATCGATCTAATTGAAGGTAGCTCAGAGCGATTTCACATGTTTGGGGTCGAAAGAGGACCATGCCTAGCATAAACGTACCCACCTAGATGTTTTGTAACAATCTGTTTGGTCACACGAGCTACAGAACAAAAGTTGCACCACTTTGCAACTTTCAACTACTTGCATTTGACAACTTTTTTCCCAAGTGAAAATTCGCCACCACAGCAAAATGCCTCCGAGATAACAAAAACTGAGAGAGGTTATTGTAGAGGGGCCCAACATGATCTTGTAGGATTAGATGATAATTTTATAAGTGTCACGGTACTCGATTAATAGCATGTTGAAGTTTGTAGCCATTTTGCACTTTCGACCCTAAAGGGATCAATCCGGTTGAACGTAGCTTAGAGAGATTTCACATGTTTGGCTACAAAAGAGGACCATGTCTAGCATAAAAATACCCACCCAGATATGTTGGAACAATCTGTTTGGTCACACTACCTACAGAACGAAAGTTGCACCACTTTGCAACTTTCAACTACTTGCATTTGACAACTTTTTCCCCAAGTGAAAATTTTCCACCGTAGGAAAATTCCTTTAAGATAGAAAAAACTGAGAGAGGTTATTGTAGAGGGGCCCAACGCGATCTCGTAGGATCAAATGAGAAGTTTCTAAGTGTCATGGTACCTAATTAATAACATGCTAAAGTTTGCAGCCATTTTGCACTTTCGACCCTTAAGGGATCGATCTGGTTGAACGTAGCTTGGAGCGATTTCATGTGTTTGGGTGTGAAGAGGACCATGCCTAGCGTAAACGTACCCACTTGGATGCGTTGGAACAATCTTTTTGGTCACACAAGCTACAGAATGAAAGTTGCACCACTTTGCAAATTTTAACTACTTGCATTTGACACTTTATCCATCAAGTGAAAACTGGACACCACAGGAAAATGCCTCCGAGATAGCAAAAACCAAGAGAGCTTATTGTAGAGGGTCCCAACATGATCTTGTAGGTTTGGACATATATTTTGTAATCACCATGATTTATGAGTAATACCCTCTCAAAGATCGCTTCCCTTTTGCACTTTGGACCCTAAAGGGATCGAGTCGGTTGAATGCATCTTAGAGTGATTGTGCTCTTTTTTCGATGGAATTAGGTGGGTAGAAGAAATAAATCCATTTTAGTTTTGGTTTGGTTGGATTCAATTTATTTTGTGCATTTTAGAAGCCAATTACTGAGGGTTGGTATGTATACCTTGTTTTAAGGGTTTTGAGTGCATTAAAATGCCATATTAAGCCTTCCACCCACTGTATGCTTTTGTAACTCGATGGAAAGGCTTATTTAGGGTTATAAAACATGTGTGCAAAGCTTTGTGTGCAAGGAAGGCGAATAGAGGGATTTTAGATGATGTCGTAGATGTCAAATGGTGCATTTTTTAGTGGAAAATGGTGGTTTAGTGCTAGGGCTTGAAGAAATCTTTGGGGGCAGCGATATCTCTTGAACTTTTAAGCTTGTGCAGACCTTTTTGAAGGTGTTTCAGGCTTTGGTTGGTTGTGGGAAGGTTTGGAGTATGGTTTTTCAATAAACCCTCACCCTCAATATTTGATTATTTGATGGTCAATAGGTTGGTCAATAGGTTGTTGTGGGTATTTTGGGCATTCTTTGCTTTGAATAAGGTCAATTAAGACCATTAGGTATGTTTTAGGATTAGTTTTGGGTCTAGTGATCAAAAATGTGAAAATTTCAATCTTGCACTAGAAGTTGTCTTCGTAGCCTTTGAAGGAAAATTTGTGTATTTGTATATGAGTGTGCAAGGATGGAGGTTTTTTTTATATAATAAGACTATTTCAAAGCAATTTGTGTAGGTTTAGAGGTCATTAGTTGTATTCATTAGATTGGAGGAGTCTAAAGTTGCAAATTTGTAAGTTGCTTAAAGCAACAAATTTGAAATGCAATAGTTACTTGTTTTAAAAGTTGGTATTTAGTTAGTTGAGGGCATGGATCAGTTAGAGAAGGGTGTAAAGTACTATGTAAAGCCTTGATATTTTCATTAACGGAGGTTGTTGTTGAACTTTTGGAGAAGATCTAATAAGAATTATTCACACTCTTCTCTATTTTTCTGATTTTCTGTGTAAATTTGTTGTTCCCATGCTTGGTATGGCCTATAGCTTGTTTGTATGGCTGCAAAGTTGACATGATTCGATAGAGGAGTAAGATAGATTCCTTTTGGATGTGGTTTTTTCCAATTCTATAAAGAACATAGGGAGTTATCATCGTTCTTCTGGAACTGGTCAAAAACCCTCAAAAACCAAGGTTTGATCACAAGAATGCACACAACTCGCCATTCCCTTTTGGTCAAGCCTTAATTCATGGTGGAATGGCAGATTTCATCATGTACTTTATGTTTGAAGAGGTTTTGGAGAACGACATGGAGTTTGGAGTGATTTCTTGGTTACCTTAGGCTTGGCATCCTCATGTGACAAGCCTAATTTTGTGTAAGAAATTCTGAGTTTGACGAGTTGTGACTGGAATCTATTGAGAGGGGTCATTCAAGGGTGTTAAGATGTCTGTATTGATGTTGTAATAACCATGTTCATGGCTTAGGGGAGTTGGGGTGGTGCAGGGGCACCTTGGGGTCCAAATTCCTCCATGAGGCTTGAATGAATCTTTTTTTTTTTTTCAGGTTGATTTCAATGTAATAAGGTCCTAAGGACCATCTTCAATGTTTGTAATAAGATTTTAAGCTTAGTGGTTAGTTTTGATGTTTGTAGTAGGTCTCCTTCTCATCATGTAGCATTGTTGCATCTAGGCCAACTAATGAATCATGGTGCCATGATGCAACCATGAATTTGAGGGGATTCACCTTGGTCATTTGTTGTTTTTTGAAGAGCCTTTAACACCTTTGGAGTGTTCTACCTAGTCAGGTTCTTGGTGTAGTGTTAATTGCCTTAACTAGGCAATTAGAGATCTAAATAAGAGTTAGTTGGTTTCCAACATCCCTCCAATTCAAAATGTAGTTAAGGGATGTTGGAGGGATGTTGTTAGAGTTTAAATATGCCTCTCTTGGTCGAGGCAAGGTTGTTGATGAAGAAAGAAAGAAGATTCAATAAAAAGTTTGCTTTGTTTTCTGATTCCTATGCAAGAATTGTTGATCCTGTACTTGGTATGGTCTGTACATTTGTTTTCAGACTCCAAGGCTATAATGGTTTGAAATTGGGTTGAGTTGGCTCTCTTTTTGCATTTTTGTGGATTAATTTCATTGAGGGACAAGGGAGATATTCAAATTTCTTTGTCAGGTTGTCTGAAACCCTCCAAAATCAGGGTGTTGACTGAATTTTGCTTGTATCTTCCATTCCCACCATGCATTAAAGCCAATACTGGGTGGAATGGGAGAGTACCATATGTAATTTTATCTTATAATTATTTCATAGAGTGGAATTTAGGTTTGGGAAGGATCTTTGAAGATCTAGGCCTGGCATCATCATGTG
Source organism: Sequoiadendron giganteum (assembly GCA_007115665.2). Taxonomy (NCBI): domain Eukaryota; kingdom Viridiplantae; phylum Streptophyta; class Pinopsida; order Cupressales; family Cupressaceae; genus Sequoiadendron; species Sequoiadendron giganteum. The sequence continues at coordinate 189,840,750 of CM021108.1, forward strand.
ACAAGCCTAGAATCAAGGGGAAAAATCTAATTTTTGGTCTTTGTGAGAATGTTTTGTGAATATAGTCTTGTAGGGACTTTTCAAATGGATGTAATAAGAGTATAGGAACTTACTTGTGGGTGAATGGTGTTTGGGAGTTCCTATGTACTAAGTTCCTTGAGTTGAGCATTTTATTAGGCCTACCTTGTAGCGTTACCTTTTGGCTTGTTGTGACTTTACCTTTGATTGTCAAGAAGGGAGGCTTTGAGACTTTGTAGGGGCATCCATTTATTTTCAAAATTTATTGGTTTGGGCCTGGTATAGGCTTTTATGTGGTTTTTGTCCTGATTGTCCTACCGGGCAGTGCTACAAGGGTTAAGGGTAAAAGAGACCTAAAGGCTAGAATAAAGCTTGGAAATTACTTTGTTTTCTCATAGTTTTACTGATTTTTCTGAGTTCCATACCTGTGTACAGACTAAATAGGTCTTATATGTATTGAATTCCCTTGAGAAATAGTAGATAAATGTTCTAACTTGTGTTTGGTGCCTTAACGGGATTTGGTTTAATCTTTTAGTGCCTTAATTCATCAAATTGCTCCTACTGGGTTCTTGAACAACCTTAAGGTTTTGGCGTTATTCTAATGGCATAACCATCATCCCACCTACTATCATCAAATGTAACTCAATGGGATTATGTAGTTGATTTTAGGCAATGTTACTTTAGGAGTAGGAGGTGTGGAAGGATGATCCCTTGGCTTGAAGAATGAAAGGAAGGGCTGGAGGTGTGTGTTTTCCCTTGGAAATTGGTGGGTCAGACCTATGGAATAAATAAGACATATTTTTAATGGTCAAGTGAGTGTTCCTTAAGCATCGGTAGACCTATTGAAATATTTATGCATACAGTTAGATTTGGCAGGAATGGCTTGGAAGGTGAATATTCAATAATGGTACCCTAAAACCCTAGTTATTTAGGCTACAAGGAGGGTTTTTGCATTGGAGGCTTGTTTGAGAATTTGGGTTCACAAGACTTGGAAAATCATTGGTTTGGGAACTTGAGTCAAGATTTTTTTTGGGTTAGAAGGTCTGGTGTGGAGATCTAAAGGTAGTCTCTTAGTAAAAATGGCCTAATTTAAGGCTTACAACTGTGAAAGTCCAATTTTGAGGCGCTTGGTCCTAAGAAGGTGTATTTGATTTTCCTATATGTTGTGTATCTCTAAGAATGGTATTTGAATCCATGATAATTTTCCTAAGTGTTTTGGAAAATTTTGGCCAAAAGTCTAAAAAACCAGTTTCCAACTACTACAAGGGAAACATATGTCAATAGGCGAGTTTTAAGGAATTCAATGAATCTGCCTTAGGGATTTTGTAAAGTTGATTTAATTATCATTGCTTGGATGTTTACAACCTATGTAGGTCATTTTTGAGTTTGATTCTATTTTACAAGGTTGATTTAATTGAAAATTGATGTCTTGCTTGGCATATTTGAGAGAAGTTGTGTCAATTTGTGTCTTGGGTTACCACCACCTCTGCATTAGTAGGGGCAATAAAATATTCCTTTCTATAATTATATTAGACATTATTTCATTCGTACTCATAAATCCGCATGTTTTTCCTTGAAGACAACTTTAAATGTAAACCATGAAGCATTACAACTAATTTTAATTGTAATATACACATTTGCATGTATTAATTTCTCATAATTTTTGTATATAAAAAAATACAGTAATTCAATGAGAAATATTACAATAGTGATGGAAGAACATCTTCAAAATCTTCACATTTATCAATACTTGTAGCAATACATGCAGGGATATAATCCTCCCATTTGTAGCACAAATCATGAAATATATTGTACTTGAGAAGAAACAAAAGGAGTTGCTACCCAGTTTCGTTTCTCCATTCCACTCACCTGGCCCAGGTATTTGCATTCCAAAATGGTTCAAAACATGTACATCCCCTACTCCCTACAAAATACATGGGTAGTAGCTTCTTTGTAGTTGTGTAGTATCATAGGAATTTTTTCCACCAAAAACCTACAAAAGCCTATCAATCTTAGACATGGACTCACATAAAGATCAATAAAAGAGAAATAACTAAATAATGTCAGTCATACAGCTGACGAGACTTACTATCACCTTCATGCATGCTAGATAACGAGGTCGATTGAAGGTCCTACAATGGTGATGTTCCCCTTCGCTACTTTATCATCTCTCGATGATCCTACATATAAATTTTAAATATATCACTAACATAATTAACATAAAACATGTAGCATATAAGAATCCAATAAATCTACGAGATGGAAAAGAAAGAGAAGATTGACAACCAGAAAAATGCACCAGCAACCGATGTTTCTCATACCACTGAACACTTGCACCACCAACTGATGTTGTTCTTTTCTTATATACTTTGACAAAATTCAGTATTACCTACAGTCACAATCAGAAAAGGATCAATGACAGTCATAAATGCATATGACATCAAACACTAATGGTGAAAAATAATGATTGCAAGGTGTTGGTCCAAAAGAGTGATCAATAACATGACTTTACAAATTCAATGTGCATACGTACAAATCAATCCAAGGAACCATCCGAGTCTGCTCTACTCTTTATTGTGTCAAGTATTGCCTCATGGTTAGACTCACGCACTTTCCACAAGTTCTTGTTCGTAGGTTTTCCCTTATATTTGATCAAATGAACATTGGTGGCAACAACAAGGTTTGAGTAGTGAATAATTTTTTGATGCATGTCAAAGTCCTCAAACAACCAAATTGCAACATTCTTAAATAGATACCTTTGAAGCCATGTTCCAGTAACAACCACCGAACGTGTAGGATATTCTATGTTTTCTTCATCTATAACTGGGGCCTCCAATTTCTTTTTGGTCTCGATACAACGACACAAGTAATAATCTATACCCTCTTCATTGTCTTCATCTGCAATCACCGCATAAACATGCCCTGCATTGATATTTTCATATTGTTATATGTATTTACTGAGCAACATAATAAAACCTGTAAGTAAGAAATATTACCTGGTTCTAGTAGGTCTGATACATGATCAAAGTCAATGGATGATTGCATCTTCGTGATTTGTAGAGCCGTCAGGAGCTGATAAGTGTCAAGTTGGATTAGACTTCTTATAGACCATTTATCAACCCACTCTATTGACTCGCAATAATTCCATGCTTGAAGTGTACATGCATAACAAAATAATTTTATCTTACGAGTATGGATAGTCCATGTACCTACAGTGGAGCTTCTAAAAGAGTGTAGCTCACTCGATCCTGTTAGTGTACAACAATCCTCATATTTTGCAATGTTAGTATCATCTACTAAATAAAAAAATCTGAGAACTAAAGAATTACCTTCACTACCTAGACCCATTGCACCATTGCACCACTGGACAATTGATCTTGTATCTATCAGCTTTACACTATTTATGTACTTTAACTCTTCTCATGCTAGGGCTCTTTTGATACATGCACCTACTCCATCATGCTCCCCCTTTCCATGCCCGACCTCTAAGAAGTTCCACATATGCTGAACACCATTGATCCTATGCATCCTGCTCAACCAGTAAAACATTTTGGCATTCTTGAATTGTGATGTACAATTATCTGACCATATGATATGCTAACTAAATGATATGCCCCTGCTAGCCATATTAGCATAGAACATATGAAATAAACCTTGCACAAACTCTGTAGAATGTGTGTGATCATCACTTATCTAAAATTGATACTACCTCAATACTTACCTATTTTCCTCTGTACTATCATTTATATGAATGAATTCTATATGCACAAATATAGCAACCTATGTGGACTTGTAGTACTATGATTTCACCTCGTTATGTGGTTGTAGTGTGTAGTTCTCAACGAAGTCGACAACTGAAATGATATGACGAAGTGGAAATGTGTCCTTGCATAACTTGAACTGTGAGTCCAACCATTGTGTTCTGTGTGTATGCCTTGCATACTCATAGAACACCTGATCACAAAAAATTCCCATAAACTAATACACTGGAATCTTATCACTAACCAATTCATACTTCTTTGCTTCTTTCCCATCTTTTAGACTATATTCCATTGTCTTATATTTTCCAAATTCCATAATTTTGTCTCCAATTGTGTGTGTACTAGCCATGTGTTGGAAAATTGGAAAATTTTGCATGCCACCACAATGATCACATGTGCCATCCAAACATGATTTTCTGTAAAAAAATTGACCATCCTCTCTTTCACATAAAATGGAAGACAAAAATTTCCTTGACGATTTAGGTGGAGGAATTATGTTACATTCCTAGAAAACATTATCAATATGCATATCTACACATATACGTCGATAAACATCATAATGGTTAGAAAACTCAATATGAACCCTACAACAACAAGTAGTGCGTGTGTGATTTATTTTGACATAAAAAGGCTTTATCATTTCAAAATACCTTTGACATATTTTAAATTTAGGAAACTTCTGTACAAAATCAGCAAAAAGTTGGGTTTGAGTGGTATCCAAAAAATGCATTGGATGTGGCTCATAGTTTTTACTACCAATTCTCCTTCTTACAACATATCTTTGATTAGGAGAGGTCCTTGTGTTATCCTTCCAATAATTTACTATTAAAGATCTCAAGCCTTGAGCAATTCTTGTATCTTTTTGTGGCACTCTACCCAAGAATGCCCATAACTCATTGCTATTTGGATCCTCCACTCTTTCACGCCTTCCTGTGGCTCTCATTGGAGATGATCTACTTATTTTCAAAGACTTACTTTCCTTTGTAAGGTTCACCTTGTGCCTCGTTTGACTGCTTAACAGTGTTTTTGTCATCACACGTCATGTGGCACAACTATCCTTCGTGCATGAGGTGGAACCCACGCTCTCGTATGCACTCATCAAGTTCTTTGCAATGGAATTTTCACTTGAGTCATTCAAAAATATTCTCCCAAGAGCATTCATGGTGGGCCTAAATTTGAGTTGCCTCATCATTTCAACAAATAGTTGGCATCTTCCACCCTCACTTAGCTTCAAAACATTTCTAAGCAAAACTCTAGGAGGAGTTCTCAAATGTAAATTTGTGTCAACATTGAGAAGGTCAACAACATCAGGGATAGATCGTGTACCTTCAATTGGAGGTGAATTTCATGACATACCTTGAGATTGACATGTAAACGATGTTGTACTTCCAACTTGATATGTCATTTGTGGAGTTCTTTTAAATAGAGATGTGTTTGCTGATGTAATTTCAAAACACAATGTTATTGATGGCGTGTCTTCAATTAGAGATGGGATTTCCAATGTACTTGGAAAACCACATGTTTTTGCCAATGTGTCTTCAACTAGAGATGTGCATTGAGCTTCACCTGTGGTTGATGATGTGCCCCCAACTTCGGTATCCATTCTTGTCCTTCCACAAACTTTCCTCATTCATGCCATTTTTTTTTCCAATTCGACATCTCTCTTAGATTGCAAGGGAATTTTTGGTTGTATGGATTGTAATTCCTTTGCTTCACAAGCTACATTTTTTTATTCTCTTCTCCTTGCATTTTTAACTGCATTTTCTTCTGGTGTTAGAGGCTTTGATCGTTTCCTCGGCATGGCGTTCAATGGTACATGTTCACAAACACACCTAGAATCACAAACACACATAGAACAAAATTAAGTAATGCATTATATGAAAATATTGATATCGCTAATTGCATTGCATTAAATATGAAACACACCAAAGCATTTTATGAAAGAAGATAGCAAGCTATTTGGAATTATCAAATATGTCTATGCTAGACAACATTTTTCATACATGATGGAGTTAGATGTCTGTAGGGCTAGATATTAGAGTAGGAATTTTGAGTGTGTTTGATGCAGAGAGGGGTGGAAACCATTCAATACACCAAATCAATGAGAATCAATCAGATTCCAAAGCAAAATTAGATGTTCAACTAAAAATCCCAACTTCTATCAAGCTTTCCCTTGTAGCATAGGTAACCCGGTTCAAGGACCTTTTCACCAATATTTTTCAAAACACTTGAAAAACTCAAGGATGATTGAGATACCCATTTGCAAGTTATAAAACATAGGTAAACCCCAGCATCAACTCCTTTGGACCAACATTGACTTCCAATAGACCCACCTTGGAAAAGGCTATTCAATTGGCTTAATTTACAAAGAGAGTACCTTTTAAACACTAGATATTCACTCAAAATCCTCAAAAAGTAGTATTTAATGTGTCAAAACCTCCAATTTCCTGATTTTTTTCTAGGTCCAAGACCTCTAGACCCCTAATACAGGTCAAACCCTCAATTTCAAGCAAAATACTTGGGGTTTTAATGAAACTCTTATCTCCCGGACCTACCAAACCCATACAAAGCACCAAACACACTTACCATACCTTGCACATGGTGAATAATACATTACATGGATAGTCCTTCCCACATTTTGTCAAAACACCACTTGAAGCCCTCATTTTCACCATGAAAATACCCTGTTACAGTTGTAGAACATCATCCCAAACAACCAACCTTGACCCCACAAAATTCTAATTAGGTTATGCATGTATTTTAAAAGTTAGAGGACCCATTCCACAAGTTACAATAGGCACAAAAGGTGGAATGGGTCGAATTACATCATGAAACCCTTCAATCGAAGAACATTGTGAAAGTAGGTAGCAGCAGTAAAAGCAAGATAACTTTTGCTATACAAAGAGTTAGAACCTCTAAATAGGTGCAAATGAAAGCTGATTAATTAATCTACAACATCCAGCTAGTTTTATGTCATCTTATATTTTTTACAAGATGTACAAGAACAATAAAAGTGAGAGAAACCAATAAGTGAATGTGAATTGGTTAGTTGAGCATTAAATTGAGGTTTTTTGAGTTTGAAGATTGTTTGAAACCGATCTAATTATGATTGTTGAAGGTTTTTTCTCCCTTCTCTGCATCACAAACATAGGGTATAATTTGTTGCCACCTAAATGAAAACTAGATAATCTTATGTTTATTGTTCTCAAAACCAAATTTGTGATTGTCAACGAAGTCATGAAGAATATGAATTCAAAGAAGGGTTTGTGATGCTATATCTTATAATTATTCACTATTTATTTAAAATGAGGTAACTTAGAAAGACAATACGCATTCGCAATTGTACAAAATTTTCCTTTTTTATTTATTAGAAAGGTAAATGGTATGAATGAATGGAAACTTGCATTAACAACTATGTCAACTCACTTGAATTTATCTAAGCACATGTTCAATGAAGGTGGTTTTTTTATGGAACAAAAAAATTAATGGAAAATTGCATTAACATTCATGAAATCTATTAGGTTTTCCAAATTAGTTGAAAATAAAAGTTTTCCAGATTAGTTAAAAATAAAATGAAATAGAGTGAATTCCACTCACCTTGCTAGAAATGGACTACTATAAGAAATGTAAATAGAATTCATAAGAAAATTTGTGTTAAGTAAATGTCATGTTTTCATTTTCTTGTTCTTCAAACTCATTAAAATTATTTTTTTATGAAAATCCCATCTAATTCAATGTTGAATTCTATGTCCAATTATTATGATTACTAAAATCATTAAAGAAATTTAGTTTATATTGTCAAAAATAAACAAATATACTAAATATAAACATTTCAATATTACCAAAATTAATATATTACCTTAGATAATGTAAAATGATGTAGAAACTTCAAAATATCTTCTTCTACATTATCTACCATGCATATTGGTGGTAAAAAGGTGATGGATCAAGCATAGATTGGTACAATATGAATTCAACTACATAAAAAAAGGTGTTTTTGAATCAGATAAAGCATTGAACCAGACAGATACAAAAGCATGTGGGCCTAAATCACGAGGTCAACCCCTATTTTTTCGTTTCAAGGTAAAACATATTTGGTGCTCTCCAATTTTGGCGATTGCCAAATGTGTTGTTTTGAAAGGGAGAGATTCCAAAGAGACAAAGGGAGTGACACTTGAGATAGAGAGAGAGGTGATAGGAGTGAGAGAGATTAGTCTAGGTAGTGTGGTAGCGATTGAGACCTGAGAGCGATAGAGACTTGAGAGGGATAGAGAGTTATCTAGTTACAATGGGGGAAAATAACTGACAACGGGAGAGGGGTTGGGAGGGATGAGACCCGAGAGATACAAAAAGACCAAAGGGGGAGAGAGAGAGAGAGAGAGAGAGAGAGAGAGAGGGAGTGTGGGAGAGGGGGTTGGAGTGAAATATATTTTCTAGGTAGGGTGGGAGGTAAGTGAGACCTAATAGAGAGGGACTATGAGAGAGGGCATTGGAGTGACATAGAATAGTCTAAGTAGAATGGGAGGGAGTAAGACCTGAGAGAGAGAGAGACTTGAGAGGGAGAGATTTATTCAGTTATCATGGGGGGGAAGACCTAAGAGAGGGAGTGGGAGAGAGAGGGGGGGACCCTTAAACCGTAAACCCTATAACATTAACCCTTAAACCCTTATCCCTCAACCCTTAAACCCTAATCCCTCAACCCCTATACCCACTTAATTGTAAGGAAACTCAGGTGCGGAAACAGCTTCCTACACTAATCTCTAAAGGAAAGTATTGTGCAAATTCTTTTAAATCCTTACAATTTCAGATTCATTAACTACTTTAACAATGATATTGCAGTCATATACCAGCATACACAAAATAGAGAATGACACAATGATTTTCCCTGGGGAAAACCTTTCGGTAAAAAACCCCAGCACTCCAAAACCTGCACAATGTATTATCTTCAACACAACGGTTACAACACACTTGCAATGCAAGTTCTTTTAGGAGACAATCGACACTCAAAGACAAATCCAGTAGTACGAAATCATACCAACAATACACTCTTTTCCTGTCACACTCTATAACCCTAAAAAACAAATAATAAGAATAGGAATTATCCAAGGTTGAGACACCTTATTCCTAACATTAAACCCTCATTAATCCTCTTAATCCCTCAACCCTCCCTTCTAAACCCTCAACCCTTAAACCCTAATCCCTCAACCCCTATACCCTCTTAATCCCTCAACCCTTAAACCCTAACCCTTAAACCCTAATCCCTCAACCCTCAACCCTCAACCCTTAAACCCTAATCCCTCAACCCCACCCTCTTAATCCATAAACCCTCAACCCTCAACCCTTAAATCCTAATCCCTCAACCCCTATACCCTCTTAATCCCTCAACCCTCAACCCTCAACCCTTAACCCTCAACCCTCAACCCTTAAACCCTAATATTTGAACCCCTATACTCTCTTAATCCCTCAACCATAAACCCTCAACCCTTAAACCCTAATCCCTTAACCTTTATACCCTCTTAATCCCTCAACCCTCAACCCTCAACGCTTAAACCATAATCCCTCAACCCCTATACCCTTTTAATCTCTAAACCCTTAACCCTCAACCCTTAAACCCTAATCCCTCAACCCTTATACCCTCTTAGTCCCTCAATACCCAACCCTTAAACCCTAATCCCTCAACCCCTATACCCTCTTAATCCCTCAACCCTCAACCCTCAACCCTTAAACCTTAATCCCTCAACCCCTATACCCTATTAATCCCTCAATCCTCAACCCTCTACCCTCAACCCTCAACCCTAAAAACCCTAAACCCCTAAACCTTCTACCCTCAACACCTCCATCTCTCTCTCAACCCTACACCATATACCCTTAAACCATAAATCATAATCCCTAAACCCTAAACCCTCTACGCTTAACCCTTAATCTATAAACCCTAAACCCTCAACCCTCAACCCTCAACTATCTACCCTTAACTAGGTTAAACCCTAAACCCTTAAACTCTCTACCCTTAAACTGTAAATCATAATCCCTAAACCCTAAACCCTCTACCCTTAACCCTTAATCCATAAACCCTAAACCTAAACCCTCTACTTGAGAGAGAGAGAGAGAGGGAGAGGTGGTGGGAGGGACATAATTGAGAGAGAGGGAGAGGGAGAGGGAGAGAGATAGAGGGAGTGAGAGAGGGAGGGAGTGAAATATAGATATAGGGAGTGACTGTGAGAGGGAGAGGGGGTAGGAGGGGGATACTTGATAAAGAGAGAGAGGGAGATAGGGTAGGACAAATATACTTGAGAGAGAGAAAGAAGGAGAGGGAGTGGGACAGAGAGACTTGAGAGAGAGGGAGAGAGACAAATTGGGGTAGAGATAGAGGGAGTGAGAGAGAGGGAGTGGGAGAGAGAGAGAGGGAGAGACATAGAGAGAGAGAGGGTAGGAGGGAGAGACTTGAGAGAGAGGGGGAGGGAGAGGGGGTGGTAGGGAGAAACCTAAGAGAGAGGGAGAGGGAGAGGGAGAGAGGGTGGGAAGGAGACCCCTGAGAGAGAAGGAGAGGGAGACAAAGTGGGAGAGAGGGAGTGGGAAGGAGATACCTAAGAGAGTAGGAGAGGGAGAGAGTGGGGGATAGAGGTATGGGAGAGATACAAGGAGTGAGAGAGAGAGACTTGAGAGATGGAGAGGTGGTGCGAGGGAGAGCGAGTACTTGGGATAGAAGGATTGGAGAGAGATGAAGGGAGTGAGAGAGAGATAGAGAGAGAGGGGGTGGGGAGATACCAAGAGAGAGGGAGAGAGAGAGAGTGGGAGGGGGTGGGAAGGAGATACATGAGAGAGAGGGAGAGAGAGAGAGAGATAGAGGAAGTGAGAGAGAGAGAGGATGTGGGAGAGAGATAGAGGGAGTGAGTGAGAGAGAAAAAGAGAGACCTAACAGAGGGAGAGGGGGTAGAAGGGAGAGACTTGAGAGAGAGGGAGGGAGGGAGAGAATTGAGAGAGAGGGAGAGGGAGAGAGAGTGGAAGAGAGATAGAGGGCATGAGAGAGAGGGAATTGAGAGAGAGAGGGGGGATGGACATACGCGAGAGAGAGTGAGAGAGAGGGAGAGAGATAGAGTGAGTGAGAGAGAGGGAATGGGAGAGAGATAGAGAGAGTGATAGACCTAAGAGAGGGAGAGGGGGTAGGAGGGAGAGACTTGAGAGAGAGATACAGAGAGAAAGATAACAACCTAAGAGAGGGAGAGAGAGAGAGAGAGGGAGAATGAGAAAGGGGGTTGGAGTGAGATAAATTTATTTAGGTACCTATGTGGGAGGGAAAGAGACCTGAGAGAGGGGATTGGACTAAGAGAGTAGTCTAAGTCATGTGGGAGGGAGTGAGACCTGAGAGAGAGAATTTAGAGGGATAAAGATTTATCCAATTAGGGTAACGAGTTAGAAAGCGTGTTAAAGGTAAAACCTCAACTATCCATCTACAATCATAAACTATGCACTCTAAGCATTATCAAAGTTGTCGACCAAAGAGAGGGGAAATTCAAGTTTTGTGCAAAGCAGGTAATTTGGTGAGCACCAAATGACACATCACATTTGGCGCACGCCAAATTTGGCACTCGCCAAATGACCTGCTTTGGACGTGTTAATTGACAGGATTTGCCAAATTTCCTCATATTTTCATCTGTGTGCCCCGTATCATTTGCACGTCTTTCAAAGCAACTATATAAAGAAAAAAATCATAGCGTTAACCCCTCTCTTAGATATCTAAATATATAATTATTTTTTCATTTTGATTTAGTTAAGGTTTTGATCCATGACTCCTTTTGTAAATGCCTCCATTTTTTGTCAAAAACCAACATGTGCTAGTTTTAGGATAGATTTTTACTCGTTCATCGAAACGTGAAACAAATTATATTTTTTGAAACTAGACTCCATTCTACACATGCTGAAAAAAAATCAATTTTCGATTAGTTTTCAAAAAAATTAGGGGGGAGCACGCTCAAATTTCAGCTTTTCAGGATGTGTCCACTTTGAAAATTCATAAAATATTATATATTCATTAAAAAAATTATCCCAAAGAATGAGGATAAACTACATGGTGCTAGCTAATTTCTCACTATTAGGTTTTTTGAAATTCTAAAAAACAGTTAATCAAAAAGGGGGAAGCCCTCAGGTGCTATGCTATTTTTTTTTGATAAAAACAAGACCTATCTCCTTTGAGACCATTAATCTTCATTAATTTCAAAAAAAAATAGTAGCTTAGAAACTAGACTTGAAGCACTTCAATTTTTGTTCTTATTGCATCTTGAAATTTTGAGCGTAACTATCTTCATTTTCTTGTGCAAATCAGATTTTACTGATTTCAGAAAGAAAAAGAAAAAAAAAGTGGCATCTTAAGAGCCAAAATTGTGTCACAAATTGGTGCACTTACTCATCAGTGAGTGACTCCACAAATAACCCAACTACTACATCTTCATTATGTTCCCCAAGCACCCCACATACAGTGAAGAAAGAATTGATATGTTCATAAAACAAAAAATTACCATCCCCTTTAAGTTTTGGGATATTCTTTCAAGAAACCTTAGGTAACTCATGCAATTGAACAACAAGGGCCAAATTTCCTATTGCTCACTTGATGGAACTAGTGGCTAATGGGCCATATTTTTGGTAAAGTCAACAACTAGGCGGACTATAGTACCATGCAAGATAACATCTTAACAAGTGGAAGACCAATGAGTTTTTCTAGTTGGTGAGGAAGGTTCTACTCCTAGATATAACCCTTCTATTTGGAAGTGTAGAAACAAAAATTACCTTCTTGTAAGGCTTAAAAGATTGGTTCAATAATACCTATCCTTCTTTCACCTCTAGTATATCTTTTGATATCCAATGTGACATGTAAACTAATGTGTGAGGAAGGAATATATAGACTTAGTTTCATATAAAAAAATATCTCTTGGGAGGACAAATACTCTTTCAACAATCTCTATTTTCCGCTTAGAGCCCTTTTGTCTGATTTCTTCAAAAAAATCTTCTTCTTCTTCTTCTAAAACTTGATTCTCTATTATATTCCTCAACACTTCTCCTCAATCTCTAGGCTAGAGTATTTAACTTTGATAAAATGTCTTCTTTATTAGCCTATATCTGATTCAGATTCATTTAGAGTACATGAAAGACATCATTCTAGGGTAGCTAAGAATACATGAATAAGGCCACTTCAAAATTATCTTTATTCGATATCCCCGGAAAAGTCACCAAAAATTTGTTTGCTAACAAATTTATACTTTTTAAATTTATGATATTAAATTTAACTCTTTGCCCAAATGAGACGAATCAGTTATCAATGGTTGAGTTAATTATTTCTATTACTATCTAAATTTTCAAGAGGTATAGCTCCCTCTTTGGATTTTCAATAGGATCTTGAAACTACAAAATTAAAATGATGTATGTCTTTTACCAGAAAGTAGGAAAGGCATGAATCTTCAACACTAGAAAGCTTTCAAGAATTGAATGAAATGAATACAAGAAGTATAAGTATCGGTACACAAGTCACCATAACATCCCATATAAGTGAAAGAAACCATAATTTAATATAAAACCAGAACTAAAATCAATCATCTAAATGAGATTTTTATTCATTCACACAAAAATGATATAACTAAAAGAATTAATCGAACACAAAGATTCAAATAAAAATCTTCTTTCATTCAAATGACATGCTAAACTACACACAAATGTAAAAGTTTTTAATTTTCTATATTTTATATCAAAATTGTAGTGAATTATTAAGAGAGTTTCAAGTTCATATTAATTACATAAATACCAAGTGGACATAATTGCTTCTTTAAAATAACTACCCAATATTAAAGAAAGTCTTTAAAACATAAAGTTCATAAAAATAATAAAAGAAAATTGTTAGAAGATTAATCTTTACTTGGTAAAGGTTATTCTTTAAATGCACTTTTTATTAAATTGTAGGAATATTCCAAAGGAATCCCTACAATTCTTTTGTCTTTTTTGTCATCTCACACATGTGTGAGGATGACTTATTTTTTAATTCCTTTATTAAGGAATATTTGTAACCACCTCCTTAAGAGGTGACACTTTGCACACACATAGATGAATGGTGGCATCCATTGATTTGGGAGTTACATTCTAACTCCTCCTTCTCACCTCTACTTATTGAGGTGTCTCTCCTCTCATTATTCAAGACTCAAGTAGGCAAGCCTAAGGTTGAAACTCTCTCTCTCTCTCTTTGTATTATTCTTTAGGTATTTTGCCTCCATTCATAATATTGGGGTTTTTTCTTGTTTTTTCCCCTTAACAAATTATTGTGTCTCTCTTGCTTTGGTGGTGCTTGGTTTGGCTACTTCAATCTATTTGGTAATCTCTTTCCTTCAAACAATTTCTCATTCATTAGTACTTTTCATTGCTCTTTTATATTTCCTTTCAAAAATAAATAATTTCTATGGTGGCACTTCATTTGACACTCCTCCGACTGATTGGGACATTGATGTGGCACTTATAGCTTGGTATACATAGTAATCCTTCAAAATAGGTGGCATATATTTGTGCTAAGGGATGATGACATTTCTAGCTTTGAGTTTCCAAAGAGCCTTGTTTGCTTAGCCCACTTCTAGTTTTCCTACATAAGCAAGTAGCAAGTCCAACAAATTGGAACAAAACTAAGGCGATACCACTTAGCTTCCTCAAGATTTCAGCATTGAACTATTTCTTGTCAAAGATATTATAAATCATCCTTTTGAAACTCCTTCTACAATTCTTCATCTTCATCCTTTGTACTACCTTATTTCCTAAGGTGAAGACTGATACCCAAGAGGTTCTTCTTAATTTCATCCCTAATAGTGTTGCATTCACTTAGTACTTTTCCAAACTCTAGTATGCTTTGTTTGACAACAAAGAGCTTCCATTCTATGCTCCTCTTCCACATGACACATCTATTGTCAGCAAAATTTGGGAGGATTTTTTTTCTCACCAACCTGTCAAGGCCTAGCTCCACAATCTCTTTAAAATCACCATTGGTGTTTGTCCAAATAACCTCTCCATGTTTTGTTGAGGCGATATCCTTATCAACTTTAACTTGTAGGGTGTTCATGTCTTTACACACCTTTTTTGTATTAGTAATAAATTTGTTCCATTTTTTTAATACATCGACAGCCTACTCCTCTATGGCTTTCCCGAAGGCTTTATAATTCTACTTTTTACTTATCACTTCTTTCCTCATAGAAGATTTTGGGTCGAAAACTGCTTCAGCTTGAGCAATTGGTTATGGAGCTATATCAAGCACAAATCTTAATCAGTTAGTTGAAAGCTTCACCTAAATTTTCAATTCATCCTTTCTCTTTTTATCTTTGGCTATCCTCTCCACTAATCTTTTTGTCACCTAGAAATTATGTACATCTCCATCCCTCATAGGAGGCCCTAGGTTCACTCTAGAGATATTGAAATCACTAGCATTAGCTTGACTTGTTCCTTTCAGCATAGATGGATGATATATTCCCAATGTTATCATCCTCAACCAGTCTAGATGTAGTTTTTTAATTTCTTAACTTTGGGGTTCTTTGAATCAATTGGCCAACAAGATATTTATCTAAGAGATTTACTTGAACAATTTTCCTCTTCTTGGACAAGTTTTTTTCAAGCCATGAAGTGGGAGTAGGTGCAACTACCAACCTAGAACTAGGGGAAATAAATTGCAAAACTATTCTCAAAGGAGGGGTATCAGATGACCTATTTTTAGGAGAAGAAGGGGGAGTAGGGTCTACCCTACGAGAAGTGTGTGTCTCTCTAGGAGGAGAAGATTCAAGAGAAGAGGGAACACTTTCTTGAGAAGGAGAAGTGTACATATTAAGCATCTCTTCTTCTTCAACTACCTATCTTTATTCATCTTGTTGCATGGGCTCTGGAGCATCTTCTCTACATGTCCTTTCTAGAATATTCTTATCTAGAGGCTCACCATCACTACCACCCTATTCGTCTAATGGCATTTGTTGTGTAGGGGATATTTGTACACCAAAGATGTAGGCAATTAACTGCTCTCTCCTTGAGATTATGTATGTTGTGATTTTGGAGGAGTTTGTTTCTCAATTCCCTTCCTTGTCATGCATTCTTGTGTTATTTTTAATAGTACTATAGTCTTTACCTCAATAGTTTCATTTTCCTTGATACTCCAATCCATGGATATAATGGGTTGGGTCTGAATATGATTAACAAAAATTGGATCCAATAAATTGGATTGATCATCCTCTATACCTTGGATATTCCAATCTAAATTGAATTTAACAATTTTTCTTAGAGTTAGCCTCATCCAACTTCTCCTTTGCACTTTGTATTCATTTGCACAATGAGCCCAATAATATTCTAGGTGTGGAATGTGATTGAAGCTAGGACCTAGTTGCACATTATTTTTCACAAAGTTCTTACTATCAAAAGGAAACCTTCTACCATAACACTACAATGTGTACTTGACAATATCCCTCTCAATATTGAAGGCATCAAACATGGAGTTGTAGTAAAAGTAGCCAAGACCAATGGGGAATTGTACACCAACATTCTTCCTTTCTTGACATCTCTTACATTTACCTCAACTATTTATCTACATGCCTCTATCAAAACAAATTTATCTTCTACATATCTAGGGAGCTTGAGTTGAAGACCATCAAATCCTCCAATCCTAATATATGTAAATCTATGAAATTGTATAAAATGGCTTCCATAGGTGTCAATTAATTTTATAGCCTCATGAGAGATTCTCAAACCCATATCCACTTGAATTTCCCAAACCATCCTCATAGTAAATGTATCACTTACTCTCCTATAATGATGATAACTCTTCCCTAACATAAATTTGTCATAATAATCAAAGATTTTAACATATTGGCATTGAACTATATTTCTTCTCAATCTTGTCCAATGTTGAGTACAAGCAATGACATAAAGAAAATAATAGGACATGTAAAAGGACCTGTTAATTGGGAAGTGAGAGATCATCAAATGCATCTGATTGTTGATAAGTTACACTCAATCCAATATTTCTCACCATGAATGATGCTTTGCACAAATAAATACATCTATTTTTCAAAGTCATGTGCTCTCTCACTACCTTTCAATCTATGTAGAAGCACAATTATGTCAAAGATTTCATCAACAAAATAGTTCATGTGTATATTCTTAGGTAGCTAAAATTTACCGTTCTTTGGTGTATCAAACCATTCTCAAGAAATTACATTCCTATATCATCCTTTCTTCTCTAAAAAGGCATAGTAGGAAGAGGAAAAATCAAAATTTGCATACAATTCCCTTCCAAAAAATTTTAAACAAGAGGAAAAAGTTTCTCTTTCAATTTTCACTAGCAACTGATTGTTGTTTGTTCTCACTTCCCTTGTCTGGAGGTCATAATGGTTTATACATCCCAACACCAAATCAGGGCACTAAATGACTTTTCTAAATACCTTCTTGCAACAACCCACTTTCAATTAACCTCTAGGTTATGGGTGGTCGGTTATCCTTTCTAATTATTTCCCAAAATTCATCTAAATTTGCATGCCCTAATTTTGTATCCCCAGTTTTTGGAATAGTGCTAGTTAAACCAAACAAGTATTCGCAACCTTGATACTTTAATTTCATGCTGAAAGAAAACCCTAAAATAAATTCACTGCCAAGAATAGATGGACTTGTTTGTCAGAGAACAATTGTCCTTAATTAGGGTATAATTTAATTATCCTCTAGTAAATTATAGCTTAACAGAAAATTACCATACCTTTAAATTTTACCCAAGCTCTAAAAAGTATTAATTGTGTTATTTTGCAATTTTTCCTTCTCTGTCTCGCATAGAATCCTCCTCCAAATGCTTGTTAAAATGAATCTTTAGAATAGCTCAATTCGCAGGTATAAACATCTGCAATTAATGATAGGAAGTGATAGATAGCTATTAATGGTGTTCCCTTAATGTTGGTGCGTGTGAGCTTTCCAATATTTCATTTTGCTCCAATGTCCTTTTGAAATTTTGAAAAAGAATGGCTAGGGGAAAAGACCCAATTGCCGCCCATGATCCAATACCCATTCACTTCTTGTTCACCTGACCCCCCAATAACCATTTACATTTTAGTCATTGCATTGGTTTAATTATGCCAATAAAAATTTACAAATTATACCAATATATGTTCACTACTGAATGTGTAGTTGACAAAAATAAATAAAACACATTGAAAACTATTGAAAAACACATTTTTAACTATTGAAAACACTTTAAATTTGTGTGGGTTTTCATTGTTTGTCTAATGAACGGGTACTGGCGAAGTGGTAAAGATGTATGGGATGAAGGTTTTAAAATAGCCTTTTTGAATACCTTTTGCTTTACAGGTTCCACAAGGCGCGTTTTAAATACCCATAAGCTATTTTTTTCTTTTTAAGGTCCTAACTCGCTTATGAAGAAGCCAAAAAATAATAATTTGAAATTGGACCTATTTTGCACTCTACACGAATGCGCAAAGTTAGCCCTAACGACTACTGGTACGTTTCCCCTAGTAAAGCTTTTCGACAAATTGATTAGTTTTGATAACCCTATCGGGGACTGACAAAGGCTTTGAAATCTATGTGCAACTCTAAAATACCACCCTCATTATGTAATCATCATCACACTACTCTTCAAAACAAAAAACAGTTTAAAACTTGCTTGTCGTCAAAAGAAAGCATGGTTTCAACAACCTTTTCGGGGATTGACAAAGGTTTTGAAACCTCCATAAAGTTCTGAAATCACTTTAACCTCATTTTTTCTTTATCGACAATTGATAAGGTTGTAAGAAAATTCCTTGGACCTGACATAGTTCTAAAAACTTGCAAAAGATAGGCTACAAGGGTGAGCCTTAGACATGATTTAAAAACATCAGGCAAGAATGAGGTTGTGATAACCTAAGCGAGGTCCGATAGGGTTTCAAAAACCATAGGAAGGAACGACATTTTATCTAAGGTGAAATTCATATAGGTGAGCATGGTTTTAGAGGGCGACAAAAATCGTGGTAACAATATCAAAAAATCATAACTCTAATATATATGGTGTTGCCTCTCAGATTTTTTCATCAGTTGTAGACCCTATGGTGAGCTCATTTATACCTTTTTCCTCAAAATAATGCAAATTTGTATTTCTTATTTTTTTGCAACCCCTTTGGAACACTATAATTCAATCTCTCTAGCTTTATCTATTATTTTGGAGTATTATTCTCTATGACTTATTATTTATAATAATGTATTCATCCTACGTCCTTTCTTAATTTTACTACCCAAGTATTGACCCTAATTTGTCTTAGCCATCATGTCTTTTTAGAAATCCTCTCTTCTTTATACCACCATTTTAGTGCCTTTTCCCGTAGGGCTAATGCTTTTTGTGTATTACCACACCTCTTCATAATAAATATCTTCACCATGTAATTTAAAAAAAAATCAAAAATTTCACCTCTAACATCCTTAACACTAATTTATTTATTTGGTATGATCTCCTTCCTTACACAACAACAATCAAAGTCCCACAATGGAACCAAATGTTGATAGAAAAACTATAACCAAATTCCAAGGTTTAATATTTTGTTATAGGTAGTAAAACTCAATGTTGTGCAATAAAAATGGAGAACTTAGATATGCAATAAGTATTTAAACCAAATTATAATAAATTATATGCATTCATATATACACCCATAAAACCATATATTAATTTATACCTTAGTGGCTTACACATGTCTTATAATTAATTCCTAATTCTTTACTCTTAATTATTATCTTCCTTAGTCTCGTATATACTTAATTCATATGATTCATTCTCTTATCTCTCACTTTTCCCTTCTTTATATAACCTCTTAATGTCTTTTCATGATGTCTTTCCATCATATCCTTTTATAATAACACTTAATTACCTTATTCTCATAAATTTATCTTTTATTTTTTTATATTTTACACTTATATAGCTTACTTAGACATATTAGAGGTATTTTAGGACTATTTAAGTGTTATATAATGGATATGTGGGTCTATAAATTATGACTCATTGCATTTGTGGTGCCTACAACCTTCTATATATTTCCAACAATGCCAAATATGGGTATTATAAATATTGAGCATACAAGTCATAAATGTGAATAATAATGTGAGTGCTCAAGATAACCTCTGATGAATGAAACAATACAAGAAGTAGTATATGAAGGATGAAGAAGGAAATACATCTTGAGTCAAAGGAGGACTTCAATTAGGCATTCAATATACACTTATTTTATATTTCTTAGAATAAAAGCGAGATATACCCATAATATAAATCCTCCCCAAATCAAACTTGGCTCTAGAAGATGAAAATATTTGGGAAAGAAGAAAGATAAAACACATGATAATTGAAGTAGCTCAAGGAAAGAGCTGCAACTTTACATATTTCTCTCAAGATGAAGAGGAAAAAGATTCCTTTAGCTACTCTTGTAAATTATAAAATATGAATCCTCAAAAGTGGAGAGAATAATCACTTTAATGGATTCTTGATGAAGATCTACAAAACTAATTGGATAGTATAATAAAAATTTAAAATAAAACCAAAGTAAGAGCTATACCAAGTGAATTCCAAAATTGGTCTTTCCTAAAAATAGAGGGTCTTATCAATACGAGTGACCTTGTTGGTTACATCCCTTTAAGAATATGCCAAAATAAGAATAGACCAAAATTTCTACGAAGGTGCAAATTAATATATTCAAGACTGTTGTAGCATGTGATTATGGGACTTGAACCTTCAAGCAAGAGATCATAATAGAGTTTTTAGAAAATTAGGTAAAAAAAATTATTTTTTCGAGAACTTGGTATGCAAAAATTTGAAGAAATTGACTATTGAGAGCTTGGAACTTTTTAGAACATGGAACCCCTTGTTTAGAAACTTAAATTCTTAAGTTTTTAAGTAGAATCATTTGAATTGGATAAGAATAATTGAGAAAACACATTGGAAAGTTGCAATATTAAATTATGCTTAATGAATAACTCAAGATTCATCAGATTATTGTCATGACTCTTTTCCCCTTTTTTTTTTTAATCTAAACTAGGGATTCTGAAAATAATTACATTGACATTGGTGTAGTTGAACCAAAGCCCTGGAACCAATCTTTTTGGAATAATGGTTTTTTTTTAAGTAAAATGAGAGAGATGCTTAGGAAAATATAATATTTGATAAAATCTTAAATTTTAACTCGATTTGACACCTTTTGGATTAGTTGTAAGGCTAATGTAATGGGTTGAATGTAACCTAAAATATCATGGGTGGAAAATAAAATAGTGCAACTTACAATGTGGAATTTGTAGAGGATCTATAATTTTTGACACTACATTAAACATTTATTTTTTAATTTATTATATGTTTTTATAATATGAAATTTATTAAATATTACCTTTTCCAAATTAATTTGTTTGTATCAATTTATATAGTTTATAATTCTTAAATATTATAAAATAGTAACTATATTCTTGTAATGGTGAAATGATCATATCCATTCCATTTCATGTTTTATTTTATGCTCAACAAGTGGTAGAATATTTTAAACCACAATATAACATATTGACAAGTGACACATTCTTGTGTTATGTTTGAATCATGGCTTAATTTCCATCCACATTTGTTTCATTTATATTTGTACCAATTTGCACATGTCTTCTATTTACTCATCATTATTGCACCTCATTCACACTTATTTATCTAAATTCACTTCTTAGGTCTTGAGATTCCACTATATCCCTGTGGTTCACTTTTTTGTTACTCAAGATTGAACTAACTCAATCATAAGGTGTGCGAGAATGACCCCAACATTCCCACCCCCATCTACCAATTGTTATCAACTGACTTAGCACAAGTTTGTGCAATATGTTTCTATGTCACCATATTTTAAAGATATAGCGCCCACTTAGTTTCATAAGAAAAATAAGGGGAGGCATATTGATTATTACATGCTAATTAGAGAACACTTAAATTTTAAAGGAGAATAAAGAATTAGATCTAGACATCATCATCATATTTGCCATCTACAAGTCTATGTATGATGTATTTGTTATAAGTCATCACCAATATTCTAGCTTGCCAAGGGGTTTAACCTAAGAGAATATTTTCACCTTTAAATTCAACAAGCTCTTCAATGGTGTCTCTAAACACTAACTTGAAAAAATTAGATATCCAAAGATGAAGGTGAACTCATTTTTAGGTGCACATTTTGTCAATTTATTTTTACACAACATAATTTAATTACATGTTAGATCAAATTTGTGGTAATCAAAATCAAATTATAGTGCTTGAGATCAAACTTCACCATTTTTGTGTTGGTTCAAACTTGAGACAATCACCAAATTGAATCCATTAATTTTCTAGAGGTGGAAAATCAATTCAAAACATCATCACTATTCTTCATTAGTTTTAAAAATATAGGTACCCTAACCTTGGAATTTAATTTTCATGTACATTTATTAGAAATTTTATATCTATTAATTATTAATGTATTTATTACAACACTTTTTATCTAAGTCATCTATTTACTTATTAATGATATTTATTTAATTAAATTAAATAATTCATGTGAAATATTTTATTTCCTTATAATTTCACTTCAATTTATATTATTATTTATTTATTATCAAAAATATATTCTATAGTGACAATAAAGAGTGTCATGTAATGACTACGTACATAAAAATCTATATATATAATTAATAAAAAAATAATAAATAAAATATATATTAATATGAAATAATTAAAAAGTAACATGTAAATAAAATAAATATATTACTTATCAAATAAAATAAACAATGTTGATAAAATAAAATAATTTTTAATTAAAAATTAAAATTTATTTGTATATGTATATATATAGTAAATAAAATAATATAGTGTTAAAGTAAATAAAATATGTCTTATAGTAAATGAAATAGCTCCAAAATGATATCTTTAGGGTTTTTAGAAATATGTATTTAAGATATTTATACTGATATAAAAGATATTTTGAAAGGTTGAAAGGTGCAATTAATTTGTTTAAGACTTGGGAGGATTCATATCAAATGATACTTATTAGTCAATTTAATCTGTGTGGATTTTTTATTTTTTTATTTTTTTAATTTATTCACATCAATTTTGATTGTATTATATAATGATCAATTATATTTTTTCATTAAATTTTCAAGTCTTTTAGAATTTAATAATATTTTTATAAATCATGACATGATTTTATTTAAATACTATAAATTGCAATAACTAGATAATTAGCTGATAGGCTACATATAGTGTGACCAGAGCTTGAAACAAGTCTCACGCCTGCAAACCACTATTGAGGTCGGAAACAAGTTTCATTGCCATTTAATGGTAAAAACCTCCAAAATATTAGGTAAAAGCCTTTAAAATCTCACTTATCACATAAAAGAAAAACAAATATTGATTTGACAAGTGGATGGAAACATTCTTTTTCTATTTGTCGTAGTTTTTGTCAAATTGATGACAACTTTCTTTTTTCATTCGCATTGTTTTATGTTTTAAATCTGTATACAAATATTTCATAATCAGATAATACTTAATTTCTTTAAGGAAAAAATCTAGATTTGTCTAAGTTTATTTCATTCCATTATTTAACACTTATTATTAATTGTTTAATCCAGCCACATGCAACTAGAATTTGCATTGCATTCATGCACAAACACATACTCTCTAACATATTAACATACACAGTTTTCTATTTGCATAATCCTTGAACCTTGTTTAGTGCAAGTGCTAGTCAATAATAATTAGCCGATAGGCTACATATAGTGTGACATTCCACTTATCACATAAAATCCAAAAAAATATTGAGTTGACAGTTGGATGGGAACATTCTATTTCCATTTGAAGTGTTTTTTGTCAATTTGATGACAAGTTATTTTTTTCATTTACATTGCTTTATGTTTTAAATCTGCAACTAGAATTTGCATGGACAAATACATACTCTTTATTCTCTAACATATTAACATACATATAATTTTCTATCTACCTAACTCAAACCTCTTTAAATACAAGTATTAATTTTACACCACATATTAAAAATGATAAATAATTATTTTATATTATTTTATCAAATTTTACCTTCAACTATTAAACCAAAGAGTACAATCAATCATAAACAATAGTATTCAAAGCATCTCATGAGCACTTTACAACTGCCATTCTATATATCTTTTGCAAGGGCCAATTGGATTGAAGTCAAAGACCATTTCTTGATAACCACCACAGGAAGATGAATGTAATGAAGCAAACAGATTGATAAGGTTCTTGGTCTGAATTCATATGTGTCTAAATCAGATGCTACTGCACAATGGAATAATCACAACATAATAATGTACGCCACCCACAATATGCCACCCTACAGATGGCACCAGGGCGAACAAAGTCAAATTGCTTTAGTAGCCTTTCAATTATGCTCTTCTTATTCTATTCACAAAATCTATCTTTTATCTCCATTTCTGAAAGAATCTTAGGATTCCTCTTGCAGAATTCGAGTGCCCAAAAGAAAAATACATATTCGATTCGTAGTCACCAGTTATTTTGACAGGGATATGATTATGTTCTAGGCCAATACCTGATGGCGACTTTTATTCTAAATGTCATTCCAAAGAAAAAAAATATTCAATCCCTTTAACTTGACTTGTTCCAGATGCTTCATGTCTGGCCCTATAATTTTTAGTTTTTTTAACTAAAAGGAAAACAAACATCTTAGGTAAATTTTGTTCTTTACTTTTCATTTGATCAGTATTGGGATGAGTAATCTATAATGATTCTTGTGTAAACAGTTGTCTTTTTTTTTTTTCCTGTTGGTTGTTTAAAAAGTGTTTCAATTTTACAACTTCTTTTTTATGATCTAATAACTTTTTCAATTGTTCAATATATATATGATGTCAACATTTAATCACTGTTATATCCATTAAGATTGAAATCGCGATTCACCAACAATTTAAACTATTTTAATTGCTCAATATATATGATGTCAACATTTAATCACAATTATATCAATTACGATTGAAATTACAATTCACCAACGACTTAAACTCTTCCATTTGATATTTCCTAATTGAATACACTTTAAACAACTCTTTTATAACAATAAAGCTTGAAAAACTTAAACACCAGATGTTTTTCTACAATGTACTACTGAACCCCTCACATAAACAGCTAAATTTTTTTATAATCTTACATTTATATCTAATACATTGTATGTGCTCACTACAATGAATCTAACTCCTTACCATTAGACATAAAACTACAACTACATTGCATCAACTGTTTACCATAAGACAAAACTTTTTCTGCAATTCTCTGCCTAAATATAATAGAAGAAACTTCAGTACTGTACAATAAGACATAGCAGCACATTAGCAGCTTTGATTTAAGAAAGTAGTACTAAGAAAGAAAGATGTCTCAGGGATTTAGTCTCTGATTACAGAGACTCATCCACCAAAATCCTACAAAGAGAATTCAAAACCTCTGTTAGAAAAACCAGTGTATCTTAGTTTGGTACAAATTAAAATGGAAGAAACAACAGTTCTAAGTAATACAGCAAGCATTTGGGTTCTCATCACTAAACATGGTGGCAAAACGAGTGCTGTCAGCTGCAGTCAACTGCCTTGAATTTCCACTGTGTGTGCCACCATTGTAATATTGATCTGCCATGTACCTCTGATACCTTCTCTGAGCATCAAGGTTATCAGAGTTGTGATTATATCTTGTGTAATCTACATCCCTGTGATAGTCCTGAGCCATATTGTACCCATATAGATGGTTGTGGTCTATTGTCCTGTAGTAGGTTTCAAGTGGATCAGGTAATGGGACAGAACTTTCTTGGCTTGGAGGAGGAGGATCAGTGGTTTCTTGGGGCGGAGCATCCCCAGCTGGTGGTGCATCAGCAGGAGGAGGACTTTCTTCTGCCAGCGCAGGAGGAGCTGCTTCTGGTGGTGGAGCAGATGCAGCGTTCTCTTCTTTGACTTCCTGATTTGTTTGCTCTGGGGGGTCCTGAGTTACAGTAGTTGCAGAGGAAGAAGCAGCCTCAGCTGCATCTGCTCTTGGTTCTGGGTTTTCTTCTTCTACTGTGTGATGACTGCACAACTTGGCTATTTTACCAGCCTTTTTAATGGCTCTCATCACTTTCTCAGGGTCTGCCCATCCCACAACTATAATCTTTTGCTGCCCAAAATCTTCAGTAACTTTGTATATGCCTGTAAAAATCAAAACTTGCTTAGTAAAATGCACTCATAAGCTTCTCAACATTCTCCATAGAAAAACAGACAACTTTTATACACATTGTAAGAGCCATAAATAGAAAAATACTGTATTTGGTGTAAGAAACATAAATAGAAAAATGTTAGTTATAAAACCTCTCAATAGTAATTTTAAATGCCATTTTGTACAAAAGTAAATAATTGTTTTATTGTTATTAACAAAAACAAGTTATATTTTTTTTAATTACAAAAGACAAAATTTGAATTTCACCTTCAACAGTTTGAAGAGATCTGCGTATCTTTTGTACACAACCATTACAGTCCATGCGGACTTGTATTTCTGTTATTTGTGGTCTCTGCAATGAAAAAGGACACAATCATCAGCTTAAATTTTGCAATTCTCTCTTTCTTTTCATTAGACTACTTTCAGAACCATTATCTTTTGTAATTATTTGTAAAGACTTGGAAAAAACAGAGTGAAAGAAATCATATCAAAGAAAAAAGCTTCTCGAAAAAAACTGTTCTAAACAAATCAGATGATGATAATGGGTATGCAAATGTGGCCTAAAACTCCAATAATCTCATTCCATTCCATCTTCGTTCTTGTTATCTGTTGTTCTTGGATTGGATTTGATTGTGTTAGAGATTTTTCCATCAAATCCAAAAACAACAGATAACAGCATTTTGAAATGTGAAAACTTGATATATTTAACGGCTCTGTAAATTGTATGCAAAGACACTGATATAATTTGATATACACATTAGCGAAAAAGATAAAAAAGTAAACACTCACAATCTCATATAGAAAACCAAAGTATACACATGGAGCCAGAAGTGGGCTCATTCTTTGCAGCTTCAATGAAAATGAACATAAAAACAAAGTGCAGAGCATTAGAAAGAATAGACAAACCTCAACTGGTAAGGCCATGAGTAGGCTGAGACCTGTTGAAGATCACAGAGAAGCTGTGTTTGTTCCTAGTACAAGAGGCTTTGTAAGGAACAATGGTTTTATACAACAGAAAACAGATAAGAAGAGACTCAACCCATTAAATTGCATGAATGGAATTTGAGAATATATAAAAGAAGAGGAAGAGGAAGAGGAAGTACAGGCCCACAATCAATCCAAGGTGTCATAGACAAGGAAGATTCTATTCTTCTGCAATGGAGAGAAGAAAGACAAGGTTCCCTTGAAGTGTGTGCTGCAATTATTTTCTATTTGCAGACAAATTTCTATCTAGGTATGAAGTGGGTATTATTCCTCCATGAGTAAAAACTAACCAGTCTTTATCGGGGTGGTGTGGATTGCCTAGAATGTGATAGGTTTGGTCTATTATACCAGCTAGCAGGGAATATAGTCAATTACGGGACCTTTTCTGTAAGGTGATAAGAGCCTTGGCCACCGTCCAAGCTCATAGGTTGGGGTAAGACAAAAACAATTTGTTTTTATTTGGTTAACACCTGTAATTCAGGCATCTATATATCTTTGATTAGAATAGAAAGGTTGGCTTTTAAGAAATATGCTTTGCCGACTATTGAAAGTAGCCACACATTATCATCAATGGCCTAAAAGCTAATCATGATTCATAAGCTTAGATCCCATGGAAGGGCGAGAAGGTTTAAAGTGTGATCTCTTTTTCCAGAGCCCCAAATAAAAGTTTTTGTAAAACGATGGTGTGGCCCATGATCACATGGTCCTACTCTCTAGCACTTTGTAGATTGCTTGTAAAAATGTGGCCACTGGTTTTGAGAATTTTGTCTTCTGAAAATGTGTTTTGAAAAGAGTGTTTGTGGCCCATGACCCCAATCATATTAAATAATATTATGCATGCGGAGCGACAAGAAAGGTACGCTTTTGGCTTAAGTAAATTAGATGATAAGGTCGGAACACCTTTGTAATACATGACTTTGGTTTGTAACTTCTTTTTAATCACAAAGTTTTAATTCTATCCACTAAATTGTTATTCAATAAATAGATTTTTAAGGTATAAGAAAGTTTAGAAATATATTGAATAATCAAATAGTTAATTGTGTAGAAAAACAATAAAATTATTTAAAAATACTATATGATTATTTTTAAGTTAACAAATATATTAGTAATGCTTCTACATACCACCTCACTGTTGGTTCTTCCCCTTCGGTTAGTTCCTCTGAGGAGGACGATCTTTCTGAGTTTACCAAGGACCCTCTTCTAGATATCCCTATTGTGAATCCTTTTGTTGTCTCAGTTCCAGCGGAATCTGTTGTCGTTGTTCTGTCAGAGCCTGCCTGTCCTTTGTTGTTTGACTCTGTCGGATCTTTGCCAGATCCTACCTCTGTTACTTCGTTGTCGGCTCCCTTGTTGCGTGGTGGCTCCTCTCTCAGGTTGACTATTGTGGATCCGCTCCACTCGCCTTGCTCATTGGCTCTCGATTCTGAGCCTTCTTGGTCGGTTGTGCTGCGGAAGAAGAAGGGTCTCCCCAAATCTGTTACCTCTTCTCGGCCTCGGGTTCGGGGAGTTAGTTTAGATCCCTCGAGTTCGAGGGTTGTCTAATTTTTGGTTGTTCTACAGCTGACGGTCAACTGTTTCTGTGTGTTTCTTCTAGTTCAAGTTATGTTTGAACTATGCGTTCCTTTGGCCCTTTGGGCTTTCTATGTAAAAGGTACAACACCCTGTAAATGCTGCTTATCTTTTCAAAAACAAATATATTAGTAATTTAAGACGTGATTACATATGATTAAGATTATTATAGGAAAGCATAAGTTATTAGAAAATATAAATAGACTATTAATACAATTTAATAATTAATAACATAGATAAATATCTATAGAATATATAGCAAACAACTCCAACTCATGGCATCAATTTTTAGGTGGTACTCTTCTATCCTCATCTCAACATTATTTAGTATAAGATGAAAAGAATAACTATCAAATCAATATATCCTTAGTGAAGTCCTTAGTGTAGTTACATTTTGCACTATGGCAACTCCTTTGCCAATGGCTGCAAGTGTATAATCACCTCCAAATGACTAGTTTCACACCTTTGTCCAATGCAAACACAAATACTCGATGATGTTAGTGGTTCACAAAATTAAATATTTGGCAAAGATCTACATATAGAAGTGCAAGTAAATAGCTAAATGTGCATTAAATATCCACATGGTAGAATATTTTCATTCTTGATGTATTAGAGGATTAGGCCCAAATTGAAATATCAATCCACCCAAGTGAAAAAATTATCCATTTCTATAGGAGTGCTAATTGGGCATAAAGCCTAGAGAATTATTGGTCTTCACTCTATTCTTATAATCCAAGAGTCTCTTCAAATATAGGGCACTTTTGTCATTAAAAATATTTGGAAAGCCTAGGAAGACCTACCTCCTATAGAATGGAAATGAATTCAAGATTAGTTTGTCCATTAATCAATAGTCTTTCTAGTGGCCTTTTGTGATCACTTGCCATGATAAACCTCTCGCTAAAATTCATTGGGTCCATGATTTGAATTTTTTCAATAGAGTTATTGAGACTCAAATCTTGTTTCAAAGACCACAATGAATATTTTTTATTGGCATAAAGCCAAAGAGAAATAGAGAATCGCCAACTAGGATTTTGAATCCTTCCACATTGTTGTGAATTCCATTCCTATGGAAATGTATAAAATTGGGGTTAGAAGTTGTAAGCCATGGGAGAAGGAGTAGAAATAGTATCCTAACACATCATTTCATAATTACAAACCCCAAAAGGTTATTCTTGGCATTGTTCACACATGTATATGGTTCAAATTTTTAATGATAGATGGACTCTCTAGTCCTTGAATGGCACTTGGTAGCATAGATTTTAGATAATTTGGCAAGCTATTATTTATCCATTTAAGCTTGGTCATTTTGATAAGTGCATTAGTTATCAAGGCCTTCCTATTGGCTCCAAGTTGATTCATTTAGACTTGCTTCCAATCCTTGTTCTTTTTGTGGTTGTTTTCAAGATTTGGTTCCAAGATAATTCATGGTTTTTTTAAGCCCTTTAGAGAAAATCCTTTTTCTTGGCATATGGTACTTCTAAGAGATTGTCCTAGAATCCCTACTAAGTATATCCAAAATTGACATGTTTTTAAAGTGGAAAACTTATTTAACATTTGGAAAGATAAAAACTCTATTACTTTTGTCAGCTAGAAATTTGATAGACATTTCTCATTGTTTCTAAATATATGGTATGTTCAAATGTGCTAATACAAATACAAGTTCAAACTAATAAAGTTGTTTTTGAGGTGACCCACTTACAAGCTCTTCTAGATCATTGGGGTAGTGCCCCTTGTATCTTTGCTAGAGTGCCAACAACCTCTCCTCCTCCTTCCACTAAGGACCAATCCCCTATTTGAGAGCATCAACATGACATAAGTCAGACTACCCATGGGCATGATGATTCTCATATTTCTCAACCCAAAGCCAACTGTCACAATGCTCATAGTTGGTCCCAATCCTCCCACTAAAGTTCACATTCTCCTCAACTTCATTCTAAAGGGAGCTCTAGGTTGGCAAAAATAGTGGCAAATTCCCTTAGCTAATCTTGGTCATTTCTCCTTCTAGGGCTACTTCTTAGTCTCCTAAGAAAGTACAGATTGATGAGGATAATCTAAATGGTGGAGAATAATCTAAATGGTGCAACTATTAATTGAGAGCCTAATTCTAATAGATAAAAAAAAATGAATGTTGAAAACAAAACAACCTTGACTTGCCTCCTACTATTAGATTTATAATTATTATTACTTAACAATTTTTTTCTCTCTTTAGATATGACTTTACATTGCTAAACTTTAAAATGTGACTCCACCCTTTTTTTAAAGAAAGTTACCGACCTTTTTTGATATAATATATTTTGAAAGACTTTTAAAAATAATATAAATATCCATTTCATCTGTTAAAAAAACCATTTGAAATAAAGTAATGTCTTGATGGATGGTGGGATTATGTGGAAGAAATTAAAATTTACTTGTTAAAGTTATATAGGTCTTCACTTATGCGGAGGATTTTTTTGATTGCCCACAATCATCAATTGACGGAAGCACAGGAGATATTGCCACGTGAATTATTAGCTGTGAAAAAATAGTATATTTTTCGAAAGGAATTCAAATAGCAGACCCCATCATTTGGTGGAGGCAAAGAATTTGAAAGTCGACGAATGAAGCTTTTATACTTTCTTCCAAATGCATTACTAATATAGGTACATGGGTTAGCGCAATACTGTTGGCTATTCTGTTCCAAAGATAGAGATTTTATTTGAGCTGATGCTGCCATGTGTAGTACCATCTCTTGTTGATTTATTAGTCTTGACAAAGCAATTAATAGATATTTTATGGGTTCATTTGAAAATGTATTAATTTTTTCACTAGAGTCTGTTTATTGGTGTAATTTCAACTGAATCAATTAAGCAAGTCAAAGTTTAGAGTATGTTTAAGTCAAAATGTATTTTCAAGACAAAACGTATTTTGTTGCTCAAACATTTATTAGTTATTTGTAAACTCTGGAGTATAGACAATATTTGCAGCTTCCCATTGTATTCAGCATCTTAAGAACTTACTACGATAAATTTTAATTCAATTTAGTAAAGTTAGCACTTGGCTTAAAGATAATACTCTGTAATGATCAAATAGTCAATAGTAATAAAAAAATGATAAATGATTGTTCTATTTTTATTGATCGAATTTTTGTTTGACTATTAAATTGGGTAATGTTTAAGAATCATCGTTAGAAGCTAAAATTTGTGCCCTTGATAATTGTTTGATGATGAGAGCAAAAAAAGGTTGATGATGAGAGCAAAATTGTGGATCTTATTGTAGAACCGATTGGTGGACAAAATATCTATTATTTGAAACTGGAATAAATGCTTTCGTAAAATTAATAATGAAGTATACCCCACATAAAATGAAATAGAATCTAACCAAAATTATAGTGATTGCCGATGCTTTCAAAATTTTACATGATGCACCAAATTCTTCTTGTTCTTTGTTTGCAAAATTGATACATCTTGACATACAATAGAAACATTGCAAAAAATGCAGTTGATGCAAAAATAATAGAATCTTTGTTCTAACATTTGATTTACCAAGAGTTGAAAACTTTGATCCAACATAAAACATTACAAACACTTATAAATATCTTGAAGCAGTCCTAGTCACTCACTAACACACCACTCACCCCTAGCCAGACCACTGAACCATACTTGTTTGTTGAATCATCTTCCCATTCTGTCCAAGCAATTTGGGGTTAAATTTGTCCAAGAGTATTTTTAGCAAGATGCTACAACACCATGTAGAAAAAATGCCAATGCATTTGGGCATGTATTTCAAGCAATGAACTTGAAATCAATGATCCTTTGTGAGTTTTAGAAAGGCATTTGGATGTATGTTAGTATGAATTAAAGGTATTGTTTTGTGGTGGGCCTGCAAAGGTGCATTAAAGTGAATTGGCAAAATGGACATATTGACAAATTAAACATTCATTACTTGTATTCATATGTGCGGTGGGCCTGCAAAGGTATGCATTAAAGTGAATAGTTCAAAACAATTATAAAGTGATCTCAAGTGCTTATATGAGTAAATTGGTCTGACTGAACATCCCATTCCTCCAAATAAATTTTCAAAAGGTGAAGGTGCTTTGTTTAACTGCTGTATTTTCCCCTTTTTCTGGGCAGTTCTATGTTGAACTGCTGTATTTTATTTGTTGTTATTTTCATCTTTCTTTAATAAAAAGAATTCAAAAGATAAATTTGCTTTGTTTAAAATCTAAACAGAATTTTATAAAATTGCCCATGAGAGCATTATTTGACTTAGGTAGAGGAATTAAAATGTTTTTATTTGTACTTGTCTAAACTGAAAATAGAAGCTGCAAGTGTGGGAAAGCAAGTTTTATTTTAAATAAATATTTATTTATTGGAGATATGCTAGCCTATTCAAGTTTGGAGAAGAGTTTGAAAGTAAAAGCAGTGTTCAATAGAATTTGTTGAGAGAAAATGGTGTGTACAAAATATTATTTTTGGATTGAAGTTGCACAAAGTATTTATGTATAAATGTAAGATTTCTTTATAAATAAGTGATTGGTTTTTTCAGTCAAACATAAAATATTTTAGTTAAATTTATAATATGTTGTCTTGTCTAACATTTTGATGTCAAATTTTAATTTTAAGCTTAAAGTCTTGAGTGTATGTTTATTTTGTAAATCTAGAGAAGATTTTTACTTGATTATAAATCATTTCTATTATTTTAATGTCTTTCTAGATGGTTTATAATTTTACATAATTTGACAAATCCTCTGAATTGCATTTGATATTTTTTGATACTTTTAATTAGTTTTCTATCACAATAGTTATAAAAAAATTCCTTAATATCAAATGGGATTGTTAAATAGTATTTGGTTGTATCAAGTTTTTTGAGTCTTTGAATTGCATTTAAAGGAAATTGTAATTGGACTGATGAAATCTTATATGCAATTTTGTTTATCTACTCTTAGTTGATTTGCATACATGTTTCTTCGTTGCTTTATATTTTGGCTTTGTCATCAATGAACTAAGTCATTGATCTTCTTGGCTATTTTATCAAGTCTTTTAAATGATAAATTCTTTGTCCTTTGTAAAATAGTTGTAATGTATGATCTATCAATTTATGTAAGGTTGGTAATTTTTTAAACTTTGCCAAATACTTTGAGATTTTGCACTTACTTACACATCCTTCAAATTTTTATGTATTTTTTGGTTTTCACTCAGTTACAAATGAAGTATGAAACTATGAATGAATTTACATTTGGGGATATTAGCCCAGATTACATTTTGAGATGTAGGGTGTCTTAATAAGTAATTTGTTTTGTTTTGAGATTAGTGATCTAAAATATTGTAAGCCAGTATAAGGAATATGTAGCGAAAACATTTTAAGGTATAACCTAAACTATGCATAGGTTATTGCTAAGCTATTTGACTAGTTTTATTCATATCCTATTAAGATCTTTAAGAACACTCCTTGACCTTATAACAACATGTCACCATACAATGTTCAACTAGTTTTAAGGTGCTCGAACCCTAATCTATTTTATTCTCATTTCAATACATATTCAATTACAACCTCAAGTAAATCATTTCAATCAATTTGCATACTCGATCAAATATCTAAAATCAGATATGTTTAGTTAATTAATTTACTCATTTAACAATATAAATATATTTTTTCCTTTACAATCACACTTTACATTCTATTTATATAAAATATAATTAAGAATGTTACCAACAATCTCTATCTAATAAAAATGAGTTCAATTTTTTTTAAACTTATTGACTTTCAAATATTTAAATTTAATTCAATTCTTGTAAATCTCAAAGATTTTGTTTAACTTTTATTTGATTAAAAAAATAAAAATATAATATAATTTCCATGCAAATTATTCTATATATGAAACTCTTCTTCTCCATTCATTAAATATTAATAATTATAAAATCAATAATTTTTATGATTTCTCAACTTTCCCAATTTAATTTAAGACATTATTCCATTTGACCTATATTTTTAAGATTCTTGACAATACATTTTAACTAATAATTTAAATATATAAACAATCTTTTCATAATTCCCTCCAGCCCTAAGGAAACATAAAACTAGGCCATAGATGATGTGGGCGATAATCTTCATCTTATATTTTGCTTATGTTGAAAGCTATCCTAGGCATATATTGCACTTTGTAAATTAAACCTGTTCTTGAATATAATATAATATAATAAAATAGTACTAAACATTTACTTTGACGCTACGAATCAACTTTTGCTATTTCGTGCTCCATACGTAATGACGTCATGGAATATAGTAATAAAATAATTACTTTATATCTAGGTTAAACTTAATTTTAGGATACGAGGGGGCTTTATTTAAATAAACTTATCCACAATTTTTTAGAATTTATTTTATTTTGTTTTTTATTATATAATAATATTATTATATTTATTTTTTACTTTTATGGATTAACTATTATATTTACCATACTAATCTAGATCTAAGTAATTTATTGTGTTTAGTTATTAACTTCTCTATAAATTTCCCTTGAACACCAAATAAACTTCAGAACTATGAATAATAATTTATATATAATATATTATTATAGTATTTTTATGTATTATATAATTTAAATATAAATATAATAAATAATATAATAATATGTATAATAAATATATATTATAATATGACTTTGGATTAGATGTCTTGTTGTGATGGATTATATAGAATTGTCTTCTCTTCTATCTCTTTTTTTTTCCTAATCTCTCCAAAGATCAATTAAACTACCAGATTTTTTAATATATTAATTTAATTCGATCTATATAAAAATATATTAATTATTAATTATAATAATTTCATTAATGTTGCATTTGTTTCTGGATTAGATTGCATGAGAGTTTTTTGCATCAACGTTTCCGATCATAGGCAATCTAATCCAAAAAACAAATGCAACATTAACGATATGGATTGTGGAAACTTGATATCACTAAATAATAATTTCATATTTATATTAATTTAATTTGATCAATATAAAAATATATTAAGTATTAATAGTTTCATTTTTATATTTATTAATTTTTATTATAGAATATAATATATAATAATAATAATAATAATAATAATAATATAACCTATATACTATATACTATTATATATAATAATGAATATAATGATATTATATATAATTTAATTTGCATTATATAAAATATGTATAGTATATTAATTATATTTGTATTATGTTAAAAAATAAAAATTATTAATTATTAATTATATTAATTTTATATATGTATTTTATAGTTTTGTAAAAAATAAAATATATAATAATAATTAATAGTATAATTATATTATTTTTAATTTATGTTTTATTGTATTAAATATACATTAATTATAGTAATATATATTTAACTACATACGGTAAAGGATGTTGTAATGTTAAAATCTAAATGTGCTCATAATTAAAATCTTGGTCGTAATTTTCATTTCAATAAACATACTCTAAAACCCTCATCCAAACCTTATTTTTAGGTTGTCGCTCGTCAAATTGGAGAAGTGAAAGCTCAATAGTTGGAGGAGCGGACACCAATAACAACGGAAAAGCAATAAAATACGACCAAAAATAGCCGAAAAAAGGACGAAAAAGATAAACGGTTGAGATTCATTTAAACTTCTTGTATAGTCTATGTGAAAATCCTCATGATTGTTGGACAAAAGAAGCTCGTGAGCTTCAAATAAGGAAATGCCTTCGACATAAATATATGTGTATGGAGGAAAATAAAATGTTTTCTATTGGAAACTTTGTTTTTAAGTTAAGTTTAATTAAACACTTAAATAATGCATAATTAAATTCAAATTAATAAAGTTAAAATATAAAGTTAATGATAATTGAAAAAGGATAATAATTAATGGGTTATTGATTTATTAATGAAGTTGAATGATTTTAAATGAGTTTACTAGAGATCAAGTCTTAGTAAGTACAAAGTCCCAACACAATAAGGGATCGGACTAGAAGCTTGTGCCTTTGGTGACTTTGGAAGAATAGATACATCTGAGTCCTTAGTTCTCAGGTAAAGAAGTTTCAACCTAAGGCTCATTCTCTCATATCAAATAGCAAAACAATCTTGTGGATGACATAAAATCCTATATAAAATAAAAGAGAGGATAAAGAGTATTTTATTCTTGTTTATTTTGATATATTGTTGTAGAAATATTATGTTTTATATTGAATCAATGTTGATTATCTAAGAAAATTAGTATAAATGGTTCCTTATTATATTGTTTTGCTATGATTGCATATTTTTTTTACAATCATCAATACTTGGAATTGAAGATCTCAAATTAAATCTGCACTCTTGGGTTTGTGATAAATATGGACTTATGTAGGAATAAGCAACACATGCAACCTGATTTGGGATTGAATTGAAACTAATTGTGTGGTTTGAACATATTTTTGGACATTAGGATTGTTGGAGTCATGTCCTCAGTGCACTTTAGTGCAAATGGGGTAGCAAGCTAAGTGAGCTTGATCTTGGGATAAACTCCATAGTCGACAGCGCTTAAGCTAGACTAATACTAAGATGGGTGACCTCATATGAAGTTTCAGTGCTTCACTCGTATGAGCATCACCTAGATATAATGATTCTTAAGTAAACCATCAATTCTTATGAGAGGAAAATTGTATGAACCACTACTAATGAAATATGGGTCAATGAATTTGACTAAAAAATTAAGAAGTTGAATCCTAGTAAAATATTTCCACATAATCCACAAGGAAAAATAATTGACAAACATAGCATAAAGATGACACAAGATGCACCCTAGGAAATCCCTCAAATTGAAAATCCCAGACATCAAAATCATTCACACACTTAATATTACAAAATTGCAATACTTTATAGAGTTTCCATGCAAGGCTTTTGAAACATCAAGCTCCCAAATTGCACTCCATGTGAACAAGAAAATTAGAATCATGTAACAAAACACCCCAATCCTTGCTTCCTCTCCTTAAATAAATTACAAGAGACGCTCAATCAACCTTAGCCAACAAGTCAAAGTTTGTGATAGCAAACCTCAAGAATTAATCATTTTTTTTCTTTTATAGAAATAAGCTTGCACAAAACCACCAAGTGGATATTACATAAACCATGTGCCTAATGAGCTTGAAAAACCATGTCCTCCTTATTTACACTATAATATTTATGCAAGGTACATACAATACACATTTCCCAATATTCACCCACTTCTTGTATACATTGTGTAAGGGTTATAAAGTAAGCTCAAACATCAAGGGAACAATCCTGATAGCCAACATGTACCATCAATAAAACCAAGTGATTCATGTGCTCCATAAAGATATCTACAAAAATAACCAAGGTGACCTCCATCTCAAACAAGAAATCCCTCATCCTCAATCATGCAAATTTATTAAATATAAGATCCAATCTATAGAAATGCCACATTAAATATCACATACATGTATAAATCATACCTTGACTTGATATCCAAACACAAACATTAATACTAATGAAAATAAATAGTCTTGAGTAGTTACCAAGAATTAATCATCATAACTAGAACATAAACCATAACTAGTTGCTAACACATCCAACTAACCATACCTCAAAACCAAGGTATACTCATCATACCAATCAAATCTTATCTCATTAACATATATCCAACCCAATCAACAATCACAAGTTCATCTATATACACTATCCTACATAAAGAGATCATAAAGACCCCCAAAACACTATTATAATGTGAAAATTCCAGAAAGGACACATATACAACCTAGAACTCCTACTATAATATGGGTAATGCCAAACTTTAACTTAACCAATGCATCTAACATTCCACCAATAACACTCACATAGAAGGTATAGAAAATATCATCAATATCATGTTGTACCATGGAACATCCACAATGATATGAGAAACTCAAGAAAACTAAACCACTACAACATAACTCCCTCACCACTAGTCTCTATAGCTCTCCCAAGTTTTACACATTCAACAAATGAAAGAGATTTGTGTCACCAAAAAGTGTATACCTTGGCACTTTTTCACTCATTTTGGCCTTTTCCATTAGATTTTGCCTTGTTTTACCTTGATTCAATCTTGTAAGCTTGCAATTCAACAATAATCTAACAACGTTTTACTAAGGTGTTTTGAAGTGTTGTGACACATTTCCTCACTTTTATAAGACCCTTCCAACATAATTCACCTAAAAAAAACCTTCTTACACATCCCTAAGCCTTATGGAATAGTGTTGTAAAGATTTGTGATGCATTTTCACACTTATCTGGGCTTATCACCCCTAAATTAACCCTTTTCAATGCTAGTTTTGTCCCCTTAATGTAATTTTAGGCCTGATTAAAGTGTGTTTCGGGAGGAAAAACTAATAAACATTGTTAATCATCATCATCATTATATACATGTTTTAGGTGCTTGGAATGTGTTCTCAACCCATCAATTTCATTCAAAGTCAACAAAGCCCTAGTTGAAGCTTGGAGACCCCTTTCAGCCCGTTTTCAGCCGAACCTGAACCAAACACCTATCGGGAACCAGAATGCAAACCAAAGGCTCCAACATCCACTTCCAGATTCCCAAAAACTTAGAAGTATTGGTGACCTAGTCCCTCGGAGATTACCATTTGGGGAATTTTGTGGATTCAGATACCCTTTTGGAAGAAACCTGTACCGACAAGTTATCTAGGGAAGAGGACTAGATCGCCCAACTTGGCGGGAATGTCCCTCTACTGATTTCAAGCATTTTCTAGAAGATTCTGGGGCCAGTCATTTGCAACTTCCAATACTCAGGTGCACAAGTTTTGTTACTTCCAGTTTCCTTTCCGTTTGTAAACATTTATGTCATTTTAGCATAGGTCATTTACTTTACATTGTATGTAGTTTAGTTTACATTGCTTTGTTTACATTTCATAGATTAGTGTAGTATCATTTCTATTTTAGTTTTTAGCCACACTACACACACATTCACAAACCGTCATCAAATCCCTCTCCCCCTTTTGAATGCAATCACCAAGAACATATCAACAAAGTGGGAAGAGTGCCATTCCTAAACCAAGAGCTTCTAGGGTGAAAAACCCTAGGAACCTAGTAAAGGGAATCCTCTTTCCCTTGTTTGTATATGTTTCTGGTGGTTCAATATTAAAGAGCCTATATTTTACTAAAACATAATGAAGGAAACAACACCTAACCACAAACATATTAATCACAGTAGCTCTCCATAATCCTCAACTCCAATATTATGTGAACATGAACTTCCAAGAAGAAGCATAAGACCATAGGGAGAAATTGCAAGTCAAAACCATATAGTGTTTCCTTCTACCAATACCTTTAATTGCTCAAGTTATGACAAGTAAGATCTTCTTCACAAAACCCCAAATAGAAAAGTCTTAGCATCCAACCATTCAACTTAAAGATAAAAAATATAATGTGAATCAATAAACCATCTAGGATGTAAGCCTCTCAATCATAGGAATATTACTTCATCTAATATACTCCAAAAAGTAATAGAATAAGCCCAAACCATCCTCTACACTCCTCAAATAAGACCTTCGAAACTAGAATCTATAGGTCGAGACTCGTCATCATGAGAAGACAAAGGAAAAATAACCCACATCATGCAATCCTCAAATAGGTCATCCATGTATAAAATCCACAACTCAAGACTTGTTCCCATGAGAAAATAAAGCATGAAATAAAATTTATTTGAAAATAAAGTGGGTAATATCTATCAAATGATTCATCTCCAAGAGTACCAAGAGTGAGGAATTTGACTTTTCCTCTAGGATACAACAAGACATAATGACTTTCTCCAAGAATAATCTCCTTAATAAGTCAATGTTGAACTCACAAATAGCCTAGGTGTAGTATCTTTTCTTATTAAAATCACATCAAATAGTGACCATCTCAATACACAATCTCTAATAAGAAGACATCTTTAGCCTAAAAAAACAAAGAAATAGGTGTACAACCGATCATACCATGCCAGCGAAACAATGCAACATCATAATAACCAAAAGATCAAAAGAAAAATTATCACACCAGTCAACAATTAATAACAAAGCTCCAACTCTAGAATAAAACTATCCATGATGTCATAATCTACGTCTCCTTAAAGAAGCTTATATGCCACAAATGAACATACTTTCTCCTAAGAACAAATGTGTCATGACAAAACTATAATGCATAATCAAGAGTACACCATATATTACAATAGTATCCATATTGTAGCCAAGGATCATCTATCAAACCAACATATTATAAATAACACCTCAACCAAGCACTCTGAGATTCCTCCATGGTACCAAGATGTCAACATATCCAAGTCATATGAATATTATCATCTCCCATAAATAAAACAAAATATGCCAAAGAATTATCACTGCATACAAGAAACAAGACCCAAGAGCTCCTTTACGACACCAAAGGACATTATAGAAGATATTTTTTTATAAAGAGATTAATCCACATTACTTACAAAGCTCTCATTGAACCATGAGATTGAGCTACAAATGGCATCATGATAACCATCTCCTAGATGAATATCACCCATGAATCGCACATACTCATTCACAACACTAAAAATTCTAGAGGATAAATTAGAACCAAGATCTCTAACTAGGAAGGTAAACCACCACCTATAACCATGAATAAATCCAAAACTAATAGCAATACATTTACATAATAGTTATGTTGTGTCAAAGCTTCATGTATGCAAGGAACCTCCATGACACCATGATCACCACCAAATTTAAGTTATAATCAAAATTATACTAAGTATCACATGTGTCACACCATATTCAACAAGTGTAGGTCCCACTACACAATTGTATCAAGTAACACCATCTCTTTGCCTCATCATGATAGCAAACCAAAAAAAAAAAAGAAACTAAAATAAGTAAACCAAATAGAATATACATTCATATCAAAGTACATATGGGTATAAACAACCCACATCTAAGTTAGCTATGCAACTTGTAAGTATAACAACCTACACAACTAGCAACTTGTAGATCTCACAATGAAATCTATAAATTCAACATCACATTAATAACCATTTCAAACAAAAAAAACCAAAGATAAAGATGTAATTTTTCCATGACTCGAACACCAAATCACTTATATATTCGGTTTGTCACAATATCACAAGTTATCATAGTTAAAGGAACCAAAAAATAGATCATATATAAATATAAGTGAAAAATCACATATTAACATCTCCTAACTTGATTCACTAAAAAATACTCAAAAAATTATCTTTGCCATTGATAAGAAGTCTAAAGTTTGGCATTGTGGGCACAAGATATGACCTATATAAGTAAATAAAAAAAGCTTCCAATTCTCATTTTCTATAAAAAATAATAAAATATAGAATTTTTTTGTACACAATACAATAATTATAAAGAG
Source organism: Sequoiadendron giganteum (assembly GCA_007115665.2). Lineage (NCBI taxonomy): Eukaryota > Viridiplantae > Streptophyta > Pinopsida > Cupressales > Cupressaceae > Sequoiadendron > Sequoiadendron giganteum. Next base: position 189,882,683 of record CM021108.1, read on the forward strand.
TTTTCCATCAATTATAAGAGTAAAAAATATGATTCCTTGGGGAAAAAAATAGCTCCCAAAAAATTCTCCATTAGGCCTTCAAAACTAAACAATAATGGTCGTAAGGCTAAGATTGAGTACATTGGGAGGTGGCACCACAACGTGGTGGTAGTGATGATAAGGTTGAAGTGAATTTTTTGCTCCTAAGTGGAGTGGATGTGATGTTATAGTGAATATGAGTAGTTGTTGGGTGGTGTTTGACACCTAGCTTTGGGTGACAATATTAGATGCTATCGGCTAACCATCACCTATGACCAGGGGCTAAGTCCTAGGTGGCTTGTTTACCCTTTGATGACATCAACATCTACACATGTAACCCAAAATCTATAACAAAAGTTTACAAACACACCTATAACCTCAAAAATGCTTTCATTATTTTCCTACAAGATCATGGATTCAACTATGCACAATAATCTACTCCTTCCAAGGGTTAACAATACTAGGGATGTATCCTCCCACAACCTAACAACTAGGCTTTGATACCAATTGAAAGAAAAATTATAGCCATTATAAAGTACTTTCACAAACCCCAAAGAGATAAATATATGCAAGAAAATATTCATAATCAAAATAAAAATATATATATAAGCATATCCTCAAGATGAAACAAGATGCACCTCAAGAAAACCCTCAAAGAGAAAAACCTGGCCTTTTAAATCAATCATGTATTCAATGTATTATCTCATGAACATATATTACAATATACTTGAAAAGTCACCATGCAAGGATTTTAAAACATCGAGCTCCCTAATGGAGCTCCATGTGAACAAGAAAGTGAGAATCATGTAATCACACATTCCAATCCATGATTTTTCTCCTCACATATTCAACTTACAAGAGATGGTGAATCGACCTTATTTAATATGATGAAGGCTATAATGAGCAACCCAACAACTAGAAATTCATTTTATTTTATAAATAAGCTTGTACAAATATACCAAGTGGTATTACATAAACCATGTATCTAATACCAAAATATTACAAAACAATTTATCCCTCATTTACCTTTTGGTAGTAAGTATTCTCTTTTCATGTACTAAGTTTCCCAATATTAAATATTTTTTTAAATTTGCAACCCACATTAAATATTTATCACAATATTACATACAACATACAAAGTTTCTCCAAGAATGTCTAACCCATGTGATGCACACATCCTTAGATTCCCCAGGTTTACACAAAATAAATAAATATATTTATATTATTATTGTTGTCATGAGGACTGCACCCTAGCTAAGTGTAAAACTTAGCTATCCTATGAAACATCGAATCATCTTCAAGTTGTGGGTCACTTATGGAAAATATGAACCTCCAAAGAAGGTTGGTTCCCTTGATGGACATCCTAAGAGCTTACTAATTTGGTAGAAAAAGAGATAGAATAATTGAAACTGAGATAAAATGAACCTAGGAGGTGATGCACCAATGATTGAAAGACTTTGTACTTGATATTCTAACTCACAATTTCTCTAAAAATCTGCTTTATTCTATGAAAAACTTAGTGTTTTGACAAGCTCACACAACAGTGTTCAAAGGAAGGTTATATTTCAAGTTCTATTAAAGGAAAACTATGTGTTTTCACAACTATAGCTACTAAAAACATTCACACAGGCTATGACTTGTATGAGTTTTTTGTATTCTTGCATAAATATGATTTAAAATGAGACATAATTCAAGGATTCAATTATTGGAAATCGCATAAATTAAATTAAATCATTCATAAATACACTCAACACACAAATTTTGAGAAGGAAAATATGCTTCTTTTTATTGAAAAATAGGAATTTGCTTGTAGAAATCTGAAAAATATGCTTCAAAACTACATAAACTTGCTACTCTATATGAAAATTATCTCTCAAAATGAGTTACAATCTCTTCTCTTGCATAAGGAAAAAATAAGAATGAAAGAACTAATTCTAAAAAGAGTTGAATGCTAGGATTTATGGAAAACCTCTTCAGCTTAACTGAACTTTAACCTTGTGGAAGATGTTGAATTTGCATAACAAGCTAGGAGCTAGCTAGATTTGGAACTCCCTCTGAAATGGAAGAAAATCACACAAATTCTGGTGAAGAAGAGTTGACTTGTGTGACTGATAATCTACACCTAGCTAATCATAGACAAAACAAACAAGTCTAGTCGCATTAGCAAGCATAAACTATCATTCCCTATGAGATTCTTGAGCATGTAAGGAAATGAAAACATTAAACAAAGTATGAAACAAAAATAAATGAAAGAATGCAATCCTATTATAACACATCAAACCTCATTCCATAAGGGGAATTGGTGTCACTTTGATGTGGAAAGTGGCCCTTTTCCAATCCCAATTTGATAAGCTCCAAGATTGTTGATGCAATATGATGAAATTTCTGGACAAAGTGTTGATAAATTCAGGAAAAAGTGATGAAGATGTAAGTAGATATGAGATAAAAATGAGTAGAGTAACAATGCATAAGATAATGGATGAATGAAAAATGAGTAGAGTAACAATGTCTGAAGTTGTGGATCCATATTCAATAGAGGAAGCCTCTATTTATAGGAGAGAAGGGTTGAAGAATGGGAAAATTTGAGCAATGTGGGACTAATATGAGATTCAATAGCCAAGTGACACGTGTCACAATGCTAATGAAAGCCATGGGGATATGTGTGAGCACATTTTGGGAGAAGGGATGAGTTAAGGCATATAGGTGAGAATGTAAGAGAATGCAAGAGAATTTAAGAAATATGGTTGAGGGTGTAAGAGAATGTTGGTGGGGATGTAAGAGAGGTAAATGCCCTTGTAAGAGACAAGATGACAAGTAAGAAGAATTTAACGCCCTTGTAAGAGGCATTAAAGACATTTGTAAGAGGATTTTAAAGCCTTTGGAGGGAAAGTCAAGTTGAGGGAATATTGTTAGAGAATATGCATTTGTGAGGGAAAATAGGCTAATTAGTAATTAAAAGAAATGAATTTCATGTGCAACTTGGTTAATAAACCATGGGTTTATTGATCAAAGTGGAGTTAAAAGCTAGAGAATGGGATAGTGAGGATTAGGAGATAGCTTAAGGTTAAATAATTAAGTGGGTTAGGGGTTTGCGATATTTGTTTAAATAATTAAATTTATTTAATCAAATGAGAGGACATAGGGGTTTTAATTAAATAATTTGATTTATTTAATTAATGAGATGAACATTAGTAAGAAGAGGATGAATTAATCTGATAAAGTTAAATATTTGATTAATAGTGGAAATCGATTATTTAATTAAATGGTTACAATAGAAGTGATTTTAGGAAGAAATGATATTAGTAGTTAGATTCAGATGTGTAATACCAATCAAGACTATTTAAGTGTCTACATTTTTCCCCTCTTTGAAGTGAGGTACCTGTTATGTTGGTTCAAAGACTGACACCACCAAGATCAAAATTCTTTTTTTTTTAATTTTTTAGATGCTCCACCGTCACCCTAGTGAAAGGAATTATGCTGCTACACTACCCCCTCGAGAGATCAAGTGAAAATTTCAAAATTTAGGTCGAGCTCGCAACAAAGATTCGACAAAGGTTCAACTAGATAAAATAGGCTACAGGATGCGAAAGAATGCTCAAGATGCTAAAAAATGATTAAATCAGGCTCCATGGTTTGAAGAACAGATAAAAAGGCTCAAAACCCCAGTTTCCCTCCTCATAAACCCTAATTTTCAAGCTTAAATAGGAGAGAATAGGTCATTTTCAATTCATTTGTGCACTTGTCCTTATAGAATCCTTGTGATTTTTCTCTCAAGCTCTAACATTATGGGTGATTGTGTGCTTCCTAGACACTGCATGAATTGAGTTCATGAGTACCAATGGCCTCCATACGCACTACCCCCAGTACGCAAATTGAAAATTTTCTCTTTTTCATGTTTTTTATGCATTTTTAGGGTTCAATTATGTCAGTCAAAAGCGGTGTTGTATTGTGTCACTCTTTCTCTGGTCATCGTCACTATGGAAGTTGGAGTGTCGCCCTTGCGGGATTGTATTGCAAGGAACAATTTAGGTAGGGCATTGCGCATTAAATGTCAACTCACCTTTTCCGTAGAGTGTCACGCAGTTTAGCTTAGGTATAGTGCCACTTAGAAATGCCAATTCGCTTTTGCGAATGACACTTCCTTTGATTTTGGTGTCACTTTTTCCAAAAAATAGACCAGGGCCCCTTGAAAAATTGACTTACCTTTGCTTTGTGATGGTTTAGACTTAGGTTTTTTCATCGTTTTTCAAAAAAATTATCATGGTGTGCTTTATGAATGTAGTAGGTTCTTCGCTCGCTCCATTCCAAGGAGCATCGATGTCAGATTTTGCATTAGGTGAGAGATTTGACTAATGATGCGATGTACTTTCTAGGTACGATTGGCTTTAGGTTTGTCACACTTATGCCAATGATTCACATGCACCTAGTGATGATGATAGCTCTAGTTGAGTGATGGTAGAGCGAGACAATGTCATTTCATTTACTGACTGGTGAGGCTACAGTGACTCTCAAGGACGTATGACAAATCTTGTGGATACCCATCCATGGTGAGAGGATTGTCTATGACACAAATGTCAAGGGTGATGCCATTTTTTAGGTGCTTGGTGTGGATGAGTACAAGATTGACAATAGCTAGATCGACCTACACAGCTATGAGGGGACTGCCCCAGATTTGACATTATTCATGGGTGCACTAATTTCACGGATCCTAGTACCCGATAGACGAGCTAGAGGATTCATTGTTAGATGGGGTATAGTTTGGGTGTGGATGATTGAGGAGATGAAAATCTATGTCTGGGGTTGTGGTTCTTTCATCTCTTTATCATGTTATGCACCAGGTAGTATATTGTGGTGCACATAGCATAGGTGTTGAGGTTACCTTACTCCATATTTGGGCCTATGAGTACATTGTTGTACTATGATCGATTATTAAGAACAGATTGTGATCTTCCAATAGTTTATAGGTATGGAGCGATGACCACTCTGTAGTATACAGGTATCACAGGTATCTTGCACTGGAGGCAGGTGAATGACGAGATGACTATGTTTCAATGGAGACCTTGGATTCATGCCCATCAATGAATTGATGATGGTGAAGCTATTCCATATGAGGTAGACTAGATATATGCAAGGGAATGAGCACCGTATGATAAAGAACTACCTTCTCGATCAGGTGGCCCACCAGTTTGGGGAGGTGCAGGATGCACCTCAGGATGGTTATACCGCCATTTTTGTGAGGACCTCTAGGGAGACCCCTTGGGGATAGCAGATCCCACCCCAGATCATTGTGGATGAGTTTAGATAGTTGGTTGCACAACCATGGGTTTACTTGGATGGGCCACAAGATGAAGACACCGTAGTGGCTTATGACACATATTGGCAAGCCCATATTTTGATATGGTTCATAGATCTAGTTGTTGTACTAGAATCAAGGAGAGGATGACATAGGGGTCCCTAATTGGACTAGCACCAGCATCCACCCCATGGTCAGCATGATGGTCACAATGGGCATGAGCAGTGATAGGATCAAGAGAAGAGGCAGAATCAGGAGGTCCCCTTGGTTCAACAAGTGGATCAGAGGCCATTGCAATAGCCACCGCATGGTCCCGATCTATGGGATGGACACATTGCAACATTGATGGCACAGGTGCAATAGTTGATAGGGTAGTTACAACAGGCTACAACTCAGCTAAATGTAGTTACCCTAGAGAGGGATCAGGCTAGCTAGGAGCTACAAACCACCATAGGAGAGAAGGATCATGAGAGGAAGTTGTGACAGGATGTCAATCTTGCCTTGGCACAAGAGACAAGACATTGGGAGTGGCTAGAGGTTGTGGTGCAACAGGTGCAGGGATAGGTGGGGGCTATGGTCCGAACATAGATGTATGGGAGAGTGATGTAGGAGGTTTCCTACTACAAGATGTGTTATTATAGGGAGTTCCCACAACACTGACGACAACCTGATTTTTCACAGATGAGCAAGGTTGTATTGAGTGGATCCTAGGGTGCCCCATTAGTTAGTCGACATCAGTCAGGTTCTCACTAGCATGATCGGTAGAGCCAAGGATAGTAGGTGCATATGACATACACTTTTTGGATGTAGAGCTTGATTATTCATGTATATACATTCATTGGTTGAGTTTTGATAGCCTCTTATATACCATGTTGATTATATTACACACTGACTCTAACTTGTAGCAAGACATTCAAATTTTTTGATATACATATGAGATGGCTCTGATGCGGCATTTGATGATGCGATGTCTTCTTTATTTCATTCTTTATGGATGTATGTACTTGTTATTTATAATTATGCTATAATGTTTATGATTCATGATGCAATGCATGCAATGTTATGGATGCAAATGCTATGTATGGTTTATACTTCCTTTTTACTATCTTTCTATGCAATATTCCATGATGATGCAATATGTATGTATGGATGCATTTCTTTTGGTGATGATATGAATGTGATTGATGATTATGTAATAAGATGATTAGAATAAAAAATATGTATTATTCGAAACACTTAAATGATGATGTAATGCAAACAAGATGGATTGAGATGCTTAGAATAACAAATCTATATTATTCTAAACAACTTAAATGATGATGTAATGAATGGATTATGTTTCCTATTATGATGATATGTTATGATTATGCAAGATGTGTAAATGCTAACATTTTGTGGATGCAAGATGGATGTATAGTTATTTTTGGTGGTGTTACCTATTTTATCTACCAGCTCAAATAGGTAGAGTTTTTTATGTTTTACAAAGTGAAACAAAAGGTACATTATAATTTTCTATGTTATATCCATGTGCATATAGAAATTTTCAAAAGGCTACATTACTACAATTACATTATGCAAATGCATACAACATAGAAGAGAGTGAACAAATCTTTTGTAAAATATAGTCTTTATTGATAATATAAATGTATGTTGTCCCACACAAGCTATGGGAATAAGTCTTTAAATGCAAATTATGTAAAAAACTATAAATTTATAGATAAATAATGAAGGAAATGCATATATAGAGATAGGGGACCCATCATTTCCTGAATGATGAATCCTAGTTGTCTTGTTCTACATCATCTTCAGCTCCTCCTGCTTATCCAACCTCCAATTGTTGTACTCCCTACTGTTCATAGGTTTTATGCATGTGTGAGAAGAGTTTTGGTAGAGCAATGAAGGATCACCAATCAATATACATGAAAACATCCATAAACATATAACTTAATCCTCATAAGCATTAAAACAGTTGAATACCAAAGATGTCCAAGAAAATAGAAGGGTTATCATAAAAATCTATCATATGGTCTATTTTATCTAACATGTTTGATCATTGTGCAGGTATAGGTGAAATATTTGTTGTTGTTTTTTTTTCATTTGATCACAACATGTGGAGTGAAATGGGATCCCACAAGGGTTGAGCCCAACATGCCGCCCTTTGGTTTCATTTGAGAGGGATTGTTACATTTTATATCACTAATGTAATCTTTGAAGATAGATTTCATTGATCAGGGTGATACTGATAAATAATGGATATCAATATTAATATTTCTCTCATATTAATAATGATACTCCTTATCAATAGGAACATGACACAAAATTGGTTTGCAAATATTCCATGATGTTTGTATTTTCAAAATTTGTAAGTACAAAATTATCATATTTGTGAAATAGTAAGTATTATTAGGAGCTATCATGAGCTACATGGAGCAACTATAGGTGATGAGTGGAATGCAAGATCAAGAAAACCATGTCAATGTGTTGTCCTAAAAAGAAATGCATGAGAAAGGAAAAGCACAGTAATGCAAATGAGTAACTAAGGTTACATTGTTAGTCAACATTGCATTTGTGTGTTATGATCATTATGGCATAGAATGAGAGGTAACAAATGATACAAGAAGTCTATTTATTCTGGAGAAACAATGATAAGTCTAAGGTATAGAGGCACTGTATCTATAAGTGACAAGGAGACATAAATGAAGTATGCATGATGAGCAACATTTTGCAATAATCAATGAAAGGAGATACATGGGACAATCATCTATATCAAAGACAACACTTGGAGCATGTGTAACACCAAAGTTACTACTTCAGTGGCATGAATCTGAATACGAGATATGGATGGTTTTTCTGTGTTGGCAAGGTAGCAATCTCAAATATACATGATGATTTGTTTTAAATCAAAGACTCCCATGGAGTCAAGTATAGTGAATCATGGAGCTAATGAGATAAAATGGTAAACACAAAATTTTCTTTTGTATATTAACCTTAGCCTCACATTTTTTTTAGATGATTGTATGCAAATGAAGAAACTCTGCCACAAAAGGAAAACAAGCCCTTGATTTCCCTACAAATTTTTGAGTCGTGGCCTTGAGGGAAGAGACTCAGAATGAAAAGAAAGAGACCGTCAGAGCATTGAAAAATGATACCAAGAGTAATAGGGCTTCATGAGTTGCATTTGTTCAACACAGAGATCTCAAATCAAAGAATGTAAAGGATGAAATGTTGTTCATTTAAGAGCATAGTAGACATGGCCGTCTCCAAGAATAGAGATTATCACTTCCACAATGAACATAGATAGAGAAATATACAGAAATAATTGATTTGAATATCTAGAAATTCATGGTCATAATAAAACCATCGACCAAACATAAAAGAACAAAACTTTTACCCTCTACAAGAGTATAGAAGTTGTGCATGGAGAATTTTAAGTTTCTACATGTATGGGTAAAACCGAGAACAAAAGAAATATTACGCTATCAAAATATTCTTTCAGAAAATAGAGTTAACTCTTGCAAGAAAAAATGTAGAAAACATTAAGGAAATGTGGAGGCTACGGCCATGGGAGTGAACAAAATGAAGATGTACAAAAGACTAGTAGTATTCATCATTTTTTGGCACTTACAGAAGCTCGAAATGAGCTTTCATTCACAAAGATCAAGAGAATGTACATAAAAATAAAGATGTTCATCATTTTCTTCCATGATAGAGCTCAAAATGAGCATATTTTATACCAAAAATGAAAGGAAATGCAAAAATTTATGCTCACAATAAGCTCACCCAAGTTTTTGTGTTTTTATTTTGCATGAAAATGTGTTGAGGAAACCTCTTTTACTTTAGAATCCACCATGGATCACCTATAGGAAGCCATCAAACCCTATGTCGGTGCGACCAAGAAAGTTTTCCAAAGTGCTCGAATGTGAAAATGAAATGCCTTGTAAATTTTTTGCATTGTTTTTCTTTCCAGGGTTTTAGCCCTAATGATGTCAATTGGTAAAAGGGATTTTTACCTTTTATTTTAAAATATTTGCAAAAAACTAATACTCCACTGTGTCCCCATATTATGTATCTTTGCTTTGTTTTTTCAAAGCATATGTTTGACAAATATTTTGCATCGAACCATGATGTAAAGCATTTGATTTAAGGGATATTGCTATAAATCACTTAGTCAAAATTGTTATTTTAGATCCAAAAATGGAGTATTGTGCCTTATTAATGTCTTAAACATGATTTAGTTGAGCTTTATGCCTTTGCAAGCATATAGGGAGGTTGAAGGAGGTTTGCAAACATTTGGAGAGAATATATAGGAGACTGTTTTGATCATTTTGGAAGTCTTTTGGAGCAACTTGGAGCATTTTTAGGGTGCCTTTATGATGGACTTGGTCAAACTTGACATTTTCAACATTTTGGAGCTTTTTTGGCATTTTGGAGGCATATGACCAAGAATATTCTAGTCCCTATTTTGGCGGAGTCTCTTAGTGAGCTTATATTCACTTCACTTTTCATTTATGAAGTTAGTTCTGATTATGCTAGCTAGCACTTAGTGACTTTTTTGAGTCCTTCTGTAGATTTGGGCATACTTTGTAACTATTTTCTGAACATGTATATCAATTTTTACCTTAGACATCAATGAATTTGATTATTTTTGTCTTCTCACTTTGTGCTTTATCATGTGTATCTAATTGATTGATTGAATTACTTATGAAGTCTTGTTTATTTCCTTGTAATTTTGTCTCATGCTAAGCACCTTTTGCAGAAAAGTATGTTGTTGCAGGTTATAATCTGTGTCAAAAATACAAACACTTTTAGTTATGAAGCTTCTTTCCTTCTAAAAGTTTAACATTTTAGCCTCCTTATAAAGTACTTATGCAAAGACATATTAAAGTGAGTTGTGTAAGCCTAATTCAACCATTGTTGAAATTGGGTATGCAAGCTATGTTTACAAGTTCTAGTTAGTTTTGGTGAATCACTTTCAATTTAATTTTCATTTTTTAGTTTATGTACTCTTTCTTACCCTTTTCCTTGGCAAAGCAGTAGAATAGGTGATTACCATTTAGGATCCAACCTTATTTGGAGGTCCACTCCAAGTTTAGGTGACCCATAGTCTAGGATTGTTCCCATGTTACTCCAAAATGCTAAGTTCTACAACTTAGCAAGGGTGCAATTTTGAGATCTAACAAGTGGATATCATGATACCTTGTTAGTGCAGATAGAAGATTTAAGAATGAGAGGGCTCAACCCTTGGTTTTGAGAAGATGCAGAAGTCCAACAAGTCCATGAGTCATCAAGACTTTATAAGATGTGATGATGATGATTTACTTATCCAGGGATTGGGATACAAATGGAAAAACTTTCCTTATGTTTTGATAAAACACATAGACATGATGTATCAAGGTCTACATAACCAAGATGGTGTGGTATCTAGTGTGATGGACTTTGACTCAGAAAATAGATAGGAGTAGCCTTGTTCACACCTGACATACAAAAACCTTTCTAGGATGTACTTTAGAAGTTTCAAACATCTCAGACCAAAACATGAAAAGGCATAACCTCCCATGTAATAGTCAACAAGTTGTCTAAAACATCCTCCATACACATCTAACAAAGCAAGTATTCACCAAGGTTATTTTACAAGGATATCTAACAAGAACAACAAATAAAATATAATGATTGATGCCCCATTCCTTTCTCTCTAAATCATTTTGATAGACATCATCGAGAGATCATTGTAATGAGTGCAATAAGATAGATCATAAGAAAAGATCAAATAGATAAAACAAGATGGGTGTTGAAAAGAAGTTGATTCCACTTTTTGGCCATTTAGTGGAAGTGTTTTCCCTAATTTTCAAAATTGGACACATTTGACCTTAAAATTTGAAGCACTTAGAGATGGAATCTTGGAAAAAGTCACTGATCATAAAATGTAGTACTCAGAGTCTAGTTTCCAAATATGTAATTTATTTCAATATCCAAATGATACAAATCGATTTTCAATAGGCATTTCAAAAAACCACTATTTAAAAGTAATTTTTTTTACCATACCATGCACGTGTACGCCATCCATATTTTGACCTAAATAATTATATTTTTCTAGATCCTTTTGGGAAAAGATTTGTAACTCACTGAAGCATGGTTTCCATATATTTTTGTAATTTTTTACTGAATTTTTTTTTTTGTTAATTTTTTATTGGCCATATTTGGTGTTTTGAAAAATTGTCATGTACATCATGCATAAGATGACCTGAACTTACCATATTTTGAATTTAAAAAAAAAATTGAAAAGAATTGTCTGAAGTACACTTTCGTACAATTTTTTCATTAAAAAATTATGTTAATAAAAAGTTACTAAAATACTAAAAAATCTTGATAATTCAAGTTTATGGGCCTGTTTCATTGGAAATTAAATGAGAAATAAAAAAAGAATCCAATTGTAAAAAAATTACATATTTGGAATCTACAATATCATCTATAATGGGTTTTAATTTCGTCGAAAAATTCTACAAAAGATGTCTTCAGACGTATGCCCAAAGTCACTATTTTCTTGTGACATTGCTAGGACCTTCAACTTACAGGTCAAACCAGGTCCAGGGCCTAGGTTCAGATCCACCAAACCTTTTTTCGAACCAAAAAATAAAGCACAAAACTGACCAAAAAATCATATTTAAAAAAATGAGATCTTGTTTCATAAAAAAAATTTATGCTTTTACAAAATGGAACAAGATCCCATTTTTTGAAAATCAAGATCAAAACGGGATCTCGTTTTAAAAAAAATGGGATCCCTTTTTTTTATTTTAGGCTCGAAATCCCGAACCTAAACAGGATCTCATTTATTAAAAAGCGAGATCTCATTTTTTGTAAGCCGATTTCATTTTTTTGTTTAAGGAAAAAACTTCCACGTTTCGTGGACTCATCTTCTTTCTCTTACCCAACTAATGTTCTTCATACCTCTAGCCAAGAACTAAAATTATAGGGATGCTTGATGTGTTGGCAACACAAGTGCAGACAATTGAGAAGGGGGGTGAATCAACTGTCACAGAATTTCAAATGTATTAACTTTGTTAACCCTTATTCTCAAATCTGACTAATAACCATGAACGGATAAATCAACAACACATCAGAAATACACATAACACCAAGATTTTTGCGTGGAAACCCTGTTAGGGAAAAACCACGGTGGAGGTTAATCCACAAATTTATAAGGGGAAAAACCACAGTGGAGGTTAATCCACAAATTTATACTTTGTTAAAAGTATAAGAAGAATAAATGGGAATGCACATGCATTTAGGCACACTGCCTAGAACTCACTGCTCAGATACAAGGGAAGACTCACTGTCTTACAAAAAAAATCAGATTAAATCCATCTGAAGAATTTGAACTGAGAGAGTAGCATCTGCTAATGCCTTATAACAGGTTGATCCCACAATACTGGTTTACAATTTTTGGGCAAATTGGACACCGAACTAATTGTTTTTAACTAAATCTTCACTTTCAGGCTCCTATAGCGGCCAAACCGCGAGGAATTTGAAGATGATGAAAACTAGTGATTTGTGACATTTTGTTTATAGATTCTAATTATATTTTTTCATTTTTTTTGGAAACAGATTGCACTTATTTTTCCATCTCCTTCGAAAACTAGTTTTTTTTTTAAAACAACATTTTTAAGGAGTGACACTCACCGTATACAACATAATTATTTTTGTATGAAGGATAAAATTATAATTTTTTTGAATTTAGATTTGTAACTATGATATCTAGCACTTTCATTTGGTTTTATAGTTTTTTATTGAATATTTTTCCTTAATCAAGTTTCGAAGTCAAACCAAATACAATTCAGACATAGGCGGACCGTATACAACATAACTTTTTATGTATGTATCGAAATTCAATTTTATTTTATTTACTGGATCAAGGACATCAATACCTAGCATGAACATATTTTTTAGAATTTTATTTTGATAATATTCTATTTTTCCACATGTGCAAAATAGAGAGATTTATTTTCGGTGAAAAAACTATGTTTAATCAAACTAAAAAAAAAATACATAATAAAACCAAAACATATTAAAATTATATTTGTTGGATAGCTCATTCTAAGGACTACCATCATCTAGTTGGGCCTGTGAAGTCTCCTCCATTTTCATCCTCAACCCGAGCTTCGAAGGGAAAAATTCTGGAGTTTTTTGGTGCCAAGAGGGGAGAATGCGGGAAAATGGGGCTTCTAGTGAACCCCCTTTCCATAAGCATATTTTTTTCTTATTTTTTCGGGAAATTTGAGACCTTAAATTAAATGGGTTCACTCGATGGGGGGTTCTATCGAACCCTATTGGGGTTCGCTCGAACCAGAAGTTCGTTCAAACTCCCAAAAACATTTTTTTTTTTGCATGGGATCATTTTTTGCAACTTTTCCTTCCTCACTCGAATTGTAAACCACTTTTGTGGGTTCACCCTACAGTTTCGGTTAAGCACATGAACACTTCTTCACTTTTATTCACTCTTCTTCACACTTTGCTCTGCCTTCGAATGATCTGATCTTTATTCACACATAGAAATCACACACTTCACAATTCACATTCATCAAATGAGATAAACAATCACTCATATATATCCACAACAAGTAATTGCATTCTTTATGTCGGCTTGAAAAAAAATAGAAAGAATGCAAACTATTGGCCCAAAACAATAAATATTATTAATGTGAAACAACCAAGGTTGGCCACAACATAGTAGAGACCCAAAACAATGTCCTCGAACACAAAACACCTTCAAATATTTTTCCTCAAAGATCCACAACACGCTATAATCACCCTGTCGGCCATGAACATGAGAAACATGGACACACAAGAGAAAATCATGGATCGTGAGCACAACGATCAATGAAGACATGCAACATATATAAAACATGATCTAGAAATGTCTACGAACACCACATAAACATATGCAACAACTCAAATTACCAGAATCACATTATCTTCTTCTAGGAACACTAGCTTCAGTAACAGAATAACTTTCAAAACACAAAAACTCATAACTTTCTCAAATCTTCATGCGAACTTCAACATACAAAAATTTGCATCATACTGATCTTCACTGCTTCACAGACAACCTGCAACTTAGTTTATTACAATTTTCTCAATATCCTCAACATATACAATCTTAAAGACATTAATGCTAATAGTGTTGAAATCAATGGCAACCACATATCAACAACATAACCACAACATCCAACAATATCCCCCTTTGGCATTGATGGAAACACATGATGTGAAAAACACCATCAACACAACTAACTTCAACACTTACTCCCCCTTAGGTTCTGAATTCTTCTCTCAGATAATTTCCAAATTTTCACATTGGTCTTCTCCTCCTTGATTCTTCAAGAGTTATTCACATTATTATTCTCCCCCCTTTTACATCAATGACAAAGATACACAAGCTCTGAACCACATATCTGAATCATCTGACTACTCCCCTTGAGTAGCAACCACCACAACATCAATCTGAATCAAGATATGATTGTGAAATGCTCGGACTGATGCAACGTCTTGCATCTTAGTTCTGACTAGGAGGGGTAATCACCCCTAACTTCCCTCTGAGATACTCAAAATTATCCTTAGGCAATGTCTTAGTAAAGATGTCTGCAATTTGTTCTTTAGTAGGCACATACTCCAATCTAACTTCCTTATCACCCACCTTGTCTCTCAAAAAGTGGTATTTGATAGATATATGCTTGGTCTTTGAATGCAGCACTAGATTCTTATAAATGTTAATTGCACTTGAATTATCACATAATATAGAAATAGGTTCATCATACACAACTCTGATATCTTTCAACATCTGCTTCATCCATAATACTTGAGTACAATTGTTAGCAACAGTAATGTATTCTTCCTCTATAGTAGATAAAGAAATGACATTCTGCTTTTTACTTAACCATGAAATCAACTTCTTTCCCAAGAAAAATGCGCCACCACTGGTACTTTTCCTTTCATTCACATATCATGCCAAATCAGCATCAGTAAAGTCACTTAAGGTAAGATCATCATCTTTAGGATACCACAGGCCAAAATCAATTGTTCCCTTCAAGCATCTAAATTTTTTTTTTATAGCAGTCACATGAGATTCCTTAGGATCAGCTTGAAACCTTCAACAATACATACAACATTCATGATATCAGGTCTAGTTTGAGTTAAATAAAGCAATCCACCAATCATTGATCTGTATCTAGTTTGATTTTCCTTCGGATAATCATCATATATTGTCAACTTACATCCAGTCACCATGGGTGTACCGACTAGCTTTGAATCTTTGGACTGAGTAATTTGCAATCCCAAAAATAATTTCATCTCTCCAATCATTGACATCTCAAACTCATTCTGCATCTCATTAGCAAACTTCATGCACAAACCATCATCTGCTCCAAAAATGATATCATCAACAAAAACTCCCACAAATAGATCTTTATCATCATCAATCTTGAAATACAAATTACTATCAACAATACCTTTGTTGAATCCAAGCTTCAACAAATACTTGTCCAATTTGGCATACCAAGCTTTGGGGGCTTGCTTGAGTCCATAAAATTCTTTCTTCAACCGACACACCATATCTCCCTAATCAGTCAATTGAAATCCATCACGTTGCTCAATGTACACTTCTTCCAATTCACCATTTAGAAATGTTGACTTGACATCCATTTGATAAACCTTGTAGTTTTTGAAAGCAGCATAAGCAAGAAACAGTCTCACATCTTCAATTCTAGAAACAAGGGAAAAAGTCTCTTCAAAGTCAATTCCTTCCATTTGAGAATATCCTTCTTATATTTCATGATCCCAGATCACCTCAAGATATTAAACTTCTTCCAAGGAACCTGCTCTAATACTAATTTTTGGCAACACAAGGGCGGGCAACTAAGAGGGGGGGTGAAACAATTGTCACATAATTTCAAACTTATTAACTTTGTTAACCCTTATTCTCATATCTTATTAATAACCATGAAAGCATAAATCAACAACACATCAAAAATACACATAACACCAAGATTTTTGTGTGGAAACCTTGTTAGGGGAAAAACCACGGTGGAGGTTAATCCACAAGTTTATACTTTGTTAAAAGTATAAGAAGAAAAAATGGGAATGCACATGCATTTAGGCACACTGCTCAGATACAAGGGAAGACTCACTATCTTATAGAAACATTCAGATTAAATCCATCTGAAGAATTTGAACTGAGAGAGTAGCATCTGCTAATGCCTAATTACAGTTCCAGTTAAGCACATGAACACTTCACTTTTCTTCACTCTTCTTCACACTCTGCTCTTCCTTCAAATGATCTGATCTTTATTCGCACATAACACTCACACACTTCACATTTCATATTCATCAAATGAGATAAACAATCATGTAGGAGTTGAGAAAATACAATACCACAAACCCCAAAGATCACCTACATGCAAATAACCTGTCACAAAAGAAGAGATGGAGACAAACAAGCAAGATTTCTCTGAAAACTGAAAATGTATATATCAGAGAGAATGAGAGAATGAATTGATATGAAATACAATGGGATCAATCCTTATAAAAAGGAGATCATGCAAACCCTAATAAAACCCTAATAGAAGCCCTAATAGGATAACATTTAATAATTAATATAATTATTAAATGTCACTTTATGCAAACTAACATGAAATCTTAAGAAGGGAATAAAGGTAACTTAATGAACATATTTAAGTTAAGACCTTTACTCTAACACCCCCCCTTAAGATGAGCAATAGTGTAGCTACAAACAAATGCAGAAAAGCAAAGGTAACTACAATGCAAGAAGGCAAACATGGGTCCCAGCAACTAGGCTAGATCAGGTACCCAAATACAACCAAATCTCTGTAAAATGGAGAAATAGAGAAAACCTCATGGGAAAAAGCTCTACTCCAAAAAGAGAAGAAGAAAGCCAAGAAGAGACATCACTAAAGCAGAAGAAGCTGCAAACAACTGTCGAAAGATGACTGCTATGGTGCTGAAGAACCTTCGCTGAAGATAGGATGATCAGGAACAAGAAGACAATAATCTGCATAACTGCCCATATGACACTACTCGAATCAGATGGCAAACAAAGGCAAACACCTGGAACGAAGATACAGATGGCACAAGAACCAATAGTCTGAAACACTGATCAACTGAGAATGGAAGATTTCTTCCAAGGTGAAACCAAGGAAGCATTAGCATGAACAGTATAATACCCCCCCATAATGGTGAACTGGGAGCTTGATAGATCAATTGAAATGTTGTGCAACACCCTGTAGTGCATGAAGAAGATACAACATTTGAAAGTGCACAAGAAAGCACCTGCAACTGAAAAACTGGTGTGCAAAACAAAGCACACATGCATGAGGCTGGAATCATATGGATCCATGGTCGTCATGGAGGGACACTCACCGGACAAAGGTGTGATGGAAAACAAAGGCAAAATACATAACCCCCCATGGTATGGATTCAATGTGGTCGTGGAGGGATACTCACTGGAGAAAGATGTGATGGCAAAACAAAGGCAAACTACACAACCCCTCATGGCACTTTATAATATCAGTGCGAGTACAAAATATGGCACAACCTTATGTGCAAAATCCCTAAAAGATGCATGTACAACAGTGTGGCACTTTATCTCGGTGCGTTTACATAAAAGATAGCTTACAAATGATGCTCAAAAATGTCCTCAAAAGACAAAATGCTGGAAATACATGAAGAACAGCCAAAAACGAAGCATCCCATGCAAACAAAATGTTTCCAAGAGCAAATATGTCCAAGTAATCCACCAGAGTGTGAAAAAATAAATAACTGAATAAAAGATACCTGGAGTGAAATCTGGAAAAATGGCATGGATGAAACTGAAGAGCCCTGAAATATGGTTCCAACGCCGATGAGATTGTAAAAAATGGAGAAACTGATCAAAAGTTATGAGCTTGAGACTGAAAGAAGCCCCTTTGTCTTCAACTGGCTGTAGAATGCACCAACAGAAAAATCACTAAAAAATAACTACTCCATCAAAAAATTGGGATTGCCAGCTTTCCAGTGATATCTTGTTTGCCAATTTTTGACACCGTGGCAGAAAGTTATGGGAAAAAGAAAAAAATAGCTCGATTAGGGCATTGTGGGGTACATCAAATGCTAACCGGGCGCAAAAGTGGAGCCCCTGGGTGCTAGCTCTTGGTCGGTCATATGACCGCGGGTGGCTCAAATGCAAAAAAAAAACTCGCCACCAGGTGGGTGGCGGGCGGGCTGGGTGGGGGTGGCAAGAGGTGGCGGCGCCGGGGGCACCACCACTCAACCTAGCACCCGACGGTAACCATATGGCTGCGGGTGAAGGACAGTGGGGGCGCGGGGTTAGGGAACTGGCAAGCAGTAACCGCCGGCAGGAGGAAAAAGCAGTGGCTGGGGAAAGTCTAAATATGCCGGCGGGAGAGTGGAGGGAGGTCGGCGATCGACGGAATACGCCGGTCAAAGACCGATAGAACTGACGGATATGACAGTTTTGTGGTACGAATGTATCGTAGAGATTTGTAAATAAAACCCCCCAAATATGATAAATCCCCCAAACAATAATATTTACAAATAGCCCGAAAAGGATAAATATGCAAAACATAAAAAATTAAATAATTTTTTATTCTGCAAAATCGTACCTGGCCCTGGGTGGGCCGTACGGCCGCCCAGGTAAAAAAAATTTGCCTCAAATTTTGACTTTGTCCAAAATGGATGAATGGACAGTCGATTTAGGGGTTTTGGACTGCTGCGGACGCAATGGCAATATCCGTTTGAGCTGAAAATGTTTCAAAATTGCAGGTGTGCCCTAGATCAAGAAAACAAGCCCCAAACCCTTGAAGCTCCAAGAATCTTCACAACAAGAACAAGAAGCAGCAGGTGTGGAGCTCTGATACCATGTAGGAGTTGAGAAAATACAACACCACAAACCCCAAAGATCACCTGCATGCAAATAACCTGTCACAAAAGAAGAGATGGAGACAAACAAGCAAGGGTTCTCTGAAAACTGAAAATGTATATATTAGAGAGAATGAGAGAATGAATTGATATGAAATACAATGGGATCAATCCTTATAAAAAGGAGATCATGCAAACCCTAATAAAACCCTAATAGGAAAAACCCTAATAGAAGCCCTAATAGGATAACATTTAATAATTAATATAATTATTAAATGTCACTTTATGCAAACTAACATGAAATCTTAAGAAGGGAATAAAGGTAACTTAATCAACATAATTAAGTTAAGACCTTTACTCTAACAAATCACTCATATATATCCACAACAAGTAATTACATTACTTTATGTCAGATTGAGCAAAATAGAATGAATGCAAACTGTCAGCCCAAAAGAATAAAGATTATTAATGTGAAACAATCAAGGTTAGACACAACATAGTAGAGACCCAAAGCAATATCCTCGAACACAAAAAACCTTCAAATATTTTTCCTCAAAGATCCACAACACGCTATAATCACCCTATCAGTAATGAACATGAAAAACATGAACACGCAAGAGAAAATCATGGAGCGCGAGCACAACGATCAATGTAGACGTGCAACATAGATATAACATGATCTAGAAATGTCCATGAACACCATAGAAACATACGCAACAACTCAGATTACCAAAATCACATTATCTTCTTCTAGGAACACCAACTTCAATAACATAATAACTGTCGGAACATAGAAACTCATAACTTGCTCAAATCTTCATGCACACCTCTGAAACTTTCGGTGGATAAACTAGATAGACTTGAAAAAAAACCCTTTAATCCACAACTTCTCACCATCAACATACTGAACTTTCCATCATACTAATCTTCACTGTTTCATAGAAAATCTAATGCTTATTTTATTGCAATTTTCTCAATATCCTAGACAAATACAGTCTGAAAGACATTAATGCTAATAGTGTTGGCATCAATGAAAACCACATATCAACAACATATACACAACATCCAATATGATGTTGATGTCCATTGTAGGAAGGACACATCCTAGGACATGAGTATCAAATGATTAAGAAACTAGCGGGATGATGGGCTAATGAAACCAAGAGCTGACCAACTTGTTTACCTACCTAGACTTAAGATCCCTACATTTTAGTTTTACACTTTCCAAGATTTCCTTACTTGTTTCCACTTTTTTTTCTACAGGATGAAGATGATTATCAACTTATTATGAATGGATATTTATTGTGAGTGAAAGAGAAATGTGACAAGTAACTTTGGAATTTTCTAGAATATTTTAATATTTTGGTTGTTTTTGTTTTGAGGGTGTTTTTTGATCCTTTTGAAATTTTATGTGATTTTTTTGGTTTTCAATTATTTGAGGTTGCTTAGCGCTTTTGAAGTTTTTTCAATGTTTTTGTGTTTTCAATTTTCAAATGTTTTGGGGTTTTCCAAATTTCAACTAAGAACCTAACATAAAAGACTATCCGAGGGGCCTTGAGGGGTGATCAAAGATTAGCCTTACCTATGTTATACACATGGAAGCCTCATAATTCGACATGGTTATTATATTTTTGAGGGTAAAAGCAAGAAGTTGGGTCCACGAAGAGGGGAATTTCCGAAAAAAAATCCTTCAAGAAATGTGTACGTGTTATTAAAAACTCATATGCATTATGCTTTGGGTACTCGAGCCTAAAAACAAATGCATATGCGTTATGCTTTGGGTACGCACTAATAAATGCGTACACACGTACACATTTTACAACATGTACGATCCATTTATTTATAAAATTAAATACCTTTTAGAAAGGCATATGCATTTTAAAACACATGCTGCAAGTGCCTCTGTAATTTTTTCAAAAACTGTTCTTACCTTCCTTTGTCCAGTTGAATAGAATATTATTCTTTAGCATGGTTGTAAGTGGTTGTAACAAAGCTACAATGTTAGGAATGAGCCTCCTAATGAAATCAATCATGCCTAGGAAACTCTGCAAACCTTTCTTATGTGTAGAAAATGGTAAAGCTAAAATAGTTGTGATTCTTTATGGGTCAATGGTGATACCATGTTTTGAAACAATATGAACTAGAAGCTTTCCTTCATGGACTGCAAAAATGCTCTTTTGGGGGTTTAATGACACCCCGTACTCTTTGCATCTTTCAAAGATCTACCTTAAATACACAAAGTGTTTGTCAGCTTTCTTTGAAAATATAGTAATATAATCTAAGTACACAAGAACAAATTTATTATTAAGGCCCTGGAAGGCCACATGTCCATCACTCTTTGAAACATTTCCCTTGCATTAGACAATTCAAAGGGCATCTTTTTGTAAGCCATAGTACCCCACTTGGTGGTAAAGGTTGTTTTATACTATCAAGATCTGATTGTACCCTAAATGGCCATCCAACAATGAGAACCTCTCTGAACCTAAAACAACCTGCAATATCTACTCCATTGAAGTGGCCTTTGCTTTTGTCTTAGTGGTTTCACGTTGGGTTCTAACTCAATTGTGCATTGAGCTAATTCAAGGTTAAAACCCTTAAGATCTCCATACTCCCAAGCGAATACATCACTGAATTCTTGGCAAAGAAGGACAAATGGTTTTTGTTCTTCTTTGGTACAGACTTTACCAGGCTTGAGAAGCTTGTCTCTGAATATTTCAATTGGCTTGTAGTGCTCCTGCTTCATTGTGATGTTGGATTTGTCTTTTCTAACCTGAACATCAATGTTGAAAATCGATTCAAGGGTCACCAGTCCCTTAGGTAGATTATTGGACTTTAATTGAAAAATTTAGTTACCATATTGTTGCTCAGGCTTTTGTTGGTTTCCAATAGAAGATTTTGCTTCTTCTATCAGAAAACTGATAATTTTCTCATCGCTATCAAAAACCTGCCAACTAACATTGTTATCTGGTACAAATGGTCTCACGGCCACCTTTACATATTATTGTACCTCAACATTATGACTATCAATCGATATGTCATATGGTGAACCTATAGCAACAATTTTATTTGCCTCTTTACTCAAACTTCTAGGAATAGACAACAAATTAAGAGAATCAAATTCTTCTATTAAATCCCAAGTTTTGTGCTTATATAGCTTTGACAAATCATTTTCAGTTACATTCAGGTTTCTTACCTGATTTGTTATTAGCTTAGAATCACTGAATACTTGAAAACATTTGATACCTTTCTTTCAATCCCACTCTAAGCCATGAATTAACAATTCGTACTCAGCTGTAATATTTGAATAGTTGAAAGCAAAGCAAAGTGTTGAAAAATACTTCTCTCCTTCAGGTGATATTAGCATAGCTCCTCCACCAACACCTAGTTTACTCCTTGAACCATCATATTATAAATTTCAAAGATAATTAATCTATTGTTCTAGCTATTTTTCCTCTTTGACCAGATTTGGAACAATCACATCAGGCTCCCTAATCATATAAAATCCCAAACCCACTTCATCCATATGACTGAATGGATCAACTTCATGATTCTTGACTGCCCACTCATCTATGTTTATGTCAGGTATTCCTTCAATGGGTACACTATGGTCAAGGGTCATGGATTGATCCTCATACTCATGGATGGCTAGGTTTGCATTTATAGGATTTGAAACATAAGGCTCAATATGGTCTTTAGCCTGTGGTTCTGATTCAACAGTCACTCTAGTACCATATCTGGTCTTGAAACACATATGTGACCAATCTTATGACAAATAACCACCTAACTTTTTTGTAAAATCTCTAGAAAGGAAAATGGCAAAGAACAGTGGCAGATCAATGGCATATATATCTTTTGGAATTGAAAAGTTGGGACAAGCATGCAAGGTAAGAGGAAAATTTTTGATAACTCCAATAGACTTAATGGTTGTTACATCTAATTGGACTACCCCTTTTGACAATGGCTCATATTCTAGTCCTAACTTATCTACCAGTTATTTGGGAATAACTGAGCTTCTTGCTCCTGAGTCTAACATGCAATTATGCACTATACTATCACCAATAATCAGACTGACATAAAAAGGTGGTGGCTTTACCTCTAAAGCTAGTTGTTCAGTCTTCACTTCTGGACTGTTTGCAAGAACTTTAGGCTGCTCCTTAGTGGATTCATTAGAAATTGATATCTTAGCTAAAGCCTCTTTCATGCTTTCTTTCTACCTAGGAAGATGTAAATCATCTAACATGGTCATGCTAATTGTGCCTTTCCTCATATGCTCAACAATATTAAAAGCAGTACCACTAACCTTTTGTTGTACTTTTGGAACAGTGGGCTCTGCTTGTTTTTCTTCAGGCTGAAATTGAGTCTTTTGTTGTTCCTTAGCTGCTATAGGTTGTCCTCTTGGTAAAATTTGAACATTCTGGGTTGTAGAAGGTTGAACTTGCCCCTGTTGGGCTATAGAAGTTTGATTTTCTTGCTGAACAGTTTGTTGTTTATCTTTTTCTGCTTGTTGTTCACTAGAAACAACTTGTTGTCTTAGGTCATAACTCTCTTTTTTGACCTCGTATTGGCTACAATGGAGGTAGATGAATCATTTTCCCCTTGTGCACGATTAACTCCACAAAATTCACTACATTTCTAGTTCATCATGGCAACATCAAGATCATTCTATTGTGTTTGATTGTCTTGCTAATTATTTTTCTCCTTTGTTGTTTTCTTAGAAGTAGTAAAACTACTCTGCACCATAAGAGCCTGATTAATCACCTTGTTCATACAGGTAGCCTGATTATGAGGTTGATTTTAGGGATAACACCATACATAATCTTGTGCCAAATTTTTATACATAGGTACAAGCTCTTTAGAAGAGCTAGCAACATTCTGATTATATGACTAATTAGGCCTAGTATTAAAATTTATTTTGTGTCCTTGGTAGTCAGCTTGATAAGGCGGTCTATTTGCTTGAAAGGGTGTCTGATAAGGTTTTGAATTTTGGCCTTGCTGATTCTTGAGGCTCACTAAGTCTTTGCTAACTATTTGCAGCAATTTGACCATTTCTTTTTGGGTACCTCTAATTTCCTATTGGGCTCCTCTAAGCTCCTGCAATTCTGAATTTGCTGGAACATCATTGTTTTGAATGAATGCTTTAAATCCTAAGGCTAGAAGATCAATTAATGGGGCTATAGGAGGTATTTGAATAGACATCAATGGCTGAATACCAGGGAAAATAGGCATAGGAGGCCTGGGTGCAATTTTACTAGCCTGAATTAAATTGTTCTTAGCCCTAATAGAAATTTCAAATGCTCCCGACAATGTAACCCCACCCATAGATTGTATCATCACAACAATATCAATATTTAGTGCTCTAAGATAATACAAAAAGGCATGATTGGGTTTAGGCCTTACCGTTGCTAGGATTTTGCTCCAAGATTTTTGGAATTGAAAGTTGAAATCTGTCATCTATTCTTGTGGTGCTCTCTTAATAGTCACCATTTTCTTGACTAGAGATAGATGATCAAATTTATCAAAAAAAATATTTCTTAACTTGTCTCCCAAATCATCCCATGATGCAACAGTATTCACGGGTAAGCCTCTGAACCACTAGAGTGCTTTTCCTTTGAATGAAGCTTCCAAAAGCCTCAACACCACATTCTCTTGTGTAACATGATGGACTCCACAAAGTGAAGCCACATCTCTAATGTGCTCAATCGGTGTAGTCTGATCTTGACTAGTGAAGATAGGTAGGATTTTTAGTGCAGACATTGGTATATCATCTTGGTACGAACGCATGTGCTTTGGTCATCAGAGCTGCTTGAACTCACAGATTTGATACTTGTAAAATTCACACA
The DNA here is from genome assembly GCA_007115665.2 of Sequoiadendron giganteum. NCBI lineage: Eukaryota > Viridiplantae > Streptophyta > Pinopsida > Cupressales > Cupressaceae > Sequoiadendron > Sequoiadendron giganteum. The sequence goes on from CM021108.1 coordinate 189,907,760, forward strand.
AGACGAACTACTCAAAATACAGGTACAAAACTTGAAGGCCTGAGATTGGGAGGAGTAGAATGAGACCTCAGTGTTGATCATGATCTTGATTTGCTCAATCTCATTCTTGTTGTTATGTCTTTTCTCTTGGGAAATGAAAGTTGTAGGTACTCAAAAGGGCCAGCACTTCCTCTTATCTGAATTATTCTCATGTGTTGCTCGAATAAATCTGCATATAACCAAAATTAACGGTCTCCAAATAAATATTTTAAACCTCTGATAGGTAAATACTGCTATAAATTCCAAAACAATAGTTTGAAAGCTTAAATTCTTTCTCTAAACTATGATTCAAAGTCTCACTGGGCGTGCCAAAAAAAATTATCAATAGTATTGCACCCATGTGCGAAAGCAAGGATGCCTTGCAATCCTATGTAACATGGGAATACTTTCAGGTTGTGGGTACCCTATGTTGAAAGTACACCTCCGGATTATGGGTCAGCTTCCCTTAAGTTTTTCACGGCCATAGAGCAAAGTTTCTCTTGAAGTTTCTCCAAATGACAAGTAAAGAATGAGTGATGATTAGGGTTTTCCTTGGTGCTTTTACCATGCCAATTCAAATGATTAATATTTTTGACCCTTGTTTCTAAAAAAAATCATTGTGTATTATTATGTCGAGGTATTGACTTCTAAGTCAATAAACCTAGTGATATGGATGGAGCCTGTGAAGCTAAGGAAGGGGTCAAGAGACATAAGGAGTATTATATATTTTTTCAAAAAATATTTTGTTAAGCCCCTCTTATCATTGTAATGTTTTATTTGACATTATTAAAACAGTTGTATTGATTATTTTAAATAATTGTTAAAATAAATTATTTTTTGAAGGGGAAGTGAGCTTAAGTTACTACTCATGCAAAAAAGGATATTTGAAGGTGGAACTGAGACTTCCACATGTAGTTGCAGATTTTGGATATTCCCTTTGACTTTTAGTCAAACTAGATTCATTTCTAAGTTCACTTGAGTCAAGTGGATCATCATGAGGAGTTTAGAGCTATTTCAGTGTAGATTATTTCAGTTTTGCCCCCCTTTTTCTAGGGTTTTTTTATTTTTCTCGTGAGAAGCATGCATTGCTTTTTCTCACTTCTAGTTAGCTTGGAGTTCCATCTTTTGGGCACATTATGCATGCCATCATTGTATTTATGAAAAAAAGTCCTTTTTTCCTCAGTTCTTATTTTTCATCTCTTCTGGCATACCTTTTATAGAGAGACTAAGATTTGTAACTCATTATATATTTACAGTTTAATATATAATTGTTGAGAAATATGACTCAAAGTTACTAGCTTCATCAGCTTCCTAGAGCAATTTTGTTTTCCTCAATCATCGGCTTGAGTTAAGTCACCAGTTTTCAAGTTTTTCTAACTGAATTCATGGGGTTCTAAAGGTTCATAACCTCCTGACTTAGTGATTGTGAAGTGAAGGCAATTTTCAGCATGTCGTGACTTTTGAGAACTTCACAACCTCTAACTTGAGGTTTGAAATTTCAAGTTTTGAGCGACAAAGTGATCCTTCTATAGTTGGAAAGTCGCGAGTTTTAGGAAATTCCTAGCCTCCGATGGAGGTTGTGAAGTTTGGTTTTCTCCCAACTTGGCGAACTCATTACCGGCATGTCACGGGTTTTGAGAAACTCATAACCTCTAATGTTGAGGTTGTGAAGTTTGGTTTTTCAATGACAGCAACATAACCGATGGATGGTGGGACTGGTCCATGTGGAAGGTGAATTCAACCATATAGAAGCGACTTGGATGTCGATGAATGTGGGAACCACTTGGAGAGTTGGGAATTAATATTTAAGTCTTTTCTAGGAGACTTTTTGAGAATATTGTAGATTCCCCATTGATGCTCCAGAATTGCACAACTGTTGTACGCGTGTCTTGGTGGACCTCTCACCATGGTAAGCGGATGTGGGACTCAATAGGATGGTGGATCATATTGAAGGCCGACATGTGACAATGATGTGGAGGATAGATGACATGTGGGCCCATGTGCTTAGTGAACCTTGGCAAGACGATAATAAATGTCTCTTTGATTGGGCAGCATGGTGTTAGGTGGATAACCCTAAGTTCAACACTAGAGATTTGTTCAACTACTTATGTAACAGACATAAATGTTGGATGATGGCATGTGGCTCGAGGTGTAACCCTAAAGGGGTGTGGTAGTTGAACAGTTGGTGAAAGAAAGAACGTCTCTCTTGGAGTCGAATTGTGCAGGAAGAGTGTGATGGTTGCCAGGCTTGGAGCATAAACGAAAAAGGCCAAGAGGCTAGGTAGCCATGAGCCAAGAAAGAGAGATGAATCTTGTAGAAGGTGAAGGCCAAGCGGATGTGTGACAATGAGCTTGAGAGGACGGTGTTCAAGCCATGAGGCTATGTAGCCGAACGAGATGTCTCTCACTGAGAGATAGAAAAAGAATAAGGGTTATGTTGTTGGATATTCTCCTGAATGGAACAAGATGAAACTATGTAAAGGCCGTGAGCTTGAATTGTAGTGTAACTATTTTTTGTTGTTGAATAATACAATGGTGATTTGGGCTTTTGGAGTGTGGGAATTTTTACCCGAAAGGTTTTTCCCCATGTATATCTGTATGTTCATGTTTTTTGTTCCATCTTTGGTTGTTGGTTATGTTTGCTAAATTTGTTAATGGTGTTGTTGAAATTGGTTAAGCATTAACTTCTCTCTAAGGATTAATGTGGGAAATGAACTATCTCTATTTTTCCTTTATGGCATAGTAGTAAGTGTCTATGAGGTGATTTGAAGAAATTAAAATTACCAAAGGAACTACCGATCTTGGATGTTTCTATCTAAGATGTGACCCGCATAACTTCTCCAACAAGTGGTATCAGAGCTAGTAAAGGGAGTTCAAGTACTTTCCTGTTACCAATAAGTGGTACCAGATCCTTCTAGTTTTGTTCCTCCCTGAAGATGTTGGTTTTGGGTATTCCTTTTGTGAAGATTTCTTAGTCTGTCAAGCTTGAGGAAATTTGGAGGAATCGGCTGATGTATTGATCCTTTGATGAGTAGAATTTCTTTATTTTTTGTTTAAGTTTCTGAAACAACACACAACATGGAAGATGGAGAAGATGAAGAAACTTGAGTTAATCATATTGAAATGATGTGACCTGAAGCTTGTGAGTTGGCAACGGTATAACCCTCATGCATGAGGTGGAATATTATTGTATCTATGATTGTTTTGCAACAAGTTTTCATATTGGGTGTCTGTGTGAGAGGCTCCCTGGTGATATGGAGAAGTTTGGGTTGTTGTTTAGTCATGGAGTAATGTGCTTATGTTGGGTGTTTTTCCTGTTACCCCAATTACAAGTAGGCTATGGAGTTGATCATTGGATGGTCTGGAAGACTCTCAAATAGCCTATCTCTCTTGAATGCATGTGCATGTTGGTGGTTTTGGAGTTGGCTTGAAGTTCCTAAACTATTGTTTCCTTTTAAGGATGCTTTGTGTAGACACCGAAAATTCTTCTAGGCCTGCGAGTACCACTTTCGACATAATTTTCTAATGTCCATGGTCATGATTAAATAATGTTAATTATTTAATTATTTCCTAAACACATATTTTTTCTATTAATTAAATAACCTTTTAATTATTTGATTAATTCATTATATGACCCTTATTCAACTTTGATTAATTAAACAAATCATATTTATTTAATTATTTCGCTAACTAATTAACTCTCTTTCTTAATTAAATAATTTATTATTTAATTAACCCCTTTCTCATATTTCAACTATAATTAATTATTCCTTATTTAATTATTCAATTAATCCTTTTCAACAGTCAATTAAATAAATCATTATTTATTTAATTAAATATTTTAATTTCGAATGTTGAATTAAATTAAGATTTAATTCATAATTAATTGTGTATGTCACATTCTTCTATCGTCCAATTATCTAATTATTCACTCACCATCTGACTCAAGATCTATTTAAATCCGTCAGTTATCTCTGGATTCGATATCTGATTGTCTCTGTGAAAGGACTCTCTGTCACAACCAGTTAGTTAACTAGTTCTAACTCATATGCATGAACATATTTATTAATTAAATATCTTTATTTAATTAATTAATTCATGTGTTCATTCGAACATATTATTCTTTGAGTTCTAACTTTATCCTTTCATTCAAAGTCTAATTCTTTTATTTCCGAAGACTAACCATTGAAGATTAAATCATTTATTTAATCTTGAACTCTTGTTCTTAAATATTTTCGAACAGTCTTAACACCAGATTAAATTATTATTTTAATTTAATCTTTATCCTGCAAAATTTCCTAATTCACGTTCTAACTGACACAGAACTCACATCGCATGGCATTCATTAATCTCAATCGTTGATCTCTCTTTGAAATCTGAGCCGAACATTCAAAAAAAAACTTTCTATAAATTGACTTGTCATTGTCATTATTCCTCCTCCCGAAATCAATACTTTTGTGAAGAAATTTTAATCTTTGATATTTTGCTTAGACAATACATCTAGGCTATGCTTGCATACATACAAAAAATGTGAGGGCAAGAATACTGATACTGAAAAATGGAGAAGGACAATCAAGATAATTCAAAGAGGTGGATTGATATTCGGTGAGATTGTTTCATATTATCGTTTTTATCGTTTTAGTTTATTTACTTCATTCTTTATTATTTGATTTAGATTTATTCTTGTTAGATTAGATTTAATCATCTTATTGTGCAACAATTCATTTCATCTACGTCACATTCGATGAACCCGACATGAAGCACACTTCAAACTTTGCGACTCCTTTCCGTTTTGCCATTTTTTATTTTGCAGATATCGTACAACAAACTGCATCTGACTGAAGAAATGACACATCTGAGTTTGTGAACCGCATATGAAAAATCATGTGACGCATCTACCAACACGAGCTGCATCTGTGGAATTCCACAACGCATCCGAATGTGAGTTGAAACGACGCATCTACTTGGTAAAACTTTTCATTTTTTTATTTTCGTGTTTTTTATTTTTCTTTTTTACGTTTTATTTTTTTTGTTTTCACTAATGTTTTGTTTGCAACTATGTTTAGGAGGATAACATTTTTTTTCAAGATGAAGTGTAGAAGAATTAGAAAAAAAAAAAAATCTTTTTTTTTGCATGCAGGACCTTTTGTGGAAGACATTTTATTTTTTTTATTTTTTTTAAACTTTTGTGTTTGGTAGATTAAATAATTGTCATTTGGATTAAAATTTATCAATGTTTACTTTGTCTGGTGTGAAAACACATTTTGTAACCCTTTACGATTCGGTATATCAAAGTATCCTCTCCCCTTGTGCATTTGTGTGAACCTGGGTGTAAGAGAAACGGTTAATGACTCTAGAACTTGGGCCTGTCTTGGTGGGAAAAAGTACTCACCCCAAGATGACTCCAAGCGGTAACACGCTTTAGCCAGCGACTTCCACCCAGTATATAAAAGTGGATTTTTGGGGGAAACCGTAGAAATCACGCTCATTGTTCCAACGATAAGGGAATAAATGGTCTCTCGTCATACTGGATGGTGCCCCATGAAAGGAATGCCCTTACTAAAAACCATGTTGTAGTTTTTCCAAAATCATATCTATTTGTTGGTGCTGTAGGTTCAAACCTGTGAAGTCGTCTTACATTCTTACGATTCATGTGCTAAGGTGAGATGTATGCCATGGGAGTTTCATGGGTATAGTAGCTTGGTTTCCCCATATAAGTGAGTGTCGTGGAGGGGAGCCAATGGGGTCAAGCTACTACTCATCTGCCTTGAATATGCATAGCTGGATTTATCCAAGTAAGAACTCAGTAATTACTATCCAACATAGCCTAGGTTGTAATTGTCTTATAGTTTTAATAGATTTAACACATCAAATTGAAAACACTTTGTATTCTGGGATTTTTTTTTGTTGTATTCGTCAAAAACTTGATCATTAAACTGAGTCAGTCGTAACATTATCTTCAAAAAATCGTAATTGTCAAACAAAGTCGCAACTGTCATATTTCGAACCGCATGTGTCTTAGAGAGTCCCAACTATTCAACTAAACACCGCATGTGTCTGTCAACAAATTCAGTTTCACACAGTCTAGTTTCTGAGTCGTAATTGTCTTATTTCGAGCCGCATGTGTATCTACGAGCCACAACTGTCAAAACTAAAAACCGCAAGTGTCTATCGACAGGTTTAGTTTCACAGAGTTCATATTTCCAAGCCGCATATGATTTACGATTCGCATCTGTCAGAGAAAGTCACAATTTCCTGTCAACATTTGAAACCTAGTTTGGTCAATTCACTGCATCTGAAAGGTGAACCACAATTGACTATCAGCAGAGAAATTTGAGAAACTGTAAACTTAGTCCGAAAACAAAACTGTCTTTTTCACTTTTGTTTCTTACGATCAACCTTGGACAAAAATTGGAATATTTTTTTCTCAAAAACCTTGCATTATTAGGTATCATCTACATCTTAGTCATAGTCATCCTAAGTTACACACATTTAGACACCCCATAGGAAGTTGCATATCGTAGAATAGAATAAATTTCCACGTCATTGGATACGTTCATGCTCTGATTTGTAATTATCATTGAACCTAGTCACTGTTATCCTATTAGTGAATCTTTCGAGCTCAATAGTCTAGTTTGGGAAATTCGCCTTGTCAGTTGTCTTTGTCCTACAATCAGGTTCCTTGGTAAAGTTAGATCATTGCTTGGATTTATTCCATAGGTGGTAGGTTATACCCATCTTAGAATCATTTACCATCATAGTCTACTCAAAATTTCACATATTTTCCATCCTGGTATATGTCATCTTAGTATACGTCATTTTACAAATCTTTAGCAACATCCTTTATATTCGAAAAATCCAAAAAACATAGAAATAGGACATATCAACTTTTACACATAGTTTGCATTACCTCATTTTGAGCAACTTTTCATGGTTCAAACAAGGTCTAAGAAGAAACATAGAGCAATGTTAGACCCTAACTAATTTTTCAATCCTTTTGAAAATCAACCATCAGAGAAAGAGAGACCACACAAAAATTTGCTTGAAAAACACGTCACTAGAGACACACATGGACAAATTTATGTTGAAGGCATAGACGTCGCCGTCCAAGATCCTAAGTTTGCATCCTTTATGGATGAGTGTTTGGAAAATAATCCCCAATGATATCTATCAAAGTTGCTAGTAGAAGGTGCCACACTACCACCAGGATTTGATATTCACACTTTGAAAACACCATCTACTCAACCAACAAAAACTATTACGTCAAGTGTTTTTGTTCCTCAAAATACCGCAGCAATATCAACTAGCATACCTAATCAAACATCATCAATTGTAAGCACAATCCATTTTAACATAACACAAGGTTTACAATTTTCTGTGGAAGCAACTTCATCAAACCCCTTTGGCACAAACACTATTGGTAAGAGATCTAAGGTAGGCATGAATATTCCTATACCAAATCAGAACATTTAGACAAGAAAAATTCCTATACCAAATCAGAACATTTAGATAGGAAATATTCCTATACATAATCAAAACATTCAAATAGAATATATACCCTTGCCAAATCACAATCCATCATAGAACATAGCATTTCAGAACACCTACATTGATCAAAACAATGCAAACAACATGTCCTTGAAACAAGTAGATGTTCTCCAAAATCAAATCCAAATGCTTCAATAATAGATGGACAACATGTCTATGTCAGGAAAATGAACTATCTCAATGCAAGATTTATGTCCATGTCCTTTTGACAAAGCGCTATACATGACACCCTTCCCATACGGATACATTATACCAAATTTTCCTAAGTATAATGGAAGGAGGAATCCTTTAGAACACATTAGATAATTCTCTACAACATCCATGGAAATATAATATGACCCCACATACTTGATGAGACTATTTTCGTGAACCCTTGTCAGGATAGCATTGGAATGGTTCTCTAAATTACCATATGGCATACGATCCTGGGGTGAATTAGCTGAGAAGTTTGTCGAACACTTTTCCTTTAACATAGACAATGAAATAACCATAGCTACCTTGTGTCACACAATGCAAGACGAAGGTGAAACTTTCACCACTTTCTTCCAGAGATGGAGAAGTTTAGCTAGTAGATGTCTAGTTGAAATACCAGAAAAATAAAAAGTCATGATATTCCTTGAAAATATTAATCCAAAAATGAGAAGTGACTTAAGGGTGGATTGTTGTACTTCATTCCTAGACTTGGTACAAAAGGGCATCATCCTTGAAAAAGGCCTTATTGACAACGGAGAAATTAAAGTACCAGGTAGAAACCTAGTTGTTCAACATCAAAATGCTCCCAACGATAGAAACAAGTTCTGGTCTAGAAACAAAAATGTTACAAATGATGATATTGTTGATGCTAAGACCATACATGCAGGACCGGTCATCACACTTAGAGGTTACAATCCTAATCAAGACATGACGAGTAATCCAGATCAAACAACAATGACCACAAAGGAGATTTCCTAAACGTGAATTTACCCCTTTGGGGCAACCAATTGAGACAATTTTCAAAGAACTGATTAAACATGATCTCCTAAAACCATTGGAACCAAGAGAGTATGATCCTAGACAAGCTAAACCCTCATGGTGGGATGATAACACCTATTGTGAATACCATCAAACAAAAGGACATAACCTACAACAATGTCGACAACTGAAGAATATCATACAAGACTTTGTTGAAGACAGAACCATAGAGGTCAATGGGCATAAACATACCAAGAACAGTGATCATAAGGTCTTCACAAACCCATTACATGACCACGCAAAAGGAAAAGCCTCTAGTTCGGGAACTAAGAATGCTACATCATCCAATTATAAAAATACCAAGTATGACTATGGAAAAGGGATGATCATAAATCACCTCTGAGTTGCAAATGAAAATGTCCATACCATCACCATTAAGAAGCATCCTGAATGTGTTGTAAATACACGTAGAACTAAGATAACTCTTCTAGGTCCTTCTTCTAGCCACCTATGCAGTCCTCCAAGTGTAAGCACAATCTACTTGATCAACTGAGCAAGACCCCAACATAGATATCCATTTTGGAACTATTCAATTTATCACCTAATCATTGAGCCATTCTCGACAAAGCCTTACAAAGCACGACTATCCCTACCAACTTAGATGTCAATCATTTTGAAGAAATGGTAGGATACTTAACCAACTCCCATCATGCCACATTTTCTCAACAAGATTACTCAATAGAAAAGACCTATCATAATGACCCATTACATCTTGAAGTCATAGTCCATCAAACGAAAGTCAGACGAGTCTTGGTAGATGGAGGAGCAGCTTTGAACCTTTCTACCCTAAAACTGGTTAAGGCATTAGGATTCTCAGAAGCATGCGTAGATACCTCTAAGACTATAGTCATCAAGGCTTACGATGATGAGGAAAGATCATCCAAAGGAGTTGTCACACTCCCTATCAGAATTGGCCCAGTAGTTATGAACACCAGCTTCCAAGTCTTGGATCTCATCCTTCCGTATAACCTTTTGTTAGGTAGACATTGGATACATGCAATGAAATTCGTACCTTCCACATATCACCAATGTCTTAAATTTCCGTATAATGGCACCGAGATCATGATTGATGGTGATCCAAATCCTTTTCAATATTGTACAAGCCTAAGGGAAATTCCACAATGACAGGTTCCAATTAATCAAGAAGCTTCATCATCCACTTTATCCCTATATGTTGATCCATCACATCTTGTCAAGTCCATTTCATTTAAACCACCATCATCCACTCCTAAGGTCGAGATCTAAGAAAAGGGTTGTGGAGAATATCACATGAAGGCATCTTATTGTGTCAGTCAATTGGTTCCACCTAAGGCATATGGTCTACCCATGGCAAATAGGAGACAATCCATAGTCACATTTCATGTTCCTCCTATAATGATATTGACAAAATGGGGAGAGTTAAGTGAAGAAGTTGTGGACATGGATGATATTACCTCCTGGTTATACCAGGAAGACAATGAATACCCCTCACCATCTTTTCAACTAGCTAAGGATCAATATGGAAAAGGATTTAAGATAATGCAAAGAAAAGGCTACGACGGACATAGTGGGTTAGGACTACATCAAAATGGAAGGACTGAACCGATCATTGTCTCACCATGACCAAAAGGCCTAGGGCTAGGGTTTCAACCGCTTAGAATTGGGTCTCCTAGTACTTCATCACCATTTCAAGAGGAAGTGAGTGCTTATGAAGACATCGAGATATCTCACGAACCACTTCCCCTAGTTTACGATGAATCCCCTGACTCAAGTGACTATGAATGGGATTCCCTTTCCTCTACTAGCACCATGAACCTAGATAATCTATTTGGAGAACTGGACCAAATGATAAAACCCATACCAAATCCATCTAGCCCTTGTAATAAAAAGCCCTTGTCCAAAGAAGAATGGCTTAAGCATTATTATTGGGAAACCCTTGATCCTGCATCTTGGGCACCTGACGAACCATCTTCCAATGACCTAGCCCTTACAATAGTCCCACATCAAAGTTTACCTACCCATAAGAAAAAGAAAAACAAGGAGTTAGTTCAAAACTTATGTGACAATTTCAACCACTCTATATTCACCTTGTTAGCTTCCACATTTGATAACTCTGATGATGACATGCCCCTCATATATCCCCAACTTATCAACTGGGATCAACAAGGTACACCCATCTTAGACATATTTGAGAACGATGAAGCAATAGCTGAGTTCTTGGGACTTCGAGAAGGCATACCAAGAGGGGATCATAAAGCTGGTTTTACCATAGACTTGGATGACAAAGCATATTTTGGGGAGTCTATTTACACCTCTAATCGCAAAAATGAAAATAAAAATAAAAACAATGAAAATGAGCAAAATGACAAGTCCCTAGGTGAAAATCGAAAGGTGCCTTTGGACTAATAAATAGTAAAAATAAAGGATGTATCCAAGGGAGAAAACCTCTCTAAAGCACCCAAGGATGGAGGTTTGAATATTCTCCCCGTTGCTCAAGAAAATTCATTGATGTTAGTAGAAGAGTCTGTTGAAGTTAACATAAACATAGAAGAAAACCCTCAGGTAATATACTTGGCAGCCTCTTTGACAGAGATAGAACGATGAGATTTTTAGGACTTCTTCACAAAGAGACAACTAAACTTTGCATGGTCGTATGCTTGCATGCTTGGGTTGGATCCAAACCTTATATTGCATCATCTACCATTACAACCAGGTATTAAGCCCGTCAAACAAAAGTTAAGGAAAATGCATCCACAGATTGCTCTACTGGTCAAAGTATAATTTAAGAAACTATTGGATGTTGGATTCATATGATCTATAGACTATGTAGACTGGACTTCAAATCTTGTGCCAGTGACTAAACCAACTGGGTGCATCCGTATTTGTACAAAATTTAGAGACATCAACAAGGCATGTCCTAAGGGTGAATTCCCCTTGCCGAACATTGATGTGATAGTATACCTTACAAAAGGATATGAGATGCTATCCCTCATGGATGGTTTCTCTGGATATAACCAAATCAAAATCGCAGTTGAAGACCAACACAAGACAGCTTTCACATGTCCATGGGGAACATACTGTTGGAATGTTATGCCTTTTGGGATTAAGATTGCAAGAGCTACTTATCAACGTGCAATGATGACTATTTTCCATGACTTTGTACATACTCTCATGGAAGATTATCTCAATGATATTATAGCTAAATCAGTAACAAGGGTAGATCATTTAAAGGTTCTAGACAAGATATTCCAAAGGCTAGAGAATTACAATGTCAGACTAAATCCAAAGAAATGTGTCTTTGGAGTGAAATTAGGGAATCTTCTAGGATATATCATTTCTAGAAGAGGCATTGAAGTAAATCCATAGAAGGTAAAATCTATTGTAGAAATGCCTCCTCTAGTCAGTATTGGTCAACTAAGAACACTACAGGGGAGATTATAGTCTATCAGGCGCTTCATTGTACAACTAGCAGACAAAATACATCCATTTCAATATTTTCTCAAGAAAGGAGTACCATTTGTGTGGACACCTAAATGTTAGGAAGCTTTCCAATATATCAAGGATTATCTACTCACTCCACCTATCTTAATGCCACCTACAGATGGGAAATAATTGATACTATACATTTCAGCAACTCAATCAGCATTAGGAGCTCTTCTCGCACAAAATGATGATCAAGGTCATGAAAGAGAAGTGTACTACATCAGTCGTACCTTGGTGGGATATGAATTAAATTATAGTAACATAGAATGTGCCTATCTTGCGGTAGTCTTTGCTACTCAAAAACTTCAACACTATATGCTAAACTGCCAAACCATGTTGGTCGCAAAGATTGATCCCCTCAAATATCTCCTAAGTAAAGCAACATTAACAGGCCGATTGGCTAAATGGGTGATGATACTTAGTTAATATGACACCTAATATGTGGAGAGGAAATCTACAAAAGGACAAGTAATTGTATATTAGTTAGCGAATGCACCCATGAAGGTAGACCATCCTTTAGTGGCAGATTTTCCTAACGAGTTTATCTTCAAAGTTGACACTAGAACCAAATGGAAATTATACTTTGACGGGTCACATACTAATCATGGTTCAGGAGCAGGCATACTATTTGTTACACCTCAAGGTGATACTATTCCTAAGTCATTTAGGATTGCTTTCCCTTGCACCAAAAACATAGCGGAATACGAAGCCTTAGCGACAGGACTAAGAATGGCAGCTCAATGGAAGATTAAGAGTCTACATGTTTATGGGGATTCAAAGCTAGTAGTCCAAAAAGTAAATGATGATTATGAAACTAAAGATGAAAAACTTTCCCCCTACAAATGCATGGCCAATAGTTTCAAGCAGTACTTTGATGACATTAGCTTTCAATAAATACCACGTATTCAAAATAGGGCAGCAGATGCTATCGAAACTGTGGGTTCCTTATTAGATATTTCGAGAAACATGCCTAAGTTCGAGTTTTTGGTCGAATAGTTGTTGGTCCCTGCCTATGATGTCCCTAATTCTGTGATGGTGTGTACGATTGTTGGTCCTACTTCCCCTTCATACAAAGACGTATTTGACTATCTGAATGACCAAACCTTACTGTTAGACTTGTCAAACAACCAATGTAGAACCTTTGTGCGTAAGTCAGCTAAATACACCATCATCAGAGATACCCTATATAGACATACCCAAGATAACACCCTAATGAGATGTATTGATGTTGAAGAAGCACAAGCAACCTTGCAAGCAGTACATGAAGGTATATGTGGATCCCATTCTAGTGGTCCTACTTTAGCCCATAAGATTATGAGATTAGGTTATTATTGGCCTACAATGGAAAAGGATTCATATATCTTTGTAAAGAAATGTCGATAGTGTCAGATACACGAAGATTTGATATGAGCACCAGCATGGGAACTTTGTATTATTACTTCACCATGGCCCTTTTCTCAATGGGGAGTTGACCTCATAGGTAAGATACACCCTCCATCATCCAATGGCCATAAATTCATCATAACCGCCACTGAATACTTCACCAAATGGATTGAAGCTATTCCCATGACATACATCACCGACACGCAAATATCCAAGTTTATCCTAAACTATTTCATTTGTTGATATGGTGTACCCCAATCCATTATCACAGACAATGGTCATCCATTCAAAAACCAAGTCCGCCATCTATGTGAAGAATTCCATATCAAACATCATTTTTCCACTCCATATTACCCACAAGGTAATGGCCAAGCCGAGGAATCTAATAAAACCATTGTCAGAATCCTAAAAAATAATATCAATGACGCTGGCCGTGACTGGCATCTACAAACTAATTCTGCCTTATGGGCTTATCGAACAAGCATTCGTACTCCCACTGGCACCACTCCATACTCCCTAGTATTCGGATCTGAAGCTATCTTACCTATTGAGGTTGAAATTCCTTCCCTGAGGGTATCCTGGAAAGGTCATATTGATGATGGAGAATACCATGTATCCAGATTACAAGAGTTAGAATTACTAGATGAACGAAGACATAAATCACTAGACCATTTGCAAGCATATCAAAATCATCTTCATCATAGCTATAATAGGAAAGTTCTAAATCGACACTTTGACATTGGTGACCTAGTTTTAATGGAGAATCCCAAGTATCAAGTTGAATGAGAAAAGCCAGGTAAGTTTGAACCTAACTGGTTAGGACCCTATATTTTCAAAGAAGCTTCTGGATCGGGACCGTACCAACTATCTACCCCTAAAGGGGAACCACTTTTGTCACAAATCAACAACCTTCATGTGAAGAGGTTCTATGCGTAGCTCCTGAGAGTCTTTCTCTTAATCAGAAAAATACAAAAAAATGGTTACCTTGATGAAAACCTGGCAAATAGACATCTTTGTAACACCAAAAAAATTGGAAAATCAACAAAATAGTAAAGAGAAATAATCCGTCTAATAGTGAGAACCACTTCTGTGGCACTATGAATAAGTACTATGGCGAAAACCTGGCAAACACGCGCCATGTGTAGTCAACTTCGCTCCTCCGTCTACCATCATTCCAATCAGACTTTTCACCTACACTCATAATAAATGGTTGTCTTATCCATTGTTTGGAACGATTGACATCAAGTCCACTCCATCACACTCCCCACTCCATCCTGTGTGTCTTATTCCCGACTGGGGGAAAATCCTCATTCTATGTCATGTGGAGCTTGTACATAACATTACACCATCAAAAAATGTCCTAAAAAAAGCTCAAAAACATCAGAAAATGTCCTAAAAAAAATCAAAAACATTACAAAACCCCAAAAAGGCAAAAAAAAACATATCAAAAATTCCAAAAATAGAGTCAAAGTCAGTCATGTTAAGTCAAACTATGTTGCCTCTGTGACTAGACGTAGGCAAGGCCATCAGTCGATGTGCCCTCGAGGCAATAGGTTTGTCTATCTAGGTTTCTCACGTCTCACACACATTAAAATCATGACTCTTTGTACATGTAGAAGTCATTGGTCATGTCGAACTATGAGGTATCTGCATGTACAACATAGGCAAGGCTAATCAATCGATGAGCCCTCGAGACTGCACTAGGTCAGTACGATAGGGTTTGTCACATTCACTATCAAATATGTTTCATATCATCAACTTAAGTACATATTTTCAGTCAGTTATGTCAGTTAAAGTTTGGTTAAACTACGAGGTATATGTGTGTACAACATAGGCAAGGCTAATCAATCAATGAGCCCCCGAGGCCACATGAGGTCAGTCCTTTAGGGTATATCATCTCAAGTCATACACTATCAAGGAATCAAAAAAAGTCATGCATTAACAAGGAAAACATGTCAAAACTGTCATCAAGTCAAAATCAAACACACTATCAGAGTGATCAACTTATGTCTTAAGCAAGATATGTCTTTCTTGTCAATGGAAATCATCAAATTTTCATAGCCTCATGCAGCTTGTCACATCAACGTCATCAGGCTCCAACGTCTTATACAACATGTGTCTTTCTGAAACCAGGCTTTGTCATGCCTTACATAGATAGTCACCAAGTTGAAACTAGACTCAATGTCTTATGTGGTATGTATCATCCCTCACATCGAGCTATGTCAAACATCAAACAATCCCACAAGATCAAGTTTTGGAAAATACTTTTATTTGGCTTTATGACTTTATATCTTATTTTGTCTTATCTTTCTATCGATTTGTGCATAAGTCTGGTTACTAGCTTTCTCAAGGATGTCCCTTGAAGGATCTAGAGAAGCAAGGATGTCTTAGGACTCTTTTTCTTTGACTGTTGTTTGTCAACTATCTTTTTAATTTTGGATTTTGATTCATGTTGCTAGTTTCCTCAAGGATGTCCTATCAAGGATTTAGAGGAGCAATGACGTCTCATGACCCATATTTTATTTGTTTGTTGTCTGTGGTTTGTCTAGATAAAATGACTAGAGCAATCTTGTCCTTAGTTTGAGTTACGACACTCCTTGTCTGTTTTTCAGAGGTGGATGAATTTGTACACTATGGTCTATCTCATATCATGGTGTGTACTATCCATTTGTGTCATGTCCCACCCAATGATGATAAAATTCAAAGCTTAGTATATATGGCAAAATATCGAAGATCATATGTTTTTCAATCAACCTTCGTTGTTTCTTACTAACATTTTTAAATCATCCATGCTAAAATTTCTCTTGTCCAACATAATGATAGACTCTCGTGACACAACAAAAAAATTAGATAATTTGCATATGCATACATTCTATAAGAATTATGTAAACATTGTCATATGTCTATATATTGTGCATCATATAGTTACGCTGCATTTCAAACAAGTAGGAACATTAGACATCTCTATTGCATATCTAGGAAAATCATGGCATAATAGGCATTCAATCATCATAAGATACATAATAAAAACATTGCATGTACCTATAACTGTCTCATTTAGATAGCATTGTATAAACATCACATTGCATCCCATTATCATAAAGTACGTTACATCCATCATCATATAGAATCATCTTAACATCATAGACTACATAAACACATCATAATGTAGAAACAATCATCTATAACACATGTGCATACATCATCTAGGAAACATAATCATATAGAAGAAATGCATCATCATAAAATAGAACTACATATCATATAGAAGCCGTCAAAAATGATATATATATCGCTCAAAATAATGTGTCATAGTACAATGTCAAAATGTATCCATAAATAAAAAGGAGCTTGCAGGCTCTCTCTGATAAAAATAAAATTTCCACAAATATGAAAGTGTCAACATGTCCCACTGCCACTACTATCATGTGGTGAATGTGGAGGAAGTTGCCTCAGAGGTACTCTCTGTGAGGTGGAAGGCCTTTCATATGGACCTATCCTCGATGTTCCTACCACACCCTCTGTACTCTGTGTCCTAGTATGACTCTTGCCCTGTGTTCTCTGGCTATGAACCTTTGAAAAGCTAGGATCTCATCTATCCACTAGCACCACTAACTCATACAGATCTCTATAATATGAAGCCCTCTCTACTGATCTAACTAGCTCATGCGCAAAACCATTAGATGAAGTACCACTACACAAGCATCTGATCTCTATGAACTACTGCTATGTCTCCTACCTTTGGACTACTACCTGATCCCTCTCCATAAGAGCACTATCTATCTCCATCTGTAAAGCATCCTGCTCTATAGTAACCGCTTTGAGCCTCTCCTCCAATGCCTCCCTATCACTATCTCTAGGAGCCTCCTCATCCTGTCTCCCCTCTACTATCTGATCCTAGAGCTCTCTCTCCTGCTCCTCCATGGGTATCTCCTCCTCTACATTGTCCTCCCCATAACTTGCTAGAATACCAAGAGGATCAATGTCTATGTACTCTTTCTTGGCCTCCTCCTCCTATGCCTGGTCCTCTCTATCAATCTCAACCTCGGCATGCTCCTCTTCTACTACCTCCTCGGTGACATGCTCACCTCCAATCTCAGCCTCTACTCTACCCCCAAGGTGCAACATCGGTATATCCTCTACCTCTGGCTCTCAGATAGGTGATAATCCACCTACCCGACCACCTCTCCATCCCCGCTGACCTTGTCTACCACCACCACCTCTGCCATCATTTCCACCACCCCTACCACCACCTCTACCTTTGCATCACCCTCTCAGCCCTGTCCCTCATCTCTCTACTGGTGCCAACTGATCCAGATCTATGTAAGGCATAAGACGATGCTCTACCCACTAGGTGTAATATACAGTTGTAGTCCAAGGATCCGTTGCTCCACCTCTCCATCCACACTATAAAGGCTACAAAGCCTGAATTTATGCCTCTGCAGTAGCCACTGGTATCATAGGCCCCCATAAAGGAACCTCTCTAGATGATCGAGCAAACTCTGCTCGCCCTCTAGGCTCATCTTGCACCTCACCAAACTATCTCAACACACGGTCTGGCAAATGTCTCTCTATAATATGTACACTAGAAACAGTCCCACCAATCAAGTACTATGTCTACCAATAGTAGGTCAAATTCCTGTCCTTATCTGACCATCTCTCACAATCCATGTATCGTCTCCACGTAAACTAAACCAATGTGTCTAGTGCATGTCTCCAAAATCTTGTATCTCCTAAGTGACTCTATGTAATGTTTCTCATATACCGAAAAACATAAGGAGATCTAGCATCTCAATCCGCAGTAAAAGGAGGACGAAACACAACAATACACTCCCATGTCCAAACCATGAGAAGAGTCATCCCACAATTCATAGATTGTGCATCTCTATATACTATATCATGCAGATGAAAGTATAGCATGCCCAATAGAGAGGGACCCCAAGCATATACAACCTCTCTCTCCAACATCCTGACTAACATCTCTCCCCACCCGACAAGAAATCCATGACCCTGACGGTCAGGAAGAACTATCCCCCCAATCAATGTACATAGTATACAATCTATCCTCTCATACCTATCGGCTAAAACCTTCCATCTGATCTCATAATGCTCTACCCCTAATCTCCTAATATCATAAAAAACGTAGAATTTGGTAATCTCACTATATCTGAATTGTGTACTGTACATCACCCTCTCTCCTCTGATGGGAAATCAAAGGATCCTATATACATACCCTAGGGTAATAGTCACCTCACCAATAGGAAAATGAAATGATGAGGTCTTTGAATTCCATCGCTCACACAAGGCAGTAAGCATACCTCTATTTTCTCGAATCGTGAGCATAGTCAGCACATGATGCAGTCCCAGTCAACATAGCAAGTGTGTCTCCGTGCTCACTAATCGATCTCTCAGCTCAAAGGTATCTAGCCGTGACTCCTGGGTAAAATAGGATCTAAGATAACCTGCACAGTGCATTCAACCAAGATGTCAAATGTCAAATGATTCAAGTTTCTATCCAAAAAAAAATTCAAAAATTTGACAGTCAAATGTGGTTCACTTACTCAAATGCAGTGCACAATTACACATGTGTCAGAAAACAAGGTATATGCATTCCATGTTTCAAATGCATTATAAAACCATTCAATTTAAACAAAAAATAAAATGTTTGCTACAAATTTCATATGTGGTGCAAATTAATTGCCTACCTAATATGCATATGCAATGCACAATATCAAATGCGATTCGCAGTTCTACATGCGTATATCCTAATCACAAATGTGATGCAGAAACACAATTGTGGTGCATTAAACTACATATGTGTGCATGTCCTAAAAGACCTAAATATGCCTAGACGTTATTTTACATATGCGTCGTTCCGCAAGCAGATGTGTTGCATATGAAAGCATATGTGTTGAAATAGAAAGGCCGCATCTGCAAAATTAAATTTTGACGCCTAAAACTATGTGCAAAATGAAAATTCAACAGGTCATTTCAGGGTACATATCGGGGGTCCTACATCGGCTAGCCATCGGAAGGTCCAGATCTGATATCCGCGATGCGAAGAATAGGGAACTGGAGACATTTTCATCGAGCGCTCAGAGCTAAATTCTCAATTCTTCTAATCTTCAGGGTGCAAATGACTTGGTTTTCACCCTAATTTCTATTTATACCTAGGGTTTGGGTGGCATTTATTTTGACCTTGTCTATTGGTCGTGTAATCTTCCAACTTCTATTCACCCATACACTTCCAAATTCAATTTCGTCAACTCCATAGCATTTTTGACCATCAAATTGACTTATTGGGAATATTTCTTGATTTTTTTAAAAATTTTCAAAAATTTGTCAATTTTCCCGAGGGGGCATACCCTAACCTATTTCATACTGGGGCATGATCGGGGCATATTTTATTTGACACAACACCGAAATGACATTGTATCAAAGAGGGGAAAACTATAGACATCGAAAATTGGTCTAGGCCTACGAGTACCACTTTCGACATAATTTTCTAATGTCCATGGTCATGATTAAATAATGTTAATTATTTAATTATTTCCTAAACACATCTTTCTTCTATTAATTAAATAACCTTTTAATTATTTTATTAATTCATTATGACCCTTATTCAACTTTGATTAATTAAATAAATCATATTTATTTAATTATGTCGCTAACTAATTAATTCTCTTTCTTAATTAAATAATTTTTTATTTAATTAACCCCTTTGTCATATTTCAACTATATCTAAATACTCCTTATTTAATTATTCAATTAATCCTTTTCAACAGTCAATTAAATAAATCATTATCTATTTAATTAAATCTTTCAATTTTGAATGTTGAATTAAATTAACATTTAATTCATAATTAATTGTTTTTGTCACATTCTTCTATCATCCAGTTATCTAATTATTCACTCACTGTCTGACTCGAGATCTATTTAAATCCGTCAGTTATCTCTGGATTCGATATCTGATCGTCTCTACGAAAGTACTATCTGTCACAACTAGTTAGTTAACTAGTTCTAACTTATATGCATGAACCTATTTATTAATTAAATATATTTATTTAATTAAATAATTCATCTGTGCATTCGAATAGATTATTCTTCGAGTTCTAACTTTATCATTTTCATTCAAAGTCTAATTCTTCTATTTTCAAAGACTTACCACTGAAGATTAAACCATTTATTTAATCTTGAACTCTTGTTCTTAAATATTTTCGAACAGTCTTAACATCAAATTAAATTATTATTTTAATTTAACCTTTATCCTGCAAAATTTCCTAACTCATTATCTAACTGACACATAACTCACATCGCATGGCATTCATCAATCTTGATCATTGATCTCTCTTTCAAATCTGAGCTGATCGTTTGAAAACCAACTTTCTATAAATTGACTTGTCATTGTCATTATTCCTCCTCCCGAAATCAATACTTTTGAGAAGAACTTATAATCTTCGATATTTTTCTTAGACAATACATGCATGCTATGTGTGCATACATATAAAAAATCTAAGGGCAAGAATACCAATATAGCAAAATGGAGAAGGACAATCAAGATAATTCGAAGAGGTGGACTGATATTCAGTGAGATTGTTTCATATTATCATTTTTATTGTTTTAGTTTATTTACTTCATTCTTTGTTGTTTGATTTAGATTTATGCTTGTTAGATTAGATTTAACCATCTTATTGTGTAGAAATTAATTTCATCTACGCCACAGTTTGTACTTGCATAGCTCTATGGCTTTGCAGGTTTTACATAGTCAAGAAAAACTTGTGGTAATGTGGAGTTGTTGTTAAGCTATTTTCTAGACCCTAGCTTTTGCGGTGTGACTGGATGAGATAGTTGCAATTCATCATGGTTTGAAGAGGTATGATTTCTTCTCTGCATGGGAGTGTTGGTATGTGATGTGTCACTTAGCATTCTCGTGGTGTTGCTTGTTGGGTTCGTAGACTATGGTGCTCGAGTTGTGGACATGATTGGAAAATCAGATCTAAGCTTGATCCGGTGCTAGAGTCATGTTGTCTACATGGTTATTCTCTTTGAGGTCCCTCAGTTTTGCAATTTCCAGTGAGATGATGGTTTGCATGTTTTTGTTGAATGGATCTACAGGTTGTGCAAAGTTGCGGGTTGTCTTTACCAACATGTTTGTTTTGAGACAACTCAAAAGTGGACTATCTATATCCATGAGATTTGTTTTTGTGATGGTGCAGACATGTTAGTTGGCCTTGTCTATGGTCACTTCTACATTGGTGTAGCTGCTTTGAGATGCGAGGATGAATGGTGTTGAGTACCTGAATATTTGGTTATGGGGACCTGTAGCATGTGTATCATGATGTCATGGATAGCTTGGATACACTATTTTGTGTAAGCTTTTGACAGTGATGATAACCTCTGCTTGATTTTGGCGATCTTAGTGCCACTTGGTATTGTTGTCAGATGGACATGTTGTTGTGTGGACCTGAATGATTTTTAGATTAGAAGATTTTTGGTCATGATGCTTGGAAATATTGGGTGTCATGGTTCAGTGGGAGCTTTGGCAGTGACTGTGGATTCATCACTTGGTGGTGAATGATCTTCTTTAGTGTTGCATATGTTACTAGGAGGAACTCTTACATCTTGTTGTTGCAGAAGGGTTCTTTCACATTTTCATGGACACTATTTGAAGATGTGCAACATCTCCTAGTCATGGAGGATTCTTGGAGTCTTTGGTTGAGGTGTTTGTGGTGCTTGATAGGTGATGTTGGTTTAGAGTTTTTTGTATTTCATGTCATGGTATACTCTTGATTGCGCATTAGAGTTTTGGCATGATGCATTACTCTTGAGACCATGGTATGTTCGCCTGGAGCATGGTATCTCCTAAGGGGGATGTGTAGATCAAGATGTCATGACAAATTCCTGGTTCAAATATTGGAGCTTTGGCAATGGTCTAGTAATTATCTGTGTTTTGGGTGCATTATTCATATGCTTGAGAACTTCATGATAGTGCACTGATGCATTTGGAGTCTAGCATGAGATGATCGGTTGCAAGTTCTTGTGGATACATGGAGAATAAGGTGACATAGTTGGAATTTAAGAGGTGTGTGTAGAAGGATTTTCTACAAGTATATGATGTGCAAACTTTTCTTTCTATGGTCTTGGTTATGGAGACTTGTGGTGAGGATTGTAAAGTTTGTGCATATCATTGTGGATGGTTCGTTGAAACTACATGTTTACACTCTCTATGTGATGTTATTGGTAGACTCATTATGCCTTGATCTTTTCATATTTGGAATTACATATGTAGTGGGAGTTCATAGATGTGTTTGGTCTTCTTCGACTGGTTGGCACTTGGAGCTTGTATTCTACTATTGATGGGTTGGCTATGTAAGTGGCATGAGTTTTCTGATGTGCATACCTTGGAGGTATGTGTGATTGGATGGATTAGCACTTGTTGTGTGTGTTATTTTCAGTCGTGTGGGTTGATCAATTGGATGGGGGCAATCAATTTTTTAGTTGTTGTTCTAGCTGATGTTTTATCTTGTTTCTAGAGAACGACTTCACGGTTGTGTTCACATTGAGGGTTTTGAAGTTGATGTTGTGTTTCTTTTTTATGGCTTGTTAGCATAGCGGAGTGATGGAAAATGTTGATTCCCTTTCCATCTATAGGATCTGATGCATGTGTTCTTGAGACTGGTACATATACGCCTTGGCTCATTCCTTTTTCCTATTGTGGATAGTTGGAACTGTTGCCTGAGTTGGTGGACATATTGTATGTTGTTGTAGGTGTCTTGGTTGGAGCGTGGAAGCATTGTTTAAGATTCTTGAGTTTACTTTTGAAGGAGCCAGTAGGTTCTTCGCCAAGTGGGAGAATGTTGAGAAATGTGACTCAAAGTTATTAGCTTGATCGACTTCCTAGAGCAGTTGTGTTTTCCTCCATCATCAGCCTAAGTTAAGTTACTAGTTTTCAAGGTTTTCTAACTGAATTCACGGGGTTATAAAGTTTTATAACCTCTCGACTTAGCGACTGTGAAGTGAAGGCAATTATCAGCATGTCATGCCTTTTGAGAACTTCACAACCTCCTACTTGAGGTTCACAAGTTTTGGTTTTGAGTGGTAGAGTGATCCTTCTATAGTTGGCGAGTCACTTGTTTTAGGAAATCTCCAACCTCCGATGGAGGTTGTGAAGTTTGGCTTTCTCCCCACTTGGTGACCTCGTTATCGGCATGTCACAGGTTTTGAGAAATTCATAACCTTTGATGTTGAGGTTGTGAAGTTTTTTTTTTCAACAACATAGTGACATAATCGATGGATGGTGGGACTAGTCCGTGTGGATGGTGACGTCAGTCGTACAGAAGTGCCTTGGATGTCGATGGATGTGGGGACCACTTAGAAATTGGGAGTTAATATTTAATTCTTTTTTGAGAGACTTGTTGAGAATATTGTAGATTCCATTTTGATGCTCAAGAATTGCACAAGTGGTGTACGCGTGTCTTGGTGGACCTCTCACCATGATAAGCGGATGTGAGACCTGATAGGATGGTGGATTGTGTCAAAAGCCGATAGGTGGAGATGATGTGGAGGATAGATGACATGTGGGACCATGTGAATAATAGTTATTATTAGGTGCATCACAACCATTTTAAGTTCAGTTCATGCATTCATTTAAAGCCTTCTACCCTTTTCCATCAAAATTTACAGTCCATCATTAGAAAAAATTAAGGGAAGTAGGCCCATAATCCAAAGGTCTACTTTCAACATAGGGTACCCACAACCTGAAAGTATTCCCATGTTACATAGGATTTCAAGGCATCCTTGCTTTCACACATAGGTGCAATCCTATTGATAACAATATCATCAGGACAATTTTAAGTTTCTACATTTTGCTCCTTTTGAAGCAATGCACTCATTGCATTGTTTCAAAGAACTAATGCTACTTGGATCAAAATTAAAATTTACCTGATTTTAGATGCCCCATTCTGCCCCAATGGAAGGACTATTGGTATACTACCCCCTTGAGAGTTCAAACGAAAAAATCAAATTTTTGGTTGGGCTCGTGACATAGTGATCTGATTGGTTCTGCTACATAATGGACAAAAAATAAGACTTTAAAAAACTCAAATAATGACTAGGATGCAAAAAGGGTAGAAAAATGAGTTTCAGGGTCAAAACCCTAGGTTTAGGTAGGTATATATGCTCATTTTAGGAAACTTCCAGCTCATTTGTGCACTTTGAGTTTGAAAATTCTTGAGTTCTTTGAGAGATCTTGTGACAAAGCTACTTGGAGCACCTACTGCAATGGAGTTTTTTGTGTGCCCTAGGATTTGAGCTGACTAGGTTTGTGAGTACTAGTGCCCTCATGGGTTAGGTCACAAGGTATGTGCTTCAAAAAAATGACCTTGTGATTTTTCCTAATTAGAAAAATGTAGGCTAGAACCTAGGAAAACAAAAGCACAAAACTTTATTTTTGCACGCCTTGGTCACTGACGTCACACATTTGCACAAAGGCGTGACTTCTCTACAAAGGTTTGGATGTCCCAATTTGGTGCTTGTGCATTTATAAAAGACTCATGCTTTCATCCTGGGTGATTGTGAAAACTATGCACATTTGTAAATTCATAATAGGGCATGCCTTTGCAATAACCTCGCGCTTTTGCAAAAAAACTGCACATTTGTCATTTGACAGTCTATCACTTTTGTTTAGAAGAGCACTTTTGTACTTTAAAGCTTGTGACCTATGTTTTCCTACTTCAATTTTTCAAACTTGACATTGTGCATTTTTCGTGTGCAAGTCACCTTACTACCTTTGTCTTGTTGAGAGTCCATAATAGTATTATTAGATCAAAGAGAAGGTTTCAGTCCTGATGAGACCATTTACTTCCATGCTTTGGGTTTATGGCACCTTCTACACATGCTCGAGATCCGGTCTCATTATTATTTAATGACTATTGTTATAGAGTGATGGTGTTCAAAGACTACTTCATTTCATTTCTTGATGGGCGAGGCCACCATTAATTTGGAGGATGTGTCAAAAATTCTCTGAGTTCCTATTCACAGTGAGCATATTGTATACAACACTATTCGAGGTGAACAAATGTTGCATTGGGTACTAGGAGTGCCACAAGTTCCTCTGGTTGAGGGTTAGGTGGATTTGAGACCCTTTATTGATACTACTTCTAACATCACATGTGTTCTTGTTGGCCTTATCATGGGCACATTGCTTCCTGACATCGATCTTGAAATTTCAGTGTTGGATGGGGTGTTGCACTAGAGGTCATGCTTGAGGATGCCACCTGCTTTTCCTGGGGTCCATGTATCTTAGTGCACTTGTACCATGTCATGCATCAAGTTGTGTATAGAGGAGGTTCTACACTTTCTGCTAGTTGCACCATGCTACACATTTGGGTATGGGATCATATTTCCATTCTACATCTTGTTTGTGCTCTTTGATGATGAGATGAGGAGCCTTTTGTGTATAAATATGAGGGACTCTTGACCCACCATCACATGGGTGATTTTTCATATTGGAGATAGGTGATGAATGACATGGTTGGGTTCACTTAGAGGCCATGGCTAGGATGTGGACCATGGGATGATGACAATGAGCATCTCCTTTACTACCGCCAGACCAAATGGTTGATAGGACACAACACTACCATTATTGAGAGATATTTACCTGACAGATGCATGAGACAGTTTGGGGAGGCCCAAATAGCTCCCCCTCCTAAGTACATGGCTACATTTGCATGGTCTCACAAAGATCAGAGATGGTGGGGGAAAATACCTGATAGAGATGCAACATTACCATAGTTTTAGTAGCTTGGCCCACATCCTTGGGATTATATCAGAGGTCTCACTGAATGTTAGCACAACTATAGTGTATGACACTTGGTTTGCAGCTAGGAGGCCATTGATATTTACAGATCTAATAGTTATGCCTCAGAGGAAAAGAGGTGAGGGTATTCGATTGAGATGATAGAGACTGGCACAGATGCATGATCAACACCAAGATCAACAAAGAGATCAATAGGTACATGCAAATTGGGATCAATAGGTGGGTCTAGATGGACCAAATTCAATGCAAGATTAGGTTGATCAACCTCAAGATCAACAGGTAGGGGGATACGACCGGGTTAGAGAGATTAGATGATACAGAAACTCACCTAGGAGAGAGACCAGGCCCACCAAGAGCAGCATCAACTCCAAGCCTAGATACATGTAAAGGTTACTCAACGATGGTAGGTAGAGCTACAAGTAGCTAAAGAGACTACAAGGAGATAGCATCTTGAGTCTTTGGGAGATACCGCTACCCTTTGCAAATATACACAATATTTATGAGCCATACAAGATGAGCTATTATATAACAAGATCATCTATATGCAAGAAGTCCTAGCTCACAGGACGTAGCCCCCATATTCACTACGGAGTGCCATGGGTCCTAGTAGACCATTGGGCACATCTGTAGGGAAATCTCAAATATAGTTTGGAGGGGGAGGCTAGTTAGGTAGACAATCATGTGGACAACTTGATAGGCCACCATCCCACTAGCCATATCCCAATAGAGAGGACCGAGTTAGCAGGGGCTAGCTTGTATAGCTATTATGTATT
Organism: Sequoiadendron giganteum; assembly: GCA_007115665.2. Taxonomy (NCBI): domain Eukaryota; kingdom Viridiplantae; phylum Streptophyta; class Pinopsida; order Cupressales; family Cupressaceae; genus Sequoiadendron; species Sequoiadendron giganteum. The sequence goes on from CM021108.1 coordinate 189,934,772, forward strand.
TAGATTTTGATATAGATGGAAATTATGTATATTCATGCATCGACTCTTTGTAGTCTCATGTATATATTCTGAGATTTATCACTTACTTGACTTGTATCATGACATTACCGATTTTGATATATATGAGATGATCTTTGATGTAACAGTTATATGATGTATGCCTTATGATTCTATGTGGATGCATTATGGATGATGTATGCTTATGTATGCAAATGTGTTGTTCTTATTATTCTTATGATGCAATTATGTAGATGTATATGCTTCATGAATGAGATGCACATGTTATGGATGGTATGAATGCATTTCTTTTTTTGTATTTTTTATATGACATATTATGTGTATGCAAGATGTATGTTATGATATGCATGTTAATGGTTTAGGGATGCATAATGGATGTACAATTTTTTGTTATGCCATGATAGTTGGATGTTAGTAAGAATCAAATAGAAAATGAATAGAAAATAGAATAATGAGATGTTCACTGATCAACCTTTCAGTTATTGAGATTGATTCATAATTCCAACAAATCTATGATTATTCCAAGATTTTATTGGATATGGTGATGAGAGAGATGATATTTATTTGCTTCTAGGACTTTGTTTAATTCATCACAATAATCCTTATTTTTTATATAGAAAATAGATACAATGCACCAAGGTATGAAGAACCAGGGCGACATTGTATCTAATGTGATGGACTTTGAATCTACAAACAAACATGATTATCCTAGTTCATACTTGATGTATGAAAACCTTGCTTGACCATGTGAAAGAATGAGTCATTGATGTAAGGAGACTAATACACAAAAGGTATGAAGAACCTAATATATCCTAGCCATTATTTTACTTGATACTATCCCAACACATGCAAGATAAGTATTCACCAGTAAAAAATTTAGTGGCGAATCTTCACCAATTGATGAATTCTAGGATTCGGGCAAGTCAAAAGTGATGAATTTACCATACCCAACAGGGTGTCCAAATTGCTCGGATTTTACGAACTATCGATCCAATGCATGTCCATTCGCCAGTGTGTTTTTTTTACGGGGCATGTTTAGGCGATAAATTAGCCATAACAAAACTACGTGTTTCCAATGGACCGACTAATATTTTTGATTGGAATCCCAAGACCATGTCATAAAACAACATATTCACCAATACTATTAAAACAACATTATATAAGGACCCATTTCACCACTTAAATTTACAAATAGTTGCTTGTGAAGACCCATTTCACTAATTAAAATTTATAAATAGTTACTTATGAGGACCTATTTCACCAATAATATTTAAAAATAATTACATTTGAGGACACATTTCGCCTTGAAAATTACAAAGTATCGTTGTATAAGTAAGGGGATTCGCCAAATTTTTAGCATACCATTTAAAAATTCCATGAAATTTGCCAAATATGGATTGATATAAATACAATTGAAACTGTTATTTATTCTTACACATTTTGTTCAGTTCTGAGGTTCTACTTCTCGATTTAGAAGTCAGTGAAAGCCCAATACGTAGACTGAAAGGTGAGTGATCATTTCTTCATATTGTTATTAGTTATTATTTATAATAATAAGATTTCTTTATCTGTTTTCCATTCTTGCTTCAGTCTTAAACATGATTTGAGTAGGGAATGGGATCTATATTCTCTATCAGTCTATCCTTCTTAAACAAGAAGATTTTTTTTTCCATCTTTTATTCGAAATGAGAGATCAATATGTCGAGCAGCAAGGGTAAGACTCCTCAAGGTAATGAAGAGACTAACAGGCCATCAAAATTCCCAAAACGTGGAGGTACCATACAGTCTTACTTTGGAATTGGCAAAGCTTCTGATCCATCAGATCAAGGTGGAGCTACATCATCAACTCTTCCACCAAATATTATTGAAGAAGGCATTCACAATACCTCACTGCCACATGAAGGTCAAGGTGAGATTGCCATTGAGTTAAATCAAAATGTATCAAATGAGGATGGAAATACCACAGAAGATGTTCCAAGGGATACCCTGGTTAGCCAGAATGAGATAATTGACTTGGATGAGGATGATTTTGGTAGCAAGAAAAGAAAAGGCAAATCAAAATTGGGGCATGAGTGGGAAACGACAAGGATTTTTCAACTTGGTTGGTTGTCGAAGTACCCATTCATTGTACTAGTGGGGGTGTAAAAAAAATGATATTGAAAGGGAAATAGAGGTCAAATGTACAATTTGTAGTTGGAAATGTGGAAGAGACAAGATGTTGTAGCTCAAGCTTTACACTATAGAAAATCATATCGGTAAAGTTTACGAAAAACAAATCATAGACAGAAAGGAAAAATTAGTCATATGATGGAAATCAAAGGAAGAATGCCTTCATGTTAAGTATTTCATGGATTATGAAGAGAATAACCATAGAATTTCAAAGCTTGAAAAATGTCAAGGTACACTTGAGGCTCATTTTGGAAAAGCCATGGCAATAGAAAATTTGTCAAAAATTGTTTGGATGAGTGTTGTTTTTCATATTTTGTCCAGGGGGCATCCTATGACAGACTACCCAAAATATTTTGATTTATTATATTATTTGAGTGTTCCCCACTTTCCCTTCTCACATTGGTCAGTAAACATTGGATGGGAATGGGCGAACTTTCTTGCTGCAATGGAAAAGGAAGATTTAAAGGAGAAAGTAAAATATTTAAATTTCATTGCATTATCTTTAGATGAAGTTACTATGGTAGACAATACTTCTTGGGTCTGTATGCATTTGTATACTATAGAACAAAATGTTCACCAAGATCATCTTCTTTGTATTCATAAAATGAAGGACAGTTCAACATCACAAAGTCTTTGAATTAGTCAAGAAATCTTTGAATAAAATTGTAGGTATGGATGAGTTGACAATTGCCAAAAAGTTGGTGTGTGTACGAGCTAATGGAGCTACAATGATGCAAGGTCAAAGGAGCGGTGTTTGCACAAAGTTACAAACTACTTGTGCACCATACATGCTTGTCATTCACTACATGGCCCACATAATGAATTTAGCATTCGAAATTGTAAGCAAGTTTTCTACAGTATCAAAAGTTGAAAATCTAGTTCGCGAGATCCATGCATGCTTCTGTCGAAGTCCCAAACATTTCCTTGAATTTCAACATTTTGCTAAGGGAATAAAACCTAGAAACAAGCTTCTCAAGGATGTCGATACCAGATGGATCTCCCTACATGGACCAGCACAATGAGTTCTTTCAAAATATCAATCCTTGATTGGAGTGATGTACGAGCATCGCAGCACAGTAGACAAAGCTCCTGACCTCTTACATAGGTTAAGCGATATAGAGACACTCTTGACTTTAGCTAATATTCTCCCCATGCTAGATGAGATGAACAATCTTGTGAAGAAAGCCCAAGATAGAACTATGTATATTTATGAATATGCCAATCTACGTAAACTTGCATGCTTGGCCCTCGATCATCTATATCTACATCTAACACAAGAAGGTGCAAATTATTTGATGTGGCAAAAAATTATTGATTTGAATAATCTTGATAATTATTTATAGTTTAATGCAAGAAGGAAATTATGTATCAATGTACGTGGATATGAGATACCAATGTACTATTGTAAGACAACTAGGCATTCTAGTAGAGAAGTAGTTGTTAACGAGGAATATTTTAACGACATTGTTAAATCTGTTAGTGATAATTTGAAGGAAATTGCAAAATCTTTCTCCTCAAAGATTCGTGAAAGATTCCCTCAACATGAAATACTTGAAGCCATGGGTATTGTGTATCCTCAATTTTGGGTAAATCGAGATAACCCAAAACATTTTCATGATCAAGTAAAAATATTGATCGAACAGTTTTCGAAAAAGGTAACATACAATGAGCAGACAATAGAAGGAATTTTAAATGAAAATAAGCTTAGACAATAATGTAGGAGTTTTGCAACAGCTATGAGGGACCAATATAAATCCATGGGCAAGGAGAAGGCCTTTGAACCGGGATCAAAAAAAAAAATTTGGACAAGCTTAGGTCAGAGCGAAATATTACGTGGTTCGATGTTAGAATATTTCAAACTTGTTGATTTATGTCAAACAATGATATTGGGGTTGGTGGAGGATGAGAGAGTTTCCAATACATTGGGGTTTTTGAAATCAAAGTTAAGAAACAAACTGGACAAGAATTTGGAAAATTTCTTGAGGATGAAAGGAACTGTGTATAATGTCAAAAAAAATATTTTTGAAAGGGCGCTCGCAATTTGGAGGTCCACATGTGAAAGAAGAGGGACCAAGTTGTGCAACATAGGAACTCCAATTCCAAGCACGGGTATTGGTGGTAGTGGTAGTGGTAGTGGGACTGGGACAGATGACAATGATATTGAAATTGACACAAATCACACAATGAATGTTGAATTTGAGACATAGGCCGAAGAAAGTGAAGAGCAGATTCAGAATCAAGATGACTCTTTTACTTTATCTCAAGATGAGCATCTATTTGAGGACCCTGACTCCATTTGGGAAATGGAAGATAATTAGCAGGTTTTAGGTATTTCTACTAGACTTCATGAATCAGTTTCCATTGTTCCAAAGTCCAAACTGTAGTTGATGATATTTTATATTGTATTCAATGAACATTGAAATTGTGAATCATTGCACTTCATGATATCGTATTTTATATTGCACTGCATGAATCATATTCCAAACTGTAATTGATAATATTTTATATTGTATTCCATCATCCATGAAATTGTGATATTAAAATTTAAATTTGATCTATTAAAAGGAAATTTATTTTTTCTTTACAAAGAAACTAGCCTCCACCAAGTCCACCCCACTTATCTTCCACATATCAACAATCACAAAAATATACCACACTTTGATTCTATGAACAATGCAAATTGTATAAATTTGTGTGACAAGATCCATATTATAGCCTACATTGCATCCATAAACAAATTTGAAATTCCATAGTGACGTAGTGATAGTCCTTCCCCCATTCCTAATAAAATTCAATACCATTGGCCTAACAATGCTTCATCAGCGGAACCCCCATCATAGCCCCGCTGATGGCCCAATGAAAATAGCTCACAACATAGTATCAGTGTAACAATACTCTATCGAGTTGACTCCTAAGGTGCTCTCCCCAATATACTGATAGATTCAAGTTGTCAACAAAATTAACCATTAATTATAACCATGAATTATCGAATGCATAAAGTATATCGGGGGAACTAGGGTGTTGTATTCCATCATCCATGAAATTGTGATATTAAAATTTAAATTTGACCTCTTAAAAGGAAATTTTTTTTTCTTTACAAAGAAACTAGCCTCCACCAAGTCCACCCCACTTATCTTCCACATATCAATAATCACAAAAATATACCACACTTTGATTTTATGAACAATGCAAATCGTAGAAATTTAAGTGACAAGATCCATATTATAGCCTGCATTGCATCCATAAACAAATTTGAAATTTCATAGTGATGTACTGATAGTCCTTCCCCCATTCCTAACAAAATTAAATACCATCGGCCTAACAATGCTTCATCGGCGGAACCCCCATCACAGCACCACCAATGGCCCGATGAAAATAGCTCACAACGTAGTATCAGTGTAACAATACTCTATCGGGCTGACTCCTAAGGTGCTCTCTTGATATACCGATAGAGTCAATTTGTCAACAAAATTAACCATGAATTATAACCATGGGAATGAATTATCGAATGTATAAAGTATATCAAGGAAACTAGTGTGGATCGGGGAAACATTATCTAGCATCCCACAGATAGAATGAAGGATAGGTGTCCATCGGTGGAGAGGGTGGCTATCGATGAAAGACTGGTGTGACATCCTAGGGCATCTTCGACTTTGAGATATTTGAAATAAATGTTCTTCTATGATGACAAGATTGAAATACGGTCCATGGATGGTGCATTTATGAACCAGAATTGAAGTGAATTATATCACAAGTTGATCGCATAGTTGTTATAAAATCCTAAAAGATTTCGCTTAGGGCAGAAGCAGAAAGGAAAAAACTTGGAGTTTTGACGCAATAAAGACTGGTGGACTGTGGAGGCGACTCAACAAGACTCACTTAAATACTTCAAACCCAGTTGAGAAGCTATTTTCATCAAAAGCGTAAGATTTAAATAAGGGAAAAGAGTACAGACAATTCCATAGCTAAAAAATAGAAAATCGAAAATACTAAGACTTTGGATCAAATGGACATTAAAAATCCTAAGAGACTCCTAAATGAAGACCTAATATATCAATGCCTTGGGTCGGGGCTGAGACCCAAGAGGAGTGCTCAAATGAATCCTTCCATGGATCAACTATAGGACAAACATAAGGGCTTAGGGGATATTTGGACACTGCAACGAGGGTACGACCTCTTCATGTACCATTACAAAAAACAATTTAGGTTTCAACCAGTCAGCAATCCGTGGAGGTTGAACCTAGAAAGACTTGTGGTGCCCAATGTGTTTGTGAATAGAGAGCTAATTAAAGCTATTGCTATCATATATGACCCCAAGAAAAGAACTATTTAGTCACATGGCGAGGGTGACATGCTTGTTATTTATAGGGATCTCATTTCTAATGTATTTTAGTTAGAGTGTTCACTGAATTTATCATTCATGGTCAAAGATATCTTGACAGAGTATCACCACATGGATACCAGTTATAAGAGATGGAAATTACCTTTACATTGGCCCAAGGATGAAGGAGGCCAACTCAGGAGGTTCTCTAGTAGTGAAAACCCTCCTTTCCATGAAGATTTGTTCGAAGAGTATTTTTGATACACCTATTATTCAGCTGGTTAGGTTTTGGGAGTAGAGGTTTCGCCTCTCATGTTGATTGCCCCAATGGTCTTAGCTGTAGACATACAGAGCAAGGATTCCAAGCCATTTTATTATGCTAGCTACTTGGCCAATGCCCTACATCGAGAGATTGAAAAGATTAAAAATAATAGTGATAATATTAATTTTGAACACTATTCTTTGCTTATGCATTTTCTTTTGTACGAGGGAAAAGTCAAAGGGGTCTAGAGTGAAGAATTAAGGATAAAAGATACAAATGAAAATGGAGATTTAGAACCTGTACAAATGTGGAATTCATTGTGGGACATCCGATTTGGTAGGTCTCATTACCTTTATTTTGAATATTTTTTGTAAAACCATTGATGAAGTTGTTGGCATATCTGTGCAATTATAACCTATCCCCAGAAGTACAAATATTTCTAAGACCAAAGGAAAATGACCAGAGAAATAAAGTGAATCATAATGGGGGAGACTGGTATGCTTTCCCTGATTGTACAGTCATAAGGTTTTATGGGTTCGAAGGGGCTCCACACTTGATGCCATGAGTAGTTCCTGACCGAATGTGAGGTAATTTACAAAATTTGATGCCAAACACCTCAAAGGACATAGCAAACAATCAATTATACCCAACACTTTATGTTTTGGAGACTTTGAAGTGGTTGCCAATGAAGGATATGGGGAAATTAATGGTAAATTAGCACAGTAAAACCTACCTCTAGGTGATGTAAGGAAACAATTTGATGTAGAATGGTTTATTCACAAGGCGAGATTATTGCAGGGGCTATCAGGTTATGAAAATTTGTTCTCAATCGAAGATGTGATAAGAAACCATGATGAGGCTTCCACCAAGGAAAGAATGGCCGCCTATAAGAAGATTATTTAACAAGAATTGAGCAACTCATCACTCATGTCAATGAACTAGTAAAGGATGTTCCCTTAGTTTTTTTTGATGCACCTCATGCAACCTATTCAAGAGTACAAGTTGAAGACATAGGGCCCTTGGATTACATACCTTCACATCCTACTCTTGAGGTATGTTTTTTTTGTAGATACTGATATAAGTGAAGAAGAGCAGGGTGATGAATAGGGTGAAAAGGGTCAAACAAATAAGTGCTCATGTTATTGCAAAGTACGAGCCCCCTCAAGAGAAAAAAATTGTAATATTTGAGGCATCAAATGAACTATCTTATGATGTGAGGGTCAAGGCTGGACAATAGTTTATTTTTTATTGTGATTTTGTTAAATCTTATGAATTTAAATCATTTTTTTATGAATATAAAGGCAGAAAAATGAGACAAAAGATATAGGATATCACTCTTGAACAGGAGGCAACCACTCTGTGGGAATTGAAAAGGGAGGTAGATAAGGAAATGGAGTCCATCACTCCTGAAAGAGGAAGGGAATTACTTCAAGAAGCTTGAGTGTTGCTCCTGCCAGGGTGGGATATTAGCTCTTCAATTGTATTTGATAACTTTAGAAAAAGAGGGGATAAGACAATGAACTTAACAGAAGAAGAAAGTGACAAGATGTATTCAGGATCTGGGTACAACCCAGATGAAGCCACCTTGCTTATTTGGTCACTGTATCCCCATGATAAAAGACCTTCTATAATTAGTAATCCAAACCAAGTGTTTGGACATCTCTTGGTTCAACGAATAGGGGATACAACCTTATGGAGACAATAGAATTGAACATAAATGTGGAAAAATTTACCAAAGCACAAATCAAAAAATTGATTAAGGAAAATGACAAACTAAAGAAGGAGCTAGCAAATCAAAGAGAAAGAACATCTTCCTCGTCCACATAAAATTTCTACTCCCCATGGCTTGAAAAAGATAAGAGAGTGCTTGATGCATTGGCTGATGTAGCCTATTGGAATAATTGCCATCTGAAATCCCAGGGGAAATGCAAAGAATTGGAGAAAGAAGTGAAAACCATCAAATATAACACTGTATCTAAAATGATAAAAGAAAGATTCAACAAAATGATGAAGTGTGCTGATGAATATTGGAAAGTATTCAAACAGACACACATTGCATTGGTGGAGAATGAACGATTGCAACCTAGAATGATGGAGAAAAAAAGGAGCTCGTAGATAAGAATATCATGAAAGGGCAAATATTGTTGACATATAACAAGCTAGTAGAATCACATAATGGATATCATAACAAGCTTAGGGAAGAATTTTACTGCTTTGATTCACTCCTGACACTTCATAATGGCATTGGAAATCCGTGAGAATATGATGATTGGAAGGAAGAGTTTGTTGGGCTTCTAACTATTGTGTTGCAAAAAATAAATGACGAGGATATGGTTTTACAAAAAACTCATAAGCAACTCAAAAAAATAATGTCTATGGAATATGATATGAAATAGGTGATCTCTAATGTGGACACCTATGGTGAACAGGTATACATTCATCACCTCTCTGCAGTCAATCTGTTTATTAGCCAAACTATAGATGAGTTAGATGCAACAAGACAACCATCATATTTAGAGTAAGAATGCTAGACAACAGCATGATGAGTGTCCTATCATGGAGTAGAAGCTTTGAATAGATTTTAGGTGGTCACGGGCTTCTGCTTGGAGATTAACAGATCAGTGCATTCACCTGCAACATTATTTTATTTGAGTTATGTTTAGTTTTCAAATGTTGTGACTTTTTGTAACGGGTTTGTAGCTTGTTGCCTCTCATATATAAGAGAGATCAAGACCTAAATGGGATATCATCGCATCATTTTTAATTAGACTTTAGAGTAGAAAATAGTAAGAATATAGATAATAGATTGCACCAATTCGCCCATCCATCTCATATCATAAACTATTTTTATAATGCATATCATTTGAAGATCAATACAATGGAGAAGGTTACACATAATTACTTCTTTTTTTTCGAGTGTTCAACTATTGTGGATTCATATGCTTATATGTTCTTAACTTATTTGGTTGTCTCCAAAGAAGTTGTTTATGTTGTTCAAATTGAGTGTGTGGAAGTACATTTAATTTTTCAGTACATTGAACTTGAATTCTTCAAGAATAGGGGTTGTGACCATGGGGTTTTAGATTTATTTATGGATATGATCAAGTAGTAATGTGGGCCACAAAATGGATCTGGTCACACAAATCTTTGCAATTTGTGTTAATCATAAAATAAAATGTAGTATATTTTTGCAGGATGTGGGATGTGGGTGAGGTGTAAGTTGGTGGATATTGATCAGGATTTTTAGTCCCAACATAACAGAAGCTAAAAGTTCAACATTCATAACTTAGAAGCTCTACCAAGAAGTAAATATAATGAGCTAATAGTTCAACATCCATAACTCAGAAGCTCTACCAAGAAGTAAATACAATGAGCTAACAGTTCATCACCTTATAGTTCATATTTTTATTGTGTTAAAAGTAAAACTTGAACATGTACTCAATGATTCACCACTCAACTCAATGATTAATAACATTTTAACAATATTATTAGTAGCATATACAACAATGAACATCAACAATCGTTTCATCATTAATGTGTATCTCATATTTGAAACCACAGACTTTTTCTTCAGATGATAAAATAAATAATACAGATAATTGAACATCATCACATTACTAAAGTCTGAATTTGAGATTTTTTATTGATTTTCACATGAAGGAGTACATATAGGCATTGGCATTGCAAAATCTTGCCAATGCCCAAAGACAAGTCTGCACAGAGCTAAGTTGGAACTTGGAAACTCATATTATGAAAGATTAAAAATTAAAAATCAAGTCACTGTATCACCTTTTCTAGCAACTTCCACTCTTCAGGTGGTGGAATTTTCATTTTTTCTAACTGATTTTGTTTGACTTGAAGTTTTGTTAACATTTCATGATTGTAATTGGAAGTGGAACCTATCTTGAATTCTTCAGTCAATTTTGCATTCAAGGTTATCAGTGTTCTGATGAAATCCAAATAGTTCACCACATCTGGGTTTTGAGGAAACTGGTCCAAATCAATCTTTCTTGCACCTTCTATCTTCTTTCTGAAACCATCCTTTCTAATGAATCGGTCATTTGTGTCAAAATCCTCTAGAAAACCAAGCTCTGTGAAGTTCCTTACCTTTTCATCCACCACCTTCATCTTGTTTGCAACCAAATACAAATATTCAATTATTCCACGCATTCTCGAACACTTTTCAAAGATAGATGACAACTTCATTGAGGTATCCATCCGATTAGTAATCCCTTTTGATTTCAAGTCATTGTCACTGGCTTTGTAGACTATTTGTAGCACTTGATTTGCAGATTTCTCTAATTCCAGCACATTTTTGTTGTCCACTAAATATTTGTTGAGCTTCTTATAATGTTGTCTGATAGCATCAATCAATTGAAGCATGTCACACAAATGATCAAAATTTTGCATTATTTCATCTCAGATATTTTGTTTCATATGCCTCATTGTATCTCTACAAAATGCAAATAACTTATTTTGACAAGAGTTAATTTCTTCTTTTGCTTTCGTCAGCTCTGTCTCCAATCTTTCATTTGTTTTTATTTTTTTCTCCAATTTTTGTTCCCACTGTGCATTTCCATTCGCAATGCTTAGTCTTAATTTTTCTAAAGTGGATTTTTCCTCATCATATTTCTTAGTGCTCTCATCTAGCCTTCGCTTTAGGTCATTCACTTCTCTCTCATTTGGTTTATCCTCTTTGCTTGTTGATGTAGAGGCATATTTTTTTATTCTTTTTTATAATTCATTGCTCTTGTTATTTGCTTCTTTCCTCTTTGCTTTCTCATTTGCTAGGTCTGCCTGTAACTTTTCCATTTGGGTCTGAAACCTTTTCTTCTCTCTATCTTGCTCTATCAATGATGTGTACACGAATTCATTGTTCTTCTTTGATAAATTAATTTTGTCAGTATTTTTTAGGCCATAAAAAATCCAATTGAAAATTGGTCACCTGGTATTCAGATCGATCCATCTAATTTGTTGGTTTATTTTGAACTTGTTGGTGTTTAAAAATGCAACCCAACTAGGCTTTGAAATTCTCTAAGAGGTATCCAACCTCTATGTTAAAGAACCACAAAGGCTAGTGGCCAACTGACAAGATTCAGTCAAAGACTGACATCTTGTACACTTCTGGCTCTGTAGGACCAAGGTGGGTAAACCTATACAATGCCCAAAACTTAATTCACTCATACACAGACATTGCTTTATAAAGCAGATAATTCCCAATGAAAATACACTAAGGGAAGCATTTACAACTTCAAACTTGGATAAATTCTCAGTAACTCAACCCTCTCTCAGCCATTGGAAAACAAGACATACAACAAACCAAACAGTAAGATTAAGAATGATTTTGCATTTATAAAATGTTTTTGTGATGAACAAAACTTAATAATAGATCAGTGCCAATTTTGAGCCATGAAGTCAAACACATAAATGAATTCCCCAACAAACAGACTTCAACTAGTGGATTTAAATTGCTAATGCTTTGCATCAACTGTTAGTGTCTTGCACCAACAATCCCTCTCTTATTATCAATCAAATTCTCCTTATCAAATCCCATCTGCACACCTGAAATCACAATCACCTACTCAAAGCATTTTAACCATTTCTTTGAAACAGAAAAATGAACAGACAAAACAATCTCATGAAATTTGAGATGATAAACTCAAAGACAATTTGTATTATTGAATTTACATGACTACAAGTGTACAAATATGGAGAAACTCTAAAGAAATTCATGAATGTGCAAACACTTTCATGATGTTATTTGCATAAAGTGGTTGTATTTACTCATGAATTCAGAAATTATAGCTTACAGACTCAAGAAATAACTCAAAATTTTTAATTCTCTATCTACCCAACCCAATACAAAAACTCAAAACTCCTTACAATGAGAGAAGAAGAGAATATATAGAAGAAGAGAAGCAAACAAGAGCAGCCCTAAATTTGATCTGGAAATGTCATCTAGAAGCTCCATTCTCATTGATCAAACTGAAAAGAATCTCTCATCTCTCTTCCTTTGCAGCAACAAACTTACTCTCTCAAAACTGCGTTTGCTCATCATTGCCTTGCAACTGAAAAATTGCCCATGTGGAGAATCTCTATCATTCACCCAACTGCTGGAAAATACCTCTGCTTTCCCATGAAAACTCACTTTTCTATTCTTTACTTGTTGCACACATGTATTCATCCAAATATTAAAGTTTTTCAACTTCAATATTTATCCCTTTTGACATTATTTCAATTTCCCAGCAAAGAGAATGTTTCACATTGAAATGCTCCCAAATGCAATTTTATTTCCAGCACATGATATATGTCTATAAAGTGAATAAAATCACTTTATAAAACACCCACAGTGAATATTTAGTTCACTCTCCATTTAAAATATTTCACCTTTAATAAAGAGAAAATTCCTCTCATCTTTTATTTATGTTCAGTCTTCTTCACAGCTGAAGAAAATGTATCCCTGTGAAATGATGTCTTTTAGAAAGCTTAGTGAATATTTTATTCACTTTGTCCAATTATTCCCCCCATGCATTTAATATTTTAAATTTTCATTTAAAACATTCCCTGTTCTTACTTTGCAGCAATATAAAATTTTTACCTTTCACATTCCACATTTTAAAAAAATTGTTTGGTGAGAGAAATATTATGGGGTAATCAAGTTTTACCCATACCCCACTATTCACCAAATTCTTATCTTTTCACCACATAGTGAAATATTTGATTCACTTTTGGAAATAAAAATCCCATTTCAAACTCCATCAGGCATTATTCCAATTTTAATTGTTTTTTCATTTTAACTCAAATGCCCCCCCCCCCTTAAAATTTCATCGAGCTTTTCAAACTTCATGTGGGCCCACACAACCAACCTTGCTTGCCTCACACCACTTTATCCAACATCATCATACCTCCCGCGAGGCTTGCAAGCAAGGGTTGAGATTGCTTGTGCCCTAATCTCACCTGTTCACGCTCTTAACCATGGCGGCCAAGTCTCCTCCTTGCAATGTGCACGCCTCCTCCTTGTATTTTGTCCTCATTGCCTTGGCGCGTGCATTTGATCCCTTCAATTAGGTTGCATCTGCCTAAAAATTTCACAGGCCTTCAGCAAAACACATCCACTTGGCCTTGGTGGTTGCGCATACCCTCTGTAAACTTGTATTTGTTTAAAATTTTCTAAGGCCTTTTCAATGAATTCCCAATGCTCATATTCCTCAATCATAGTATTTGATGAGATCACACCTTGGTTGCCTTCATGCCATCGAACCCTTCAATCTGAACCATGCATGCCTCTGCTAATCCTTTATGTTTTGATGGATGAATACCTCATTCCAGAATGCAACCGCTTCAAAGTTTCTAAAGTATCTTAAACAAACACATTTTGTGCATTTCGCGGGTCTCCACCATAGTTCACGCCTGACACTTGCAAGGAAGTTTCTAAAGCCTTCAACAAATGCAATTTAGTATATCTATTGTTGTGCTAGCTTCCATCAGATCACATTTGCTAACCAGTTAAAATACGTTTCCCTCACAATCTGGCCACACCCCTACCAATTTGTATTTTCCTGAAAGCATCTTAAATCATTATCAACAAACCATTTTGTGCCTATCCTCACTGCCAGTCGCGCCCCTCTGTTTCATTGCATTTGCTTGAGAGTTATTGAGGACATTGATAAAAGCATTTTCAACAGAATTTCCTCGATCAAATTTGAAACATTTTACAGCCGATACAAACTTTCTTTGCTCGGTGCATGGCCTCTCCACCACTTCGATGCACCTCCTTCACATGGCGCAAGCCATCTACATCATTACTTCTCCAAACAAAATTGGATGCATTCTGCTACATTTGCATTCCCTGAGAGTGGGGTGTTCTGTTATGTTTAAATCCCTCCTCCCTCACATGGCGCAGTGGTCCTTACCTCTCCTTATTGGTTGCGCCCCTTGCTCCTTATGGCTAGCGCACCCCTCCGTAACAGGTCGTGCCCACCAACATTTTCTTGAAAGTTTCTAATGCCTTTTCAATAGTCTATTTTGTATGGCGCGGGCCTCCATTTGCTTGACAGTTTCTTAAAATATTCTCAACAAAACTGATGGCACCATCCTCCCTCAAACACCATGCTAGGCACAGCCAGCACAACTAGAATTGCAAAATTCCCTTCAGGCACAGTAAATACACTCCATGGATATTGCACCAAACCAATAGGGAGTTTGAGCCTTTAATCTCTGTAGAAAACAAGACCTTCATCATTACAAAGACCACTCTCAAAACATGGTACCGTGCCATTAGATTCCTCATTACCATGCAAAAATATCACCCAACAGGTATCATCCACCATCAATGATGTTGAGTGTAGCATGGAATTAAGATATTTGAAATTTGATCCAACCCCTAACTCAAAACATCTTAGGTCTCAAATGCATGTACATCGGAAGGTTAACAAACATTTGAGACACATATTTATGTAAGATTTCTACAGCCTTTCCAATAGATCCATTCTTTGTAGACACATCAAGCTATGAGAAATAACTTTAATTTCCTCTGCCTCATTATGCCAAATGAATTAGACCCTCCACCTTCATTTGTGTTGATTGAAAAAACTTGTGATAATGACAATGAGAAAATAATCATGGAACAATGCTTTGAAATTCATATCTTTTCATAATCAGAGTGTCTTTCTCTCTTTTCTTATTACAAGGAGCGCCACTTTTTATTTTCATGTCTCCTCTTCAATTTCACTGTATTCCTTGTTATCACCTTGCTTCAGTTAATTCAAAACAATTCACATGAAGTGATTGCCACAATACAACACACAAAATTATAAAAGTGCAGAGCAAGTCAGGTCCCATGTGGGCCCGACTAAAAAAAAAATCTTTTTCAAACAACTTTTACCCTCAAATGATTTGACACTGCCTTTTGAGTGCTTCTAAAGTTGAAAAACGAACTGGGTCTTCATCAAAATCTGTTTTCTGACACTCTTGGAAAATGGGCAAAACTGACCCAGTGGGCTCTGGAATCAATCTGGGAAACCAGTCAAATGACCTCATGAAGCAATGAGAACTTGCAGACATGCAAAACTTTGATCTGAGAATATAGTGCAAAAGATGGCTCAGAAAAACATGTGACGGGGTGAAAAATATTAATCGGAAAAGTCAATCAATTAAACTTTTCTGAAACAACAGTTCTTCTGCACCAATTAAAACTCATTCAACTGCTAATTTGTAAAAATAGTGAATCAACTCCTAGTGAGCTGCCATCAGACATACAAGTTCATTAAGGTACCCCGAGCATGTGTGTAAAATGAATTCGCTTGAATCATCACTAATCAAAATTTATTAACGATCAAAGTTGACCACTCAGAAAGGCTATTAGGAATGCAGATGCGAAACTGAACAAACTACATTACATTTCAACTTGTTAAAAATAACAAATCAGATCATGAGGCTCTGAAAACTAACACCTGAGATCATTTAGGTATGGAGAAAATAGAACAACACTCATTTTGACAAGACAGTCAACTGGTTGCAAAATGCAAGCTCAAACAGGATGCAACTTTACAAAACTGACAATCTACAAACAACATAACAATGTCAAAACCCTCCAGCTTCACTTTTTGAAACCTTGACAAAACTCATTGTGGAAGCTAAAAACTGACATGCACGTTCACATATATCAATTGAATATGTCTGCAAATGGGTTTTGCACAAAAATTAACAGGGTTCAAATTCTGACCCTCCAAAGTGGGTCACTCAGATTGATTCATCAGGTGCACATCTGAAAGTACAGAAGCAAAATTTTTGATATGGGCATCTCAAATTTGAAAAATTTAAGAGTGCCATCAAAACTATGGGAACAACAATTGTGTACTCCATGATTTCTTTATTTGTGTCAAATGTGGATAATACCATGGTTGTTGCAAGCTTTGAAGTTACAACAGACACACTCTCCATCAGTTGCTTCTTTTCTTTTTTATACAAGTCTGATTTATTTTTAAACTCTTCAATGAAATCATAACCTGGGGACGCGGGAACAATGGAATGCTTGAATGGCGAAGGAATAGGAGTATTTGCTGCTGCTAATGATGTCGCAGCCACACTAACTGGCAGTGGAGGAGTGCCTAGAAATAACTCCTTTGTGGTGGATCCATTGATAGTGTGACTTGGACCTGTCAAAGTCCTTTGCCTCTTTTATTTGCCTTGACCACCTAGTGTTTCTGTGGTATCTTGTATATTTTTCCTCTTGTCTGTAATTTTTTATTGTAGCACACGTTGACCACTACTAGTACTACTACCCATACCATCGCCACCAATGGCAGTGTCAGTTGCACTAAGCTCTTCACCATAGGAATGTCCTAGTTGTGATTGTATCTGACCATGAGGATGAGGATTTGAAGCTCTAACAAATTGACTTGTATGCCCTTGGTCTAATTTTTCATCTCCAAGCCCAAGGCCAGATTTATCAACTAGTTTTTTATTCTCAACATTTGTTACCATCCAAGGGCCTTGTCCTTAGGACCCCAAACCACCACCTTTATAACCCATTTTTTCAACTATGGTTGCTCCTAAAGTATATGCTTCTTTTGTGGCCTCACTTAAACTAGGTTTGTAATTGGCATGGATTTGTTCGACTTCTTCCCTATCATCACTAGATTCATCATCACTTTCTTTGTTTCCATGTTCATCAGGATGCTTTATATTCCACAATTTTCTATACTCTTTACCTTCTTTGTTATATCCATACTCTGCAAGAGCTCTTGGATCACCTAGCTCCTTCCTCATAGACCAAAAGGCAGTAATTTTTTATTGTGACCAATTTTTATCTGTAACTTCCTTCTCTAGAGAACCTGAAATTTTTACTCTACTAGATGGTTTATCACTTTTTTCATAAACAATTTTGTATGTCCTGATTTTCTTTTGGTGCAATGCCATAACTTTTGCTGACAATTGTTCAAAAGAAATACCATTCTCAGCAACACTTTTCTCCATTGCTATTTTGACCTCATCCCAAGAATCCTTGTTTCTCAAGTTTTCAAGCAAGAGTTTACTTTAATGTTGAATTCTACTTGTAGCATTCCTATTGGCAACAATCATTGATTTAATTATGTCACATGGATCATACTGCCAGTGACATATAGCATCAAAATAAAATAAAAAACAAAAGATTATGTGGCACACTAAATGCTTTTCTCTCGAATGTGAACCCTCCACATGAAAAAGGTAAAGAAGGAAATAAGGTTTTCTTTTGCTAACTGAGAAAGTGTAGTTCATCAGCACTCTACACCTGCCGTACATATTCCAATGCAAAAACCCTTTCTGTCACATGTATTGGAAGTTTGTATGGATGTACTCCTGATCCATAAAATCTTAGCACATTATATTCTTCCATTAAGTATCAATTAGCCAATTGTATTTTTTTTCCTAGTTGAATGCAATTTCTAGATGACATAGGCAATCTAGGCATTGGAGTATTTGTAATTGTTTGATGGTCCATTCATATACTAGAGCCATTTTCTTTTCCTCGGCATTACTATAGGTCTAAATCTGAAGCTTGTTGGTTTGAAAAATTCCTCTAAATTTGAATAGAAAAAGATAACACAAGTAGGTTGTGAACCTAAATGTCTTGGTGGAACCTGATTTAATCATTAAAAATTGTTTATGCATGGATTCTACAATGTGCAGAATAAAATTATATTTGACATGTTGAACACCATAATGGATATTAAATACCATTTCAAGGAGGCTTGCACCCACTTCCAAATTGCTATCCAAATCGAGGAAAAATGTTAGCATGGAAATAGTATCCTGAACCCATGGTTTAAAAATATCCAAATCATAAGGAGGCTTATGATCACCTTTCAATTTGTTTCTATCCTGAACTATTTTATTTAAGAAAACATTTTTCTCCCTTTCTTCCACTACTTCATAATCACTAGGAAGCTTTTCTAGATCAATGTGGACGTCTCCAAATTCTTCGGTTGTAAACCCCTACACTTTTCCAAGCTCTTTTGCATTAATGGATAAAAATACTTCTTTGCTATCTTTATTAACAATTGCTCTTTTGTTATCATCATAATTTTGGGCACAAACCATGATAAATTCTAGGCAAGGGAAAACCTCATGTAAAATCATGCACCCTAATCCAGTTACCCACGGTGCACTGATACTATTAACTTGTGTTTTCTTTGCAGCCTTATTCTGAGATGAAAATCTAAGTTCTGAGGTATGCCTACCATACATTTCAGGATCATAAATATCATGATACACATCAGTGAAACCTGGGGTTTTAAGCAATTCTGCATAATGTATTTTTTTATCCGGCATTGCTCTAGTGGTATTGGTGGTAGACATGCTTATACAATGTGGTTGTGAAATTTGAATTCCCTATTACCTATTAGTCCTCCTTAATTTTTCTTAATTCTTAAGTCTCTAAACCCAAACTTCAAAGTTTGACAAAATAAGATTTTAAGAAATGTCAAACGATGAAACATAGCCATAGGAATTCTTTCACTTACCTAGATTCTAAGTCCTAACCCTTGAAAAGATTAATGTTGATAGTCGTGGAAACTGGAATGGCTTTGTTGGAAGTGGAACTGTGGAATCCAAAACAGGGTGGTGCACTGTAATGAGAAATATGAAGAGTGAAGACTGAAATCTCCCCATGTGCTGACCCTCTCACTTAAAAAAAAATCACTTGATAGTAGACACTTACCAGTACAAAGTGCTTTAAATGCTTTTTTTCTCAAAATTGGAACATTAAAGTGAATGAAACGTCTTAGGTCTACAAGTTGCAAATTATTAACCGTTGATCTTTCTAAATATACCAGTTATAGGGTGATTCCAGAGGTTTAAGTTTGCAAGCCTATCACTCTGTGCATTTCATTACATAATTCAACTACAACCATACATCAAATGTTCATCCAATGGTTGAAACTTGAGTAATTTATGATATTAACTTAAAAAAATAAACATGACACATGAGTTTTAAAGTTGTTTTAAAATTTTGTGTGCTAGGATTGGCATCAAGGCCAAGGGGTCGATAACTTAACGTTGTAAAGGACTTAAAAAATCTCCCCATGTGGTAACCCTCTCACTTAAAAAAAAATCACTTGATAGTTGACACTTAGCAATACAAAGTGCTTTAAATGCTTTTTTTCTCGAAATTGGAACATTAAAGTTGCAAATTTTTAACCGTTGATCTTTCTAAATCTAACGGTTATAGGGTGATTCCAAAGGTTTAAGTTCGTAAGCCTATCACTCTGTGCATTTCATTACAGAATGCAACTACAACCATACATCAAATGTTCATCCAACGATTGAAACTTGAGTAATTTATGATATTACCTTAAAAAAATAAACATGACACGTGTTTTAAAGTTGTTTTAAACTTTTGTGCGCTAGGATTGGCATCAAGGACAAGGGGTCGGTAACTTAACGTTGCAAAGGACTTGAAAAAATCTCCCCGTGTGTTTACCCTCTCACTTAAAAAAAATCACTTGACAGTTGACACTTAGCAGTACAAAGTGCTTTAAATGTTTTTTTTCTTGAAATTGGAACATTAAAGTGAATGAAACGTCTTAGGTCTACAAGTTGCAAATATTTAACCGTTGATCCTTCTGAATCTAACTATTATAGGGTGATTCTGGAGGTTTAAGTTTGCAAGTCTATCGCTCTGTGCATTTCATTACGGAATGCAGCTACAACCATACATCAAATGTTCATCCAACGGTTGAAACTTGAGTAATTTATGATATTAACTTTAAAAAATAAACATGACACATGTGTTTTAAAGTTGTTTTAAACTTTTGCGCGCTAGGATTGGCATCAAGGCCAAGGGGCCAGTAACTTAACGTTGCAAAGGACTTAAAAAAATCTCCCCTTGTGCTGACCCTCTCACTTAAAAGAAAATCACTTGACAATTGACACTTAGCAGTGGGTGATCCCACAATAGTGGTTTACAATTTTTGGCCAAACTGGACACTGATTTTTTTTTTAAAACTAAATCTTCACATTCGAGCACCTATAGCGGCTAAACCGTGAGGAATTTGAAGATGGTGCAAACTAGAGTCTCATCAAATTTTGTCTGTAGATTCTAAATATATCTTTTTCAAAAAATTTGGAATCAGATTGCACTTCTTTTTCCATCTCCCACGAAAACTGGTTTTTTTCAAAAAACTGCATTTTTAAAAAGTGACACACACCGTATAACGCATAAATTTTTTTCCATGAAGGATAAAATTATAATTCTTTCGAATTTAGATTTGTAACTCCGTATCTAGTGCTTCCACTCGGTTAGATAGTTTTTTATTGAATATTTTTTCTTTAATCAAGTTTCAAAGTCAAACCAATTACAATTCATACATAGCGCAACCATATAATGTGTAACTTTTTTTGTATATATCGAAATTCAATTTATTTATTTTTTGGATCAAGGACTTCAATATCTGGTGCACTCATATTTTTTATTTTTATTTTTGATAATCTGCTATTCTTCCACATGTGCATAACAAAGAGCTTGATTTTCGGTGAAAAACCTATGTTTAATAAAACTAAAAAAAAAAATACATAATAAAACCAAAACATATTAAAATTATAGTCGTTTGATAGCTCGTTCCGAGGACTACCTGATTCTAGTTGGGTTTTTGAATTCTCCTCCATTTTCATCCTCAACCCAAGCTTTGAAGCATAAAAAATTGGAATTCCAAAGTTCCTAAGGGGGAGAATGAGGACAGGGTTCGCTCGAACCCCCCTTTCAAAAGGGGTTTTCAAATTTTTTTTGTCTGTGCATACTTTAATTTGGTTCGCTCGAACCTTGGTTCGCTCAAACCTTGGTTCGAGCGAACCCTTTTTTGGTTCGTTCGAACCCCCAAAATCAATTTTTTTTCCATGGGGTCATTTTTTTGTGAGTTTTCCTTCCTCACTAGACCTGTAAACCACTATCGTGGCTTCACCCTAGTACAAAGTGCTTTAAATGCTTTTTTTCTCAAAATTGAAACATTAAAGTTGCAAATTTTTAACCGTTGATCTTTCTAAATCTAAAGGTTATAGGGTGATTTTGGAGATTTAATTTCGCAAGCCTATCGCTCTATGCATTTCATTACGGAATGCTTTTTGTGTGAATAGTGTAGTTTCTTTTTCTTCCGAGAGTTTTCAGTGCGGAGCCGAATGGCCAGGTCTTCCAAGTTTGTCAATGTCTTTGAGGTTTCTGTGGCAGACTTGGCTCAATTTGGGGCCAATACCCCAATCTCACTTCAGACAATGGAGAGGTCGACTAGCCTGACTTCCTTTAGGGCCATCACAAACCAAAGGCTCAAGCGGATTCTGTTAAATTATGATCCGCTGGTGTTAGTGGTTGTGAAAATGGTTCTAGGTTCCGACCACTTGGAAAGTATAGAGTATGGAAGAGATAATTTGCAAGTCTCTTCTCAGTTCTTATCCTCTCTGTTGGATAACCTAGCGCTGAGAGCGAAAGCTAGAAGCTTAATGCTCAAAATGTTTAAACCTGACTTGCTTGGAGGGATGGATGAGATTCTTTGTGTGGTGGTAGAAGGCAAAGGTTGCCCGTGGCCTTGTGACATGGAGAGAGTGAGAACGGAGGATACGGTGAAGATATACCCATTTCTCCTAGATTTTCAAGGACCTAGATTAATGCGCCATCAGGCGATTGTCACGGTTGGTATGATTTTTCTAAAAAAAATCTCTGGTGTAATGGCGGTCGACAGTGAGGATTGGAAGGAGGAATTCGAAGAATTTGCACAATTTAATATTTTTTTGTAAACTAGTGAATCGGTGATAGTTCTTTTTTGTCTCATAGATGATAGTTTTTGGTTCATCTATGCTTTGTCAGTCTCATCTGGTTAATCGATGTCAATATTACTAATGGGGTTTTTTGGTTAGTATTTACTGGGGTCTGTTTTGATATCATTTAGCTGTTGTAAATGGAATTCTGATGGGAAGGGTAGCATGATATCTTTTTGCTTAAATTACTTGCATGGCAGACGCATGTACTTTAGAATTATATTAATAAAATATGACTCTTACGTATCAAAAATAAATAAATTAGAAAACAATAACGACAACATTTAGTGTTTATAATGTTTTTTGTCAATTTGATGGAAAATTTATTTTTTCATTTGTATTGCTTTATGTTTTACTTTTAAATCTGCATGCATTTATTTCCTAAATAGATATACCACACTTTGATTTTATGATGAATGCAAATTGTAGAAATTTGTGTGACAAGATCCATATTATAGCCTACATTGCATCCATAAACAGATTTGAAATCCCGTACTCAGTCCTTCCCCCATTCCTAACAAAATTCAATACCATCGGCATCAGCCTAACAATTCTTTATCGACGAAACCCCATCACAGCCCTGCCAATGGCCGGAAGAAAATAGCTCGCAACCTAGTATCGGTGTAACAATACTCTATCGGGTTGACTCATAAGGTGTGATCCCTGATACACCGATAGAGTCAACAAAAGTAAGCACATCATTGTAACACATAAACATTGTTGGAACGAATGATTGCACTCCCCCAATGGCTCGATATAACCGTGAATTATCAAGTGCATATTGCATAAAGTATATTACTTAATTTCTCAAAGGAAAAAAACTGATTTGAATATATTAATAGACACTAAAGTTCTAAACTCAGAAAATAAGTCTTTACTGTAAGTGTAAATGAATAATGAAGAATAACACAACACAACCATTTATTTTATTGCAACTAAATTTCAATGTCACATTATTACATATCTCTTTAAAGATGAGTAGTTGTAGAGCAGGAAAGCTCCTGTTTTGTATAAATAACATATGTCAGTGTGTCACTTTACATAGACACAATTTAATAATTCATTCCAAGTTGTTGCTCGTTACAATGGATTACAAATTGATTCCAATTTCCAAGGTTATGTTGTTGACCATGTACTACAAATGTAACTCTAAAAATAAATGCATGATTCCAAGCTTCTGCTAGTGACAATGTAATACAAATGTGGCTCTAAAAATAAATGCATGATTCCAAGCTTCTGTTGGTGGATTTGCTAACCATGCTAGGGGGAGGGGGTTCTAATCATTCTAGGGAAATGGGAGCTATGAAGATACAAAATGTACTTATCCCCTTTGAGAACCAGAGTCATGCAAAATATGTAATACAAATGTCTCTTTGAAAATAAATGCATGGGGCTTTCCAGGCCAACCATGTTGGGGAATAGGGAGCTGTGAAGATATAAGAGGAGTAGTAAATTTGCTCCCATATTTTGCACATAGCTTCCATGCACTGGTATAGCACCTACCTCCATCAGAGCTCCTCATCCTAGTTCAAAACCTATCTGAGAAGTCAGGTTAACCAAATCAACTTCTTTCCAATTCCACCCATTTTGAACTTGAAGGAAATTCATCTTTTACTGATTACTCTGTAACTACATAACTATAGGCAGGAGAATTTACAGTATCCCCAATAATACCATGTCATCTTCTTCATAAATCCTTATTAACCCTAGAAAATGAAAACCCTTATGACACTATCCACTATTCACTATCCCTATTTGTGGGCCACCAGTGCTGCTACCAACCTAGATATAATGATAATCGTGATTTGTGTACAATTAAAATGTTTAATTTGATTGATGTCTGGCTACATGCAAACTGTACCTCAAGCTGACAAGCTGTCAAAATCACTAGTACCACTCAAACGATATGAAATCATTACAAATCTTGTTTCATTAAAGCTATGAGTTGTCCAAGAAATTTCTTTGGATTTTCATATTAAATATGGCATTAATCGCCGCCACTCCCAGCACTAGCAGTATGGAAACCACATTTTCTTCAAAAAGATTGATAATAATTTAAATGAAATGTATAACGTCGAGGCATTGAAAAGATAGAATGAGTGATGAGCAATGAGCCTTGATCTTGCCACATGTCTGCATCTAACGGTTCTAGTGTTATTCTAGAGGTTTCAATTCGCAAGTCTAGTGCTTCAGAGATTTACTTCCAGAATGCAACTCTTTTTGCTTGTTGGTGTACAAATTTGTCACTTTAACCATGAAAGTAGATGCAAGATATTTGTGAGAAATAAGTAAAGAAAAGTGATAGTTTCTCTTTTAACAAATGAATTAATCCGAACATATTGCAGAAAGTCTTTAAGATGAAAATATACGCATTCTAACCTAACAGATAAACATTGAAGAATAATCATTAAGAAACACAATTCATTCATAATTAAAAAGAAACATCAATAAATACACATATTTAGAAATATATTCTTTTATCTCTCTAATGCCAAAAATGTGGGTTCATAGACCCGTCACCCCACACCCTCTACAATAAGAAAGTGCTCAAAAGCTGAAACACAATTCATTCATAATTAAAAGGAAGCATTAATAAATGTGCATACTTAGAAATATATTCTTTTATCTCTCTAATGCCAAAAATGTGGATTCACAGGCCCGTCACCCCACACCCTGTACAATCAAAAAGTGCTCAAAAGCTGAAACTACCCCCCCCACCCCCTTTATCATTACATGTCACAAAAGGATTCATGCATGTTGTTAAACTGTTGGAGGTGTCAGGACTTTGTACAATTCTAACTGCATTTCCATAACTAAATTGTGAAATTCAGCGTGTTCTTCTTCTTCTTCTTCTTAAACAAAAATTCACCCTATTGTACTTGGCATAGCTAGTTTTCTCTTTCCACACCACTAAACGCAATTGGGAAATGATGTTGAGTTTCTCTTCTTCACACCAATTCAAATTTGGTTGCATGATGGCCACAGTTTCATCTTCCCATTCCCTGATATTGCCAAAAAGTACCATTTTGACGAAACTTTGAGTCTAGAGTTGAAAATGCTACCACCTTTCCTCGTATGCAGGCTCACTTAACTTCATCGGTAGGAAGTGACAATTTATTTGCCAAGAAAAAAGTGCCAATCTACTACTAAATATTATGTTAAACCTCAAGTGAGTGTTTGAAAGCATTTGAGAATACATCCCTTAATGGCACCGTACAATTCATTAAATGAGTTGACACTTCAAAAGTTGTGCATCCCACCCAAGTTGCCCCATCGCTGAGAAACAAAACTCTTTAACCATTTGTACGGTAATAAAATCTCAACCATTGATTTCTAGAAACCTAATAGTTCTAGTATTATTCCAGAGGTTTCAATTCACAAGTCTAGTGCTTTAGAGATTTACTTCTAGAATGCAACTACAGTCATCCATCAAACATTCATCGAACGGTCCCTATGATTTTTTATTAGCATATTCGTTTATTTCGCCACTGAGTTTTTTTATTAGTTTGAGATCTTGTTTAATTCACCAATGAAAATATTTATTTTTCTTTGAAAAAAGGTTTTAATTGCCAACAAAAAAAAAATTATGTTTTGAAAACAAGATTAATTCGCCAATGGAAAAAAAATTATGGTTTGAAAAACGGTTTTAATCACCAATGAAAAATATTTTATTCGATTAATTTTTTTTGCAATTTTCCACGATTTTCCACAGACTTCTAGGGATTATAAAATATTCACCAATTGGGATTTTTTTTTTTTGAAAAATGAAAAAATTCACCAATAAAATTAATATTTTTTATCGGGAAGTATACAGGATTCACTAGGATTTTACACCTTCGTCGGGGGGGGCGTTTCTTAAAGATTTCCCTAGTATTCACCGAGGTGGTACTACAAGAATATCCAACAAGAAAAGCAAATAGAACTAATGATCAATGCCCCATTCCTTTCTCTCTAAATCATTTTGTAGACATCATTGAGAGATCATTGGAATGGATTAATAAGATAAATCATAGGAAAATATTAAAATGAACTTACAATCAATGTTATTCATATCTATTACCAAAGATATTTTGATGTTCTTAGATGATATATGAAATGATGCCCATTATCAGAATGATATATCCTAGGACATGCATTGGATAGTGAGTGTACATCAAACTGATTAAACCATTGATATAAACTTAATTAATGTGTCTGAATATTAACCTTGACTTCACGATTCGTTTTCATTATATTTTAGTTTTTTAAATAGTTGTATTAGATTTAAAGGCTCTTCTTGAAGAGAAAAGATGATATGGTGGTTGCAATTGAAAAAATTGTTGGAGTTGATAGCTAGGTTGAAGGACATATCCATGACACTAAGGATTACAACTACTTTTTGACCAGTCTTATTCAAAGCTTTGGCATCTGTGAGCAGGCTGAGGTCATTGTTGTAGCCTTACTAAAGTCAGAAGACGTCCCATATACATTGCAAGCCATTGAAGGGATCAATATTATCTTGTGAGGGGATTATGTGAATGGCCTTTTTGATGCAAATGTTGCCAAAAGTAAGAACAAAATAACTATTGAGGCCCTTTCTCTATACAAAGAAGGGATTGGTTGGGAGAATATAGAAACCTTCTTTTTTAATCTAAGTCATTATGCTAATCTTTTGGTCCCTTCCTAGTTTATCCGGGCTATTGAATTGGCTGATGACATATGCTCTGTGAAATCTAAAAAAGGATAAATGTAACATCCATGCTCAGCATGAGGAAATATGTAACTTTGAATTTTTAGTATAATGAGAGTTACCCCCTCTAGTAGCACTTGTTTACCAAAATAAAATAGATCATAAATAATAATGTATTTATAACAAGTGTTGCATAGTGACTAGTTCCTACCATTACAATATAGCTGATAGTAATTAGCTAAAGGACTAGAATACATTGATTAGTGTAATAATCTATTTGTTGTTAAATTTGCAATTTGTAAAAAAGCCTTTTAACAATTGACTTATTCAACAAAAAAAAAATTGAGGTTGATAAATTTAAATATTCACATTGAAAGAACAAATGTTTACTATGCTATAAATTTGGTGTATATGACCAAGTAAAATAACTGTAAAGTATATATTGGTTTGGTCATGACCCCATTTTCTTCCAATGTGAGTTTGAGTGTTACATAAAGTTTGGAGTGCATGTACACCTTCTCTAGAATATGTTTTAAAGGATATTTGATTGGTTTTAAGCAATTCCATTTAAAATACTACTAAGCATTATTTAATTTGATATGTATTTTAGTCATCTAAAAAACAATCATCAATAATTTCATTAGTTCCCCACCTATTATACTTTATATATAAAGACACTTAAGATCTTTAGATTTATATTGTTATTTTTTTTAGATATTTGAACATCAACATGAGACCAATACAAGCTCAAGTGGGAGTACAATCATGAGACTACTATAAGCTTCTTTCAAGGAACCACAATGGAAACCACCTATGAAAGGCTAGAGATACAACTTACAAATCCACTTATTTAGAATCCACCTGTAAAGTAAAAGTCAACTATGGAAGGCCAAAAGTTACAACTTAGAAGTACATATTAGATGTCTCTTTTCAATTTCAACTTGGGACTCCACAATGAGAATTCAATGCTTTAACAAATTAAACTCATCCCCTTCTAGACCAAGAATTTAATTATTCACTATACTTTTATATATTAATATACTCTATAGGACACCCATGTTTTAGTTTGAAAAAATTGAATATTACCTTATTATTAAAATATTGTTTAAAAATGTAAAAACCACCCCTCGGCTACTACTATTATTTATTCACAAGTACTAAATTAATTAACCAAACACATTTTTTCTAACTTATAACTGTCGATTTCACAATTTTTTCAATCACCATAGTGGAAAACACTCTACGCCACCACTTATGCTTACACTCGAAGGTGGTAAGCTCCTGATGTCAGGGCCATCCCTAGGCCTAGACCTAAGCATCGAGGGCTCATGATGACCCTACCTATGTATCCCCTTATGGGAAATTACAGGATTTGTAGTTCTCCCATAAATGTTAGAGGGGGTTCATACTTTCCTCTTGTATGAGATCTTTGATCTCACCTTTAGACTATGACTATTCATTAAGCGTAACCTATCAACTTAGCTAATTGTAATAGAATGATAATATTTTTTTAGTAGGTGTTGGATCCATACCAAACATAACCAAGAATTAGTGTATAAACACACTCAATTAAATAGGGTCATATCATACCATAATCCCAAGATCACATTCACAATGATTCTCTTGAGCATACATCACATATTTACAAGGTGGCTAGCTCATACATATCATACGTACTGAAATATTGATTGATTCATATACACATCACAAGTATAATAATGATTGGATCATACACATCATAAATACAATGGTGACAACTCATATGTACATCAAAGGTACAACCATGACTAGCTTAAGCATACATCACCTATATCCAGTGTGACAATACACATAATAAATTACATGTTCACATAAAGAACAAATGTTAAAGTGGAAATGGATGCAACCTTCTGCATGCATCATCCCACTACCTAATTCATAATCATATAAGCCCACTATGACAAAATTCAATCATCCCATACTACTTGACATTGTCATTATTAAGGGAACTAGCATAATAATGTGCACAAACCCTAGGCCATTTACATAAGTACTCAAGGAGTGACTAACATGTACACAATGAGTGACTGGAACCTACCCTTTCAATGCATCCCAAATAAAAAGGAAAGATAGTGCATTACATACTACACCATGGATCCCGTCCTTTACAATGGTCTTCTACACCAACCATTGATGATAGAAAGCATCCCATACTACTTGTGATCATCACCAAATAAAGAGTAAATAAAATAAAACACATCACAAAGTAACACACACAAACTCCCTAAACACACCAATGCCTATCCACCCCATCCAAGTAGATTTTGTGGCATGTGGTGAGAGAGTAGACAATCAGACTAGCCTATAGTACATAGGGTCAACTTCCTAATTACCATTCACCCAAGATATTACCTACCTCTAATAATCTTAGATATCGTTTCCCACATTAGGATAGGCCAAAACTATACTATGAGGTTGGTCCAACTATTACCTACCTTTCTTCATTAGAAACTCTTTTCCCTACAGTTCATTGAACAACTAAGAAAACAAGGTGGTCCATTGCTTCATTTTGTTGGTTTTAAGGCCTACATGCCACCGGTGGAAAACCATCCAACCCTCTAGTGTACACCAGACATCCATCATCGACATGCCACTAGCCCCAAGGCTCACATGCTCCTATCGAAATCCATCCAAACCTCTAGAATAACATATGGTATCAATCACTTGCATGCCACTGGCTCTAATACCCACATGCTATTGGAGAAATATATCCCAATATCTATGTGGTACGACTAACAATCCTCTAACATAATATGCTCCTTGACTATTATCAATCTTGAGCATCAATATGCCTATCTTTTAGCAAGTCATAGGATTTATCCATTGGTGATCACATCAGATTTTGAGTAACCTACATATTAGAGATATATAGCCTCTACCTATGCCCTCATGAGGTCCTTACTCCATCCATTGTAAAATTTATCACCTGTACCCAACTTAGCATTATAATTAGAGAAGAGGTTCCTAATTAAGAATAAGTATATCACAATTGACTGATTTAGGAGCCTATAAATAGTTATATAATTCTAAGGTTAATTTTCACAACACATAAAATAAATCACCTAAAACCAGCATGATATGAGCTCAACTCAACATGTACCCACTACCAATTAGTCAAATCCATTACCTTGATTCAACTTACTATTCAAAAACACATTATGTATTAAATACATGTTATTAGATTTTCTTAACTCTTCCATAACCATCTAATACCCATTTCAGCCTCATTTCAAGCATACTAAAGAGAGAAAGCCAAACCAATTATGAAGAACCCCAAAATATAGGATTTATCCCCCTAGACCCTCACCATATGGACTTGAGGTCGTAGGGGCATCCTTCGCCCAAGGACTTTCTACGTACCTGCTTCTAAATGGGATAAAAGTCACACATAGTTATCCTTACAATGATTCTCAATTGACAACTACACATAGGTCCCCATAACCAAAGGTTGTATTAATTACTATGTCTTACTCCAATAGGGTTCCTTTAAATGATTCCCAACAGTTAATAGTGCTTAGCAACATGCTAGGAATTCAACACCATTCCCAATTCAGCCCACTTTTTCATCTAAGGACATCAATACCTCTAATTAGACCTCCCTTTGATATTGATCCTAATTCAAAGTGAGTATCCCAAAACCTATATAATTACATATCAAGGACATTGTGCCACATTTGGTTCCTTGATTATATTTTCACATAGTTTATAACATAGGGTCCTATTTATGTTTAAAACATGATAACATGTATACAACATGATTTGGTAGTCTTAGATGTCACATGTGTATTAGTTCTTAATTTATCTTGAACAACTATATTATACTAACAAGAAACCCCTTAAACATTCATGTATGAGAACAAACCAATGGAATAAATGCCACCATTAGGATAAATTTACTAACAATAAGTGTAGCAATACTAAAAATCTAATCACCATGTGGCAATCATATGAAGACCCCAATATGGCTCTAGTGTTATTCTACTAATATGATCAAGCATCATGATCCTATTAATTTATTACATCATTCTTCATTAGAACATACCATACCTCAATAAGGCCATTCAAACAAATTATTTAACTATGTTGAGAAAAATTGTGTCTCAACTTCTAGTTTTGAGCCTTGGATATTATGGACTTGGCGAAAAATGTTTCACTTCTGCCCTTTACCGCTTTACTGTGGCGGTCTAGCAGTACTGCGGTGACAAGCTTGGAAGTTACCGCCATACCGCGGGTGATGGGTCCACTCACCACGGTGGCCGCAGTGAGACCGCCTGCAGTTGCCCTGGCAGTTACCATCATACTGCGGGCAGTGGGTCCACTCACCACGGTGACCACGGTGAGACCGCCTGCAGTTCGTCTGGTGATTACCACCCTACTGCGGGGTGGCCTAGCGGCCCCCACGGTAGCGCGGTATGATCGCTAACGGTTAGCTCGGTGGTTATTGCAACACCGTGGGTCAACTCCAACCGGGCAGTGGTAGCGCGGTGTAGACAAGGAGTGAGCTCAGATGGTCATGCTGCCACACTGCGGGTCAACTCCAACCGGGCAGCGGTAGTGCGGTGTAGACAAGGACCGAGCTCAAATAGTCATGCCACCACACCACGGACAGGTCAGTTGGACTCGACGATAGCGCGGGGTATCTTTGGCAAAGCTCGGATGAGCTCACCGCATTACCGCGGGTCGACTCGGTTGGAGCAGTGGTAGCATGGAAAAGACAAGGCAGAACTCAGAGGCACTTACTGCCATACCGTGACAAGTGAAGACAAGCTCGATGGTAGCACGGGCAAGCATGGGTGAGCTCGATAGATCTCATCGCTTTACCTTGGATGGGTAGAGTCAACTCAACGGTGGAGGGGTAGAGTCTTAGAGAACTCAAATGAGCTCAAACCAGGTTTGACCGAGTTGGACTCAGAGTCAAATGAGATCAGCGAATAGTTGGTGGACACGTGGCAGTTAGACAACAGCTTGATTGGCTAAAGGCCAATGTGGTAAAAGCAGTAATTGCAGGTTGATTTCAGCTAATGACAAGAACCCGATTTGGGTGGTGAAGTTATTGTTGGGTGGCTCGATGCAATCAATGAAGATCGATGGCATACTGGAAGTTTGATGCATGAACCTGAAGATGTGGCATTGGTTGAGAGGGTAAATGCGATGAAGACTTGAAAAGTCAGTGTGAGGTTGACAGATAGGTACGTATGATTGCAAGTCGATGTAAGGGTTGAATTTCGATTGTATACTTTGCAAGGAAGTATTGTAACAGTGAGAAATAACTTGATGTTGTTGTGAGTTGATCAGAGAGTGAAGACTGGTATTCTATGTAATATCTTTATTGCTGTAATACAATTGTCTTGACTTGGTGTGGTGGGTTTTTTACCTAAATAGGTTTTCCCATGTAAATACCTATGTTATCTGTGAATGATTATTATTTTGTTATCTCCTTTATGTTGCATGTATTCATCTCAGTAGTTTTAGAAGCTATTAGAAACAGTTTTTGCTCTTCTCCTCTATTGTATTGGTGTTAAGGGAATGTATTTCACACTATTGGATCATTAGATCCATCCTTGTTTTCCCTTCAAACTACATAAAACATAATGTAATAGTTATATACTTTCTCTAAATAGAGTTGATATATAAGCTGACTCTAGATGGTTGGCAACACTATATCCATTGGACCAACTCATGAAAACATAAACCCAATAATAATACTAATAATACTCTTAATCTTCCAATTTTCTTTACCTTGTAGTGTCACCCCATATCATTATAATAGTCCAATTCACAACTGTGTAATTTATTCATACTTTTTGTTTAGAATAAATCTGATTTTAATGGTCACCAATAGGGTATCAAGAGATGCTACATAAGATTTATCTCATACTCACTCTCAACAACATTGTCACATTAAATAGTAGTCACCTTCCATTCAATACACAATCATATTGTGGTTCATTATAGCTATAATATCCTTCCTTTGATCACATGAATTCCAATATCAAGGTTGTCATATTGAAGAGGTTGATAGACATCATGTAGTCATATAAAGCATTTACCATTGTATCAATGAATTATCAAAGCATCAAGTTTCAACATTAAAGATATGGTTAGTAAAGTGTGGTTGTAGTACCATTAAATGAAGTCACTATTACCTACAATATTATGCAACCATGATCCAAGGCTCATATTAATTGTATCTTATTCTTGGTTCATATTACTAGGTTGTCTTATAGCTAAAGATTTGACTTAGAACTCTTTGCCATCTAATTTCTCTTAAAGTTCAAACATAAAGTTATTCAAATAATTAAACCTTGATTATAGTAAATTCTTGGTTTATAAATCCCTCCTAATCTCAAATTATTTGCCTACCGTATACATTCATACCTTAGTTTACCATTTGATTATAAGCATTGTTTGTACTATCAAAAAATATTTATTCAACAATTAAGATTCACTTCAATATTTTGATTTCTCACTAATTCTTTCACGTACTCAACAACACCATCTTGAATTAAAAGATAGTTCCCTTGTTTTAAGTATGCAACAATTTAGTGTAAATATAGTTTTAGTTACATTAATAAAGTTCTTATCAACTACATTATTAATTTATTGAATGCTAAGGCTCAATTAAGTAACTATTGAGCAAGTAAGGCAATGACAATAAGAGATTAAAAGGTATAGCATTCTAAGAAGCATTTACAAACTTTTAATAGAGGTAATTGAGGGACACTACAATGATGCCCTCACATGTCTAGGCACAATAGATTAGACAAGATAGTTGTATTATTTACACAATATAACAAACATAAATAGATCCCTTATTTTCTTATATCTTGCTTCTGTCTATGACAAATGTGTTGGAAAAATGTGTCTCAACCTTGCAATTATATACGATTTATTGATCTAGGATGTATGTTGGTATGTGGCAACTGATCATGCAAATATTGTACACTCATAACAAGATGTGGGGTTCAGGGCAACGACTCAAAAAAAAAAAAATTGCTGACATGTCAAGGTTTTTTCCGATTGATATGTCTTGAGGTTTTTTCCTATTGACACATCAAGGTTTATTTCCGCTGACACATCAAGGTTTTTCCATTAACATGTAAAATGAAAAATGACCTTGTAAAACCCTAATTCTAGAAGGTTCCAAAAAAGCTTGTTATTTAAGTGAGTGGGATGTATGTAGACGATGGTGTATTTTGAGATTTTGATAGCGGTCATGTTGTCTTTTGATCTTTAAGTGGTGATACTCCTATGAGAAGCTTGCTCTTGATCTCTGATTGGTGATACTCCTATGAGAAGTTTGCTCTGCAAGTATATTGTAATATTTGTGATTGTTGAATAATATATTGGGCAACTTTTGCAGTGTGAGGTTTTTCTCCCGAAAGGGTTTTCTCCATGTAAATCATTGTGTTGTGGTATGCATGATACTTGTGTTTATTTTTGTTTAAGTTTTTGTAACTGTTAAAAATCTGTAAAAGTTTTGCATTATTCT
The DNA here is from genome assembly GCA_007115665.2 of Sequoiadendron giganteum. Classification (NCBI taxonomy): domain Eukaryota; kingdom Viridiplantae; phylum Streptophyta; class Pinopsida; order Cupressales; family Cupressaceae; genus Sequoiadendron; species Sequoiadendron giganteum. The sequence goes on from CM021108.1 coordinate 189,969,528, forward strand.
CCTCTCAAGGTTAGTGTAGGAAGTTGTTCCACTACTTTAGCTTCCTTACACAATGTTAATAATGTCAAGTAGTATCTTTACTATTAATGCATAGTGGTGAAACATTTTGTTATCCCTGACAACTTGATAAATTCTAAACACACTAAGATTTGATATGCTCACACATCAAAGGTCTATTGGTAATTAAAAAGAGAATATTTCTAAATAAAGACAATTTCAATTTGGACCATTACCAATAACCAACCACATTCTAATCTATGATCTATAAGATGTAGAGACACCATGAACTCAACTAATTATGTTATGTAGTACACTTCAACTAAATAAATATTGGTCCTACAAATACTATCACAACTATTGAACATTATATATTAACAACTACTATCACAACTATTGAAACATGCTCAACTAGTGGATCCTCTCCCCTATCTATACCCTTGATAACATTAAAGAATTATGGACATATCTCTAACAAATTTTGTCATTTGAAATGGCCTTACTCTCAAGCGAAACAATGATGAGGTGTTGATGAAACTATTTAGCAATTATTCTTGATATTAACAAGGGTGCTTTTAGATTAAATAATAGCATGAATCCATTTGAGAACAAGTAGAGGAGAAGACAAAAAAGAGTTACCTATGCTAGACGCTATAGGGAGTGTTTGTTTAACAAACTGATTTGTGCATATCATGTCCAACCATCTACCTTCGATCTTCACGTCTACCAAGGCAATTGTAACTCTAATATCTGACACAATTTCCATCATTGTGCTTTGAAAGACGTTCATCTCCTATTTCAAAGACTCCCATTTTAGCACACGCAGGGAGGATTTGGGCAATCGTTGTGGAATTTTTGGCTTTATACCTACCAATTGCATTTGCTTGAAAGTTTCTAAAGCCTTTTCAACGAATCTATTTTGTGCATTTCCTGCAATCTTTTGCATTCAATGAGACCATGTTCTAACAGTCAAGCACCTTCCAACAGCTGTGCCATGCTCTGGATCGCCCTCCTCCACTCTCGTCCAACTTCTTCTGCTCTCATTTTAAGTTTATTTTGATGCCTTAAACTACCCAACTTACATTTTTAAGGTCACTACTCACCTCTTTCGCCTTGCATGCCATCATTCTCATGTTTCTCTCTATTCTTTCTCCCACCTATTCACCCTCTTTGATGAAAATCTTCTACCATTTATGCTTTAAAGGAAGTCCATGGCCTATTCGAAAGCTCCCATTTCATCGCAGGCAAAGACGATGATAGCAATTGATGAGCTGGTACGCAGCTGTAGAACATGAACTCAAATACAATCATTTCTTCGTATATCCCTATAATTAGCTGGTATGCAGCTGTAAAACATGACAGCAACTCATGAGCTTAGTATGAAGCCAGTCTGACCAATAACTCTCCTGACAATAAACAGTATTTATCAATGCCTAACAGTACAGTAAACTCAAAAAAACAATGGATACAGCAGCTAACAGTCCTCTGTTTCCCTTCCTGCAGTATTAAATTTATGAATCCTGCAGCAACCCAGAAATTTCTATATGAAAATATAAGTTAGGAAAACTACATATGCCAGTTCAGACAGAAATAACTTATTTCGGTTCTTAAATTAAGAGTTCTGCTGAATTCATGAAGCTGTGGGTTCTGCATTACCTACAGTCAATCTTTACACAACTTGCCAACCCTGATGTTGCTGTGCAGTTAGCGATACTTATTTGTAAATTGACAGGTGACTATTTTCTCTCACTGCCATTTTTTTTTCTTACAAAGAGGATTAATTTATAAATTTATATTAACTGTTAAAGTTGAAAGAGTTATATAAAGATTTCTGCATAGCAATAGCTGTCAATAAAGTTCAGAGAATAACCAATTAAAGAAGTTCGCTACAATTCCACCCCATCAAGTCTTATAAGCGAACAGATAAATGAAATTAAGACAATTAGAACATAAAAGAAAGCCCAGCCCAAGTCATGATGAATAATTGAAAAAAGTTGTGAAGAATGGGCTGAAGAAAGAGATCCCCAATCCATAACATTCCAACTATGGTCAACATCAGAAGCTAATTTAGCTAAACAGTCAGCAACAGCATTCCACACTCCACTCTCGATTGACATGAATAAAAGAAATGGAATCAAAGTTTCTTGATAGACCAAGAATTTGTTCCACATGCAGTGCCAACCTCCAAAAAGATTGAGAAACTTTCTCATTATTCAAAAAGAAAACCAAAATCATTGAATCCATTTCACAAATAACATAACATATTTAATTGCATGTTTTCTAAACAGAACATATCCAAACCCCTACATACATATTTTAATATGGAAACTATTGATAGACATTTCATTACCTCTAAGGTTGTAAGATATCATACAAGGAAGTACATCAAAATGTGACTGAGATAACCAATTAAAATTTACATATGAAGTTACAATGATCCTTGCAAATAAACCAGTGGCATAAAATTCGATGACAATTTTGAAGCTGGATCCATAGTGTGCCAAACTTGGAGCAAACCAAAGTTAATGTCGAAATTTTTTGAGCTTTCTTCATATGCCTGTTAAGAAACAATGTTCAAATTTGCTAACCAGAAAGAAGCAAATAAGTCCAAGGGCTATCTAACAGTAAAATGAAAATTCTGTTACATACACTGTCTTACAAGTCATCAATCAAGATAGAGCCAAAAAGTTTAAATGTTTGACAACAGGACAGAAATTCATATAACTTTCCAAAAACAAAGGCATTATTCAGCTATCCTATCTATAGCACACCTTTCAAATTTGACTGAAAGAATACAGGTTCAATAATTAAATCGTTTCTAAACCCAGAAACAGTTCCAAACAGGCAATCAGATGAATCCACAGGATAGCATGTGTATTCAACACAAGATCCCAATTTCTTTACAGGGCAAGACTTTAGAAAAGAAACAGAAGAATATGAAGAAAAGTTAATTCAACAATTTGAGATTGGCTAGATACCTTGCATATTGAATACAAGTTTAGAGATTCCTGACATCAACATAAATTAGAAATGGAATAATGTGGAGAAACTTCAATTGAGTCTGTAAAACCCAAGTATGAAATTGAGCAACAGTGTGAAGAATGAAATATCCTTAGTTTATCACTCAACTTTTGTGTCCATATTAACTGCACATTATAACCTTCCCAAAATGATAGTAAGCTCCTAGTGGTATCCCCCATAACATGTGCCATGCAAGAAAAAGAACAAGACTTACAAATACCTGTTTCTTGACAAGAAGCTTTATATTAGATAACTCAATCATTTACAAAATGTTAATCACTCAGACCATCCCAACTGCTAATGCAGATGGTAACACATCTTACCCACCAAAAGATTTATCAAAGAAAATTGTTGAAACTTAACATAAACATCCCACTGAGCAGGGCATGCAAAACACACAAGCTGTGTAGACAGATAAACAAAATTCCAAGTGCAACCTCGCAATAATAATATCAGAATTCTTCAGTGGTTAGGGAGGATTGAGAATAATAAGAAGTCCACAATTAGGGAGATAAAATTCATGCTTAATAAGATCCATTGGAGGTCATCCTTCCAACTTTTTGTCTTTTTTCTTTTTTATTCTGAGAACCCCCAGCCCTGCATACCACAGCCCTCTTTAAGAGGGCAGGATGGGTGAGTTGGAATTATAACTCTGTGACTGTGCCTCAAAAGCTCCCTGTTCCAAGTTGCCAATCACAGACAAGTTAAAGACAAAATATTAACCTCTTTTAAGTCAATATTAGTCCTAGTCCTTTGTGCTTTGTCTACTTCGACCCCAAACTAGCTACAATCAGTCCTTGCCAGCAAGTGTCTAGGTATTTGTAATTCAAAAAAAAATGAGATTCCCCCATAATCTCCCTGCAGAATTAATTATGCTTAATCCATCATAGCATGGCAAAACTATTTTTGATGACAGTAATTTCATTGTTTACTTGTAATAGAATTATCAGTGGTCATGATACTTTCCTCAATGCCAAACTCATCACTAGTTAACACCTTGTCAAAAATAACAAAAATATTTGGAAAATTTGTCATACTCGTTTTCTGTCAGTACAGTCACAGATTCCTCATCTCTCTAGTAAAAATTAGAATTTCATTTCATTCAATCAAAAATATTTAATGAGATGAGATGTGTGATATTGATTTTTAATCACAATTTCTATTTAAATATCAGAATACAGATTTGATCGTATTTATTAATTAATTAAAAACAAAAAAATATATTATATTCTAATTTTTAATTGATTAATAATTACAATCGTATGTACA